>VZRN01000563.1:126260-220811 GCA_013397935.1 Dasyornis broadbenti
TTTTTTTTTTTTTTTTGTGCAAAATAATGGGTGCTTTCAAAGCTGATGAGGAGTTAATAGCAGATACTTAAGGTCTTGGCAGTGGAGTGGTATTGTTTTTGTACTAAGAGGTTTTGTGCAATGGTTGATCTCATTCAGGAGGGTATGTCCCAGCTCTGAGCAACAATTGAAATCCATGAACCCATAAAGAATAAAATTTATCGTTACTGTATTAAGGATGTGTTAAAGTGCAGGACCAAATAAAAATGTTTGACTAGGGGCAATTACAGCTTGAAACAGCAGTTTAGTATTATGGAGTCTAGAAGATGGAGACTTATATGTTTAAATTGAGGTGGTTTTAATATTTAACTCTATAAATGTAGCCTCAAAGCTTTGCCTTTTAGGATAAAAAGTGTAAAGAAAAGACTGATTTATTTTCTTGTGCTGTAACTACTTAAATAAGCCTGGAGAAGAGAAGGCTCTGGGGAGACCATTTAGAAGCCTTCCACATCATGAAGGGAGTCTGCAGGAAAGATGGAGAGAGACTATTTGCAAGGGCCTGGAGTGACCGGATGAGGGGGAATGGCTTCAAACTGAGAGAGAGTAGGGTTAGATTAGATGTTAGGAAAAATTATTTATTGTGAGGGTGGTGAGGCACTGGCACAGGCTGCCCAGAGAAGCTGTGGATGCCCCATCCCTAGAACTGTTCAAGGCCAGGTTGGATGGAGCTCTGAGCAACCTGGGATAATGGAAGGTGTCCCTGCCCATGGCAGGTGTGTTTTAATGAGATGATATTTAAGGTCCCTTCCAGCCCAGGCCATTCTAGGATTCTATGAATCACATTAAGAGAAGGCACATGAGTCCTGAAGTCAGAATGCCATGTTCAATAGCTGTTGAATCGTACTTGGAACCATATGTGTATATATATATATACACACACACATATATGTATATCCCAAGGAAAAAAAAAGGAAAGGAACTTTTAATTGGTTGCAAATATACATTTCTTTATGAGACCTCACAGGGTTGGTTATCCAAGAATATTGGCCTTGGATATGCCTTTACTGCAGGTTTAGTATGAAGTTTAGGATGAGCTCTGCTATAGCCTGCTGATTGACAACTGAAACTGTGGGAAATAGTATTCAAAATAATTTTTAAAATCACTACAAAATTTAAATTCAGAGAATAGTCTGATTTGGCTGAAAACAGAAATTGATGTTTCTTAAAATATTGAAATTACTTTATTTCTTTTTTCCCCCTATTTTTTCTTAGCTGTATTGCATCAATGCAACCTGAGACATTTTATTAATTTTCTGAGATATTTTAATGACAATGATAAGTTGATTTTAGGGCAGTATGAAAAAATATTAGTTATTTCAGTAGAATATTCTGAATATAAGAAGAATATCATATGTGGAAAACTGTACTTTAATGACCATGTGCTTTAATGACCATGTTCTTAAGTAATTACAATTTTTAACTTCTAACCTTTTTGTAAATAATTAATTTTTTTCCTCCATACTTTTACTTTTTTCATCAGTCCTGGACATATTTTTAGTCTTCTCTTCAAGTATTGAAAAGAAGTATTACGTGGGAAAAATTACAGTATAACACATTTTTGAAAATGGAAATGACAAGCATTAAAATTTTATCAGAGCTGTAACAAATGGTAGGGATGCCCCATAGCCAGTGGTTGGTTGAGTAAGGCAAGAAGTGTAATCAAAACTGAAGTCTATTTAATCTCTGTTGCTGATCACTGCACAGCTTTAGCCTGTTTTCATCAAACTAATTGATGGCAAATGGAGCAGATGCATGATGAGATTATATCCCCAATTTATGGCACAGTTATAAGAAAATATGACTTTTTTTTTTTTCCATTACAAGTATTGGAAATTTAGAAAATGCACTGGGTTGGAATTGAAGCAATCTCTCCTGCCTGTCTAATGCACTTCAGATTTCTCTTATTATTATTCTGAGCACTTAATTTATCATAATCCATTTCAGAAAAAAAAATATAAATAGTTTTGTTTGATGTGTTTTATAATTAAATCCTTGGCATTGACACTTCTTATGTTTGTTTCTAGGCTATGATTATAGATTTAGCATATCTGAGTTCCTATAACTAGAGCAGGAACAGCAGATCCAGAATATTGCTCACACTGGGAAAGGGAAATTACGCAAGGGAGAACTATACAGAGTTGTGACAATGTCCGCTACATTAACTCTTTCATTATAACACTAATTTGCACACACCCTTGTTTTGACATCTGAAATAGTGACAATACCTTTTACATTTTCATGTTTCTCATGACAAGAAGTTATTTTCAGGCAGCACGCCTTCAGCGTTTTTGAGCCTTGAGAGGGAAATGTGTTTGCAGTGTGTCCATGGCAACCAGCACCAAACAAAACACTGAAAGGGGGCAAAATTTTACTTCTGTAACAGCAGGGGATGGATTTGCGAACACCTATAGCCTCAGGGGGGGTGGGGAGTGTTAGAGCAGGAATACCTGAGATGAAAACTTGTGAGGGATCAGGACTGCTGTCTGCAGATGGAAATACCTGAATGGCAACAGACAAAGCAATGCCAGAAAAAGGAGCTACCATCAGGAATGATCTAGGCTGCGGAAGAAGGAGACTAACCAAGGAGAAGAAACTGGCCAGAGAATAAGTTTTTGGTGAGGATGAGGGAGAAATGGGAATAGGGGAACAGTTGTGCTGGGAGCTTGGATATAGCAACAGAATCTCAGAGGGATGCTCATGGAGGAGCTGAGATGAGCAAGAATGTGCTGGGACACAGCTGGGAAAGGAACGTAGGCTGAACTGGCTGAATCAAGCTGAACCTGCCTGAAATTAGGGTTTGGACCTTGAGCAGGGCAGGGAGACTGAGGCTACAGGGAAAAAAAGAGCATTAAGGGAAGCTAAACAGCTTTAAATCACAGTTAGGTGAGGAGCAGAATTAGGAGAGTGGTGGTCTGGAAGGAAAAATCAAGAAGTGATCAAGTCCAGGGAGGCAGGAACTCGGAAAAGCAGGTCTGTTTACTGCAAAAACAGATTTATCAGAAAATTAAATATGTGCTCTCCTTTCATATGATGTACATCCTTCACTTTATAATTCTTCAAGCCAGATGCATTTTAGCCCGTTCCCCAACTGACAGCAGGCAGAAATAAGAAATTCCCATATCTCAGCCACTTTCAGATCCCAGTGAGTATCAGTAAAACCAACTGCTGAAGTAAATGTTTACTCACAGGATGAACAGCCTACCCCTACCATCTCTACTGTGTAAGTGGCACAAATCTGTGCATGAGAAGGTTCCAGTGCTGCTTAATAGTCAGGTATTAAAGTGCTGCTCAAAAGAGGAATTTGTTTTTAATTTGCTATTAATAACAAGCTGTTGCTCTCACACACAGGGACATACTCTACACTGCAGAGGAGTTCTAGTCTTTCAAATTCAGCTCTGAAAACGTATGCAAACTTCAGCACCGAGATTGCCCACAACATAAGAAAAGCCTCAAAAAGGTGACTATAGTGAGGCAAAAGTACTTGGCATATCTCTATTCAGTGCCACTGAAATGGCTAGAACCATTCATCCAAAAAACCAACTTTATATCTTATTGATTGAGGTGTATTAATAGGCACTTGCCTGAAAGACAGACATAGTCCAGATTGAAAATATAGGATATTACACTTTTAATAAGGTTACATTCACTAGTGATTTCACATTTTTCCCCTTCTCCATGGAACCTGTCAGCTCCAGCTCTCAAAGCCCTTATCCTTTCACACATTGTTATCTTTATAAAGGGGATAAGACAATATATAAAATCCACTTTAGTAAAGGTCTCCTTTCATCCAGCATTACTGCTGAGATCCTTACACTGGCAGCAGTTTACCAAAGCACAGGCAAAAATCAATTTTAATTAGTATTTTTGGCTTTAATGAAAAGTGATTACAGAACTGGCATTTTAGTTAATACTGTTGAGATTTATAGTGGGCTGATGCTAATTAATTTTCTGTTGAATTGCTGTGGGCAATGAATAACTGCAATAAAATGGCAGATTTGCTGATAGCGAAACTATATCAGCACTTCAGAGCTTCTTAACAAAAGGGAGCTTAATGGGTTGCAGGTATAATTTACATTACTTCTCATAAACTGCACATTATTGCTTCTTTGTAAAAGTGTTATGAAGAGACAATTTTTTTGTATTTTATAATGAGAGCAATGTCTTTTCCCACAATTTGGTGTCAGCATATGCAAGCCTTCAGTAGAGTGTGATAATATTTTAAGAACCTCTGGATAGGAAAGATTTTATCGAGTCAGAAAATTAATCTTCCTTTAAACCCTCTCCTGTTATATATTGTTGTTATTCTGTCATTAATTCTGGTGTTTTTCTCTGTAGAAAGACACAATTGAATAAGGCACTTGCCTTTAGACTTTGAGCAGTGTCAGAAAACCTATAATTTATTGTGTGCTTGAACAATGCCTAGTTCTAGAGGGATCTGATTCCACTTCAAGCCTCCAGGTGCTATCCTAGAGCCTACTGGCTTTGGGAGTGTTGGACTTCATCTCGTTGTTTCCAAACCACAGTAGAACTGGCAGAACTTCCCTGACTCCAGAGCAGTGGTTATTTGTGAAATGTACACACACCCCACCTGAGTCAGGAGAGAGCTCTTCATACACCCTGCACGGAGTTCCAGCTGCCCAGTGGAGTCCATGTGCAAACACGGAAACCCTGTTTTTTTCCCCTGGGGCTGGAGCAGGGGTGTCAATGCTGTGGGACAAGCAAACATTGATGGAGCACTTGTGTGGCTGATCTCCAGGAGAGGCTGACCCGTGGCGGGTTGGCATCGTGAGCAACGGGGGATGCATCTGCTCATAAGCGCAGGACAAAATAATTGCTCAGAAAGGAAGGAATGGCTTCTACTCCAGATTTTATGGAGATATTATGACACCAGCATCTGTCCCTGCTGAAGGAAGTGCTGCCAAAAGTATTAAGAAATTAATGAGTTCCTCAAATAGTGAAAGCAGCTGTCTTTGTTTTCCTGTCAAAAACACAGGCAAATTACTCTTTTAGGTTTATCCTATCATTTAGCTTTTTTTGGTAGGTATGAGAAATGGAAACTTGCATTATTTCAAACAAAATCCCAATTTCTCCTTTCAGTTTTTGGGCTCTAATGTCTGAGACCTTACAAAATGCATTCATAAAGAAAAGTTTCAGAGGGAAATCATGGGCATTGCCACCAATTACAAAGAATTAGTGCACCTCCTTCAAAGGCAGGTCCAGCTGCAAATGCCTATCCCAGCTACCATTTCTTCTAACACATATGAAGGATATAACGAAATGGCATCATTTAGTGCCTACCACAAACTGTTTCAGACAGGAACACTGGACACTTTTCACATCTAACAGAACTAGCAAATATGGTTGCACCTTGTCTAAGGTAGGTAGTTGTTTGTTAGTAGTAGTTAAAGTTTTAATTAAAACAATATATGATTTAATTTTGATAATTATAAGGACATCTTATACGTATTTCCTTATTCTTTGTTCTAAGTATCAGAAAAAAATACAACAATACAAGCAAAAATGTCTTCTATAGCTATAAGGTGTAGCGTTAGGTATTGCAATAAGTGTGATGGGAAATTCTTGGAGAGCATAAGGATGCTAAATATCGGCATCAAGTAAAATTAGGAAGGTACCTAAACATATTGGAAAATCTTTCTGCAAGCCCTAGATTTGAAACAGAAACAGATGAGATATATCTTACATGCAGGCTTTTTTACAGTGATGACTGGTTTTATTCTGGTTTAATAAGGAAATTACATTTATGTGATTACTCTATGGATGCAGGCATATGTGTGTCTATTGCTACTCTCCTTTTAAGTATCTTTAGAATCTCCTGTCCAATTTTGATCAAATCTGACAGACGAGAAGATATTAAGCTATTAAGTTCCTGCACGTGGCTGAATAGGGGCAAGAGATGCTACTTGTCCACGATCAGTAACCCTACTGAGGAAAAGGCTCAAGCATGAGCTCACCCTTCAACAGGCATCACAGAATCGTAGCAGAGAGACTTTGAGATAAAAACCCATCAGGCATCATTAGTTTTAATGCTCACAGACTGACTTGGTCCTCCCCTCCTCCCTCCCTGCCCAAATACATGAAATTGGCTGTGGGCTGTTTTCTGCATTGTTTAAATAATATCCATTTGCAGGCCAGATGACACATTAGGCGCTACATTAGTCTCCATGACTGCCACTCTAATCTTGAAGGCCAGATTGTTGCTAGCTCAGGATGAATGCACAAATGGAGAAAGGTTGTGTGTGCCACTCTTCCAGTACATCCCTTGCTTCAGAGAGGTAGCAAAACAGCTTTTATGTGGTCATGCAAAGCTGCTCATTGTTAGCACCACCACAGACTAAAATAAAGAAGGAAGCGTCTAAGTCCAACTTTCCAGCCATACCGAGTTGCATTCACATTATTCACATTATTAAGTTGGTATGAAACTAAAGAGTTTTATCTTTCAGCTAAACAATACCATCTTTGCACTTGTGTTCAGTAGTAGAGAATCCTGCAGTAACACCAAATATGAACAGTCTAAAGGTTGTGATGGTACTTGTAATGCAGGGATGATCAGTCACCTTTTTCACAGGAAAAAAGCATTCACTAACATATTTAGTGTACTTTAATAAGAGGTTTTAGACTAAGAAAGGTGTGAAAACTGGAGTCTTCCTTAGAGACTGAGTAACAAACAACTCCAAGTATTCAAATTGTCACATAAACCTGAAAATGAAGACAGCCCACAGAAACATTGTCACCTTGTCCTGGGGGCATCAGGCCCAGCATCGCCAGATGGGTGAGGGAGGGGATTGTCCAGCTCTGCTCTGGACTGGGGCAGCCTCACCTCGAGTGCTGGCGAAAGATATGAAACTATTGGAGGGAGAGTGTGCAAAGGAGGACAATGAGGATGGTGAAGGGCTTTGAGGGGAAGTCAAATGAGGAACAGCTGAGGGCACTGGGTCTGTTCAGCCTGGAGAGGAGGAGACTGAGGCGAGACCTCACTGCAGTTACAACTTCCTTCTGAGGGGAAGAGGAGGGGCAGGCACTGATCTCTGCTCTGTGGTCATCAGTGACAGGACCTGAGGGAATGGCCTGAAATCGTGTCAGGGGAGGTTTAGTTTGGATGTCGGGAAAATGTTCTTCCCCCAGAGGGTGATCAGGCACTGGAACAGGCTCACAGAGAAGTGGTCACAGCACCAAACCTGTCACAGCTCAATAAGTATTTGGATAAAGCTCCCATGCACATGGTGGGATTCTTGTCCTGTGCAGGACTAAGAGTTGGACTTGATGACCTTTGTAAGTCCATTCTAACTCAATATATTCTGTGACTTTGTGATCTAGAGTTCCAGACGTGCAGCACCCAGGAAACTATTCCGTTTACCTCAAATTGTTTTTACTTTCTGGTGGGTATTGGTCTTCTAGCAAACACACTGTTCTTGTTTTGGCTGCGATAGAGTTAATTTTCTTCATGGTGGCTGGTATGGGGATATGTTTTGGATTTGTGCTGAAACAGTTTTGATAACACGGGGATATTCTTGTTATCACTGAGCAGTGCTTGCACAGCACCAAGTAGTTTTCTGCCTCTCACACCACCCCACCAGCAAGGATTTGTGACAGCTGACCCCAGCTGACCGAAGGGATATTCCACACCATATGGTGCCATGTTCAGCATATAAAGCTGGGGGAAGAAGAAGGAACTGTATTACACATGACGGAGCCCTGCTTTTCTGGAGATGGCTGAACACCTGTCCATCCATGGGAAGTGATGAATAAATTCCTTGTTTTGTTTCATTTTCTTATTTTTGAATCCAAAAATGACAAATGTTTGACTTCTTTTGGACTGTTTTTCCACTTGGTCAGCAAATAGTTTAATGAGCCTAACATCCCAAAAAAATCAGATTGTGTGGAGCAGCTCTCCATCAAACCCTAAGGAGCCACTGGGATGGAATTCACATCAGGCTCAAAACCATCCTCTACACATCCCTGTGAAACAGGCTGGAGAAGAAAATAACTGCTGGGTGCTCACCTCACATGAAGCTGTTGAGGTTGCCAGCTGCTTTATAGCAGACTCCACCTGAGGAGACTTTAAATTCGACTCCTGAAAGATGTTGATTTTAAGCACAGCTTTGTGTTTGACCCATACAAGACGTTGCTTCCACTGCAACAAGTCCACAATAAAAAAAGACAACTCTGACCAGCCATGCCTCTCTGTGGTTTTCTAGTGGATCTTTAGCCATCCTCCTCCTGTGGTGGCATTTTCCTGGCTCTGAAAAACAACATTATGTTCCAATATATTTCCTGCCTGAGAAAATGCCACCCCACTTGCCAGTTTTGGTGCCCTCCAGCTGGCCATGTTTTTTCACGCCTGTTACTGTCTACAGTTGTACAGGAAAGGCTGGATCTGAGGAGGAGGGAGAAACACTTGGCATTAGCTCCCACTCCAAGTCCCCATTTTTCTGATGAGTGAGTCTGTGAGATCAGCCTTTGCTCCCCTCTAATGTGCAGCATGTAAAGGGCCACAACGGTCAGAAGACAGAGATGGAAAAAAACCTTAGCAATGGAATTTCATTAAGCACGGGCTCAAAGTGAAGCCGATGAGAGCTGGAGCACCTTGCTCTGGGCTTTTGTGAGTTGGAGTCTTGGCCTGGTGAGCTCCTTCTCACTTCTTTATGGTTTCAAAACTTAGTTTAGTACCTTCCCTGAAGTCCCTGAGTGAGCGGATTTTTAGAAAATAAATAGTGGCTCTGAGCTCTGGAGTTGTCCAAAGAGGAAAATCCCTTCACTTTCTACTTTGCATTCAGCACAATGGTTTCTCATACACACTCCTTTGTTTATAGCCCTTCAGCTAATTCTTGACCTATATGATTCTGTTCCTATCTAAGAAAATTAAAATAATTCTTAGAACAGGATATCAGGACACACTGATTAAATGCTTCTCTTCAGCTGAAAAAGCCACACTTTGCCTTCCCTACTAACTTCATAACTCTGGCAAAGCAAGCAATCAAGATTTCCTGGCAAGATTGAAGCTTTACAGATTGACATGAATGTTTCCAGCAGTCCTGTTATCCTGTTACATATAGGGCCAACCTGAATCCAATATAAATGTTTTGCTTGAGTAGCATGTAGCTGTGCAAAACACACTGGAGTGCTTTAGGAGAGGAACCAACTCTCAAGTGGAAATGTTCACTTCCAGTGGTAGCAGACGGTTGGTTTCACCATGTGCCATCTGCACAGTTTGGATGAGTGCACTGGAGGATAAAGAAGTTGAAACTAATCCCACATCCATGCTTTCTCTCTGGGTCACCTGTCTCAAAGAGACACGATCAGCAGTGCCCATGACTCTTGCAGGTGTCAGAAACTGTTGTTCAGGGTGGCAACATCACCACTGGCAAAGGGCAAAAGTGACAACAAGTTTACTAGATACAGGGGGAAAGAAAATGTCCTCTCTCTTCAGGAACTGGACAGGAATCAAAGATCATTAATAAAATGTGTACAAATATCACTACACCCAAGAAATTTCTTTCCCACCTCTCCTTGGCCCACAGCAGATGGCCAGGTACTGTCTGAGGAACCGCATGCTTGAAGCAGTGGTCTGGCTGGTGCCAGACCCAAATGTGCACTGGTTATTCCTCCCCAGGCTGACACCATGAAATGCTGATGTTGGGTGCCAGGGCATTTAGAAACACAGAACTTGGTGCAGTGCCATCAGAATATTTGGCCTCCATGCTGGTCCTAATGCACTGAGCTCCTATTGCTGCTCAATCTTCATGCTGCCATCCAAGCTACATCACCTTCCATTTCTGAATCTAAATTAATGCAAATACTTTATGTATTTCCTACAGTCCTTCCCCATATACATCAGTTCTATTTCACAAACTTCAGTACACTGATCTCCAGTTGCACCAATTTGATTTTTTTTATTGATCTATTAAGCACATCAGGTCACGGAAGTGAATTTCACTTAAAAACAAAACACAACCAGCATGTTGGAACATGCTAGGTAAAGTAAGTAATAGTGTGGTCAGCTTCTAAGTCTGTAAATTCCCCAGTCTCAGGTATTTATCTGATTCCAGCATCTGGAAGCAAATATTATTTGCATTAATGACTTAACTTACCTTTAAATATATTACTAATTTATAGTAAGAAAATGGTAGATCATGAACAGGTCTCAAATAACTTTGAAATGCAAAAAAGCAAAGCAAGTCAATTAAACGTAGATTATCTAAGGAAAACTACAGTTTTTAATGTTTAGTTTATGCCTTGAGATTTATAGCAAGTCTGGGGCAGACAGTATGTGAATATTTATGCAAAATATTTAATAATGGACGGAATTAAATGAGTTCTGATTTTACCTCTGCTATTTGCAGACCTGCTATCTGTAAGTTTTGGAAGACACAGGGACAGTAAAGAAGCAAGAGATACATTGACATGTCAGGGTTTAGTGGCATTATGGAACCTGAATTAACTCTGAATTAGTTATGTCAGGTACAGAAAGAAGCCCAGCAGTTCTCCTGGTCTGGATGCCCTTGCTGGGAGTATCACCCTGCTTCAGGATCCCCAGGGCCTTCACAGGGCATTGTGAAACATTCTACATTTAGAGCCAGAAAGGAAATTTTTGTAAAGGGCTTCTCTGGCTACTATTTTTCAGTTGCAGGCCATGAGTACCACCATGTACCTACTGTAGGTCATGAAGGAAGAAATGTTGGCCAGATTTTTATTATTACTGTAATACAGATGTTTTGTGTGTTGAATAAGAAAATAAGAGTGGACTACACAGGCCCTATGTGCTTACCTTTGATCTGAAACTATTCATGCTCCTATCAGCTAAAAATATTTTGGGGGATATGTTTATAAGTCTTCCAAAATGAAGCAGTTGTTTATAACTCCTCCAAATTTTGTATTTGCATTATAACACTGTAAAAAATGTGACCAAGGTATGAACTATGCAAAATACCTAATGAGAACTCCTTAAATTTTTATTTATAAACTTAAAAGGGATGAAAACCAAATTCTTAGCTTTGAAGAGCCTCAGGCTTTGCTGTATTTCCAATGGAGATTTAAATTTTGCAGCAGCATACAAAATTAAATGAGAAAATAATCTGCTAGTAACCTGTTCTGTTTCATCTTTTTAACTTTCTATCTCCCTCAGAAAAAAAAATTCAATTAGTGTATATATACACACACACACAAATATAAATATATACATATATATATATAGTGTTGGAGATGGCAGAATATCTTGTATTTCCATGACATATAAAACTTATTTCATTATTTAAAAATTAATGTCATATTTTAAAGTACATTTCTACCCTGAGCAAGACAAAATGGCCATTCAATTTTTGGTAGTAAAACTGGTTTTATAGAGGAAAAGATGTTTTTCAGTGCAAATGACCCTTTCTGCTTACAACAGTGCTATGAAACTGCCTAAATACAATTACTCATGGACTTCTGGCAGCAGAAAAAATTCTGGGTGTAGAAGAGGGGATTTATTAATCCTAATGCCGACATTTTAAATTGATAGGGGGTGTTTGATATCAGAAAGTGCTGACTTTTAGGCAATATCAGGCAAATGTTAGAGAGTGATCAAATTAGCTCACTGAGACAGCACAGATCCTGGTGGAGCAGTGTCGCATCACAAAACAGCGCAGCACTCCAACTTCTCCACAACAAATCTAAAATCTAATGGGCCTATCCATCAGCTCTGGATGTGTGTGGACTGGCACTCAGCAACGGTGCTGCTTTGCTCCTGCCTGGCACAGGAACAGGGCTCTCAGGTGCTGCTTTTCCCAAGCAGATCCACCAAAGCTGCTCATTTTTCCTGTGTAACTGCTGCTTTATGCAGGTTTTAAATACGCAGATCTGTAGCTTCCCTCTGTGGGATTATTCTAGCCCTTCCAAAGAAAAATCTTCTCTCACTACTCTCTTTCTGTTTGTCCCACGTAGTCTGTGTTCCTGCTTTTTCACTTACTGACCCTCCAGAGACAAGAGAGAATCAGAGATGACAGATATTTTTGCTAAGCACTTTTCTTCCCTCGCTCACTCACTCTTGCCTCTGCTGTCTCCCATGTACAAGGCGAGAGTCTGGATCTGCTGAAATTCATTGTACTGTGAAGTTCATTGAACTTTGAATTTTATACTCGTGGAAATCAACACAGCCAAGGTGTCTTACTGGGATAAGCTGTCAGTGATGCACCTACTGTTATGAGCTATTTCTGACAAATATTCCTTTTATTACAAAATCCCTGCACAATGGGAACATGAATTACATAAAAACGGGCAAGACTGAAATACAAATTGACCTTCACTATCATATCAACCATCATTAAAGCCTGATATTTTAACATAGTGTATTGGCAAAATTAAATTTTAGTTGTAGTGTGTTTGTCGTGATTTTAAATTTCCTCTGCATGCACTACACCTGTTTGAATGTATTTCTAATCCTCTCACTAAAATGTTGGGAGATAGTCTCCAGAACTAGCTAAATGGTACATATCTAAATAGTAAATTTAAATAGTAAATAGTAACGTCTGACGAATGGAAAGGACAATCTAGGATAAAGGCAAGTTTCAATCGGAGGTTGACTGAGGGGGAGGAAATCTTTCTCCAACATCTGTTTGGCTCATTTGGATTGGTTCTCTCCAATTATTTCACACCGTCCCTCCAGGGAGCATGGAGGGGTGGAGAAGTGTGTTCCAAAATCAAAGTGATTGATCTCATATATGCAGGAGTTTGGAAGGTCAGCTTGGTGAAAGGGAGAATGGCAAGAATTTGAGTAACTGAGCTAAATTTTGGGTGTGCTGAGTAGAGAGGAAAAAATACATTTCAGGTACTTCATCTTTCCTTGGCCACAGTAGGTGACACAGTCACAGTAAGTGATGGAGTGAGGGAATATTCCCTCCCCTTCCTCCTCACTATCTCCAGAGCAGTGCATTGAATGGGCACATGGCAGCCAAATAGATCTCCCAGTGACTTTCTATAACTCACACACCATCCTAAAGGTTCTTCCTGTCATCAGGAAGATGACTTCCCATCTTTATTAAGCTGGTGCTTAAAGGATCTGGGTTGATACATCTCAACCATGTGGGCACTTTACAAATCCATAGGACAACTCCTGATCTAGGGTTTATTGATGACATTCTCTTTCTCCCAATAAAAGCATCTAATGGTGCTCTCCGGAAATCTCACAGAGGCCCCAGCTTAATTTAACTCTTAAATTAACTGATCATTGAGTAAAAATTATACTATTTTCTTTTTGCTTCTTAAAGAATCCAGAAGAGTTTAAAGTAATCCATAGTCTGTATAATCCAAATACATTTTTACATAAAGCTCTGGTCCAAACCCTTGTAATTTATCAGATGCACAAGGCCTCTTCCATCTGTGCCATAAGCTCCTCTCAACAGAGTCCTTTGGCAGTGAATGGAGGGCCTTGTGGGATCTCCAAACCAGCAGCTTTTCTAGCACACCCTCCTTTACTGAAAATGGAAGACTCCTTGGACGCATCAGCTCCAGGGTCACATATCTGGAAATATCCACAAGCCGTTAAGGTAAAGAAGCCATTTATGGACTCTGCTCTGAGTGTACTGTGGGAAGCCCACCACTATCTTTGCAAATGCCTGCCACTGACATGAGTGTGAATCATCGTACCTGGAATGCCAGATCGCTCCATACTAGAATGGGACCAGAGAGATCTTCAGTGTAATCCAGGGTAGCACCACAATAATTAACGAGCCAAAACCTCCCTTAGCTTCCAATTTCTTTGCTTTGAATGCAGAAAAATTCTTAGGGTCTGATTTTGCCTGTGTAAATCTGACAAGATTTATAACAAGTTCTTGATGACTTTGTATTTTCATATTCGGTCACTTGATTTTTAGAAATCTGTCTAAATTCTGGGAGTAGTAATGGGTTATGACAAGAAATTATTTCTTGGAAATAGAGAAAATAAATATGTTTGAAAGTATGGATGCCTGCAGAGTGTTTGTTTGGTTAGGTTTTTTCGTTGCTTGGCCTCTGAATTTTAGAGATTTTTTTTTCATTGAAAAGTCATGGTGAAATAAACTGGATGTTTTATGGGCATATCAACATCTTAAGCACTGGCAGCAATTCCATTTATTGAACAAAACAAAGATGTATTCAACTATCTACTGCCATAGTTCTCAGAGAACTGAGAAATAGTAGCAATATGTAATTAATCTTTTGTGCTACAGTTTAAAATAGGCTATGCAATTTCATTTTTGTTTTGTTTGTTTGCTTTTTCTCTCCTTTTTTTTTAAGTGTATATTTGTACGTTACCTAAGTAAATGTAAAGTCTGTTTACAAGAGGGGTTTTATCAGCTGGTTGGGTTATTGATATTTCATTATTGTGCAGCTTATGACATTCAGAATGTTTTACCATTCTATTTCAGTAAATCAAAGCATATTATTTCTGGAAACATCACTTTGTGGAGCAAAGGAGGAAAATTTTTCTCTGCTTCTACCTTTGTATTTTCCATCCCGATCTCCTGGCAGGTGAAGTTTACTCTCTGCAGAGCCTGTCACAGATGGCTGCAGCGCTATGTGAAGTATTCCCCTTTTTCTAGAATTTCTAGTCCTTGTTGGCTGAAAAATTGAGGAAGCTGTGACGGGATGACCATGCCAAGAGATTCGGAGCTTATGCATGTACAGCTAAATCTGATTGTCAGCAAACCCATATAAAATAAGTGAAGGCAGAGACTGAACAGCTCTTTTACATAGTGCTGTGACTGCTATGCAGAGAGCTGTGCTTGAAGGAAAAGGGCTTTCTGGGAGTTAAATGGCACAGTGGATGAGATGAACACTACTCACCCAACTGTATCCCCTGCACACTTGGAGATAAATCCTACAGATTGTAGCTGAAAGCTACTTTTCAGAACTTAGCATTTCTATGTTGGGAACAGGATTAAATCAAAGCGTAATTGCATTAAAGCTACTCTTTAGTTTTTTTTCCAGTTTTTCAACAAATTTATGGAGGATGGATAAAATCCGAGTCAATACCTACTATGATAAAACAAAGAGATCATTCAGAAGAAGAAATACAATTAAGAATAATATTTGAGCCAAGAATATCTGGAATGTATTAATAAATACTGCTGGTATTCCCTTCCATCTCCGTTGCCTGGCCTCTTAATCCATAGCCCCATATTTTTATTGATTTTATAGGAGAAATAATTGGTTCTGTAATAAAGGGTAACAGTATAAGCTCTTGCTGCCCAGAATGGCCAGAAAACAGGTGAGTAGCAACCCAGTTGGACCTCTCAGTTACAGACCAGGCAAAACTGCCTGGAAAAAGTCAGAAGAGCACCAAACACCACCCTGAGTCACACAGAGGCTGGCACTAAGAACAGTACAGCATTGTGACTTGGGAGTGAAAAACTGCTGTAGGCAGAGGTGGCTGTGAATGAGTGGGAAATTTACATCCTGGAGCAAAACCAGCCAGGAAAATATGCACAGGAGATGTTCTCTCTGCAGAGCAGGATGAGGATCTGATGCTTTTAGATGTACGGGGGTGTGTGTGTGTGTGTGGGTGTGTGTGTGTGTGTGGGTGTGTGTGTGTGTGGGTGTGTGTGTGTGCAACTGTGTATTAGGTCAGAGGAAGTGAACAAGAAGCCAATACAGGCTATGGATAAAAAAAAGGATCACATTTTAGAGGTGCTGCGCACACAGACATAGTTTTCCAACTGCAGTGGTTGTATTCATTTGGTGTTTTCTTTGTGCCTGTACAAGACACTGTGTCCTACCAGAAATGCTGACTTGAGAGGCTAAGAGAAGATAGAAATAACACAACTGGGGTGAAGAGGGAGGGGTAGACCAGGTGCACTTAATGCTCCTCAACTTCCATCTCTGCTCAGCTGACTACAACACCAGCAGGCTGTGGCTGAATGCAGGTCAATGAAGACGACAATGACAAAGCTAAATCGGTCATACAGGCAAATACCAGTGTATTCATGAGAACTATTGTATCTTCCAGTGATTTAGTTATTGCTCCAGCTTTAGGGACCAGTCACTCAGAAGGGAACATTGCTGCTGCAGAATGCAGTAATTTCTGTAACAGGCTATCATTTGTCCTTTTAATGCAGTCTGAGAAGCTCATCTTTACTCAACATTTGAGTAGGAAAACAGCTGTGGTAACTATGTGGTTTATACTGGCAAGCAGTTACTTCTTAATGCTGATGAGGGTAGAGGTTAAAATTGAAACATCTATTCAAATTCCAACCATCTATTAGGAGACAGAATTTATTGCTCCTATATACTGTGAAATTTGGCTTGGCAGAAATAATAAAAAAAAAAGTTAAGAACTGCTGTAAAGATGTGCCAACTCTCCTATAAGGAGAGAAGTATCATTTGTGGAAAATACACCTACCAGAATGTATAGTAAAATTGATGGAAAAGTTACTTAAGTTGCCAGGTATAAAACAGCTCCCTTCTGCCTGGAACTGTCCATGCCAGAAATGGCATACCAGGAAAGAAATCCCCAGAAAAAGACACTTTACGAGAAAGGACCAAAAGAAATGGCAAAGGAAGAGTTGCTCTCGGTTGTGCTTCTCATATGTCTCTACTATGAAAAACCAAAACAGTTTAATTTTCATAATTGCACATGCAGAGCAGAGAGAGGGGCACCTTTAGGAAGAAGGGGGAGAAGCGTCCCGCATTCCCAGGATACCAGTGAGGTACTTGCTAATGGCATCTAAGGAGGCGGAGCTATCCAGAATCTGCTCCATGTTTCTCTTCCCCAGAAGTGGGTCTGCACCTGAAAAAGCATTACAAGACCAAAAAGCCTCAGGTTAGGAATAGGTTAGCAGAGCCATCACTACACCCATTCTCACAGCTTCCTACCTGTAAACACTTGTCTTCTTTAAATCATTGTAGACCTTGTTATCCACAGGATTCTAAATGCAAGTCAAACAGGATCACCAAAACTCAAGCAATCTTTCTCATCACTAATTTTATCTTCAGTTCTGAGTATCACCATTGATATAATTTTCTTTTATTTTGGTGAGTGTTTCACAGTTGTTAATAAACTTTAATTCTACTCATGTGAGAAAAGGGGCTTCTATTTTTTTTAGACAAGACAATTGAGACTGAGGAGGAAATTGATTATCTATTACTTTTAGTTTTCAGTATGAGATGCATAACCTGACTTTTCAAGGAATTTGGCCCTTTGTGTATAGGTCCATACAGCATCCTGAGGTAGGTCCAGGATTAGAAATGTATCTGCACACTACTGTCAGCATGTCATGGTCCATTAATATTTAATATATGTATCCCACCAATTTCACTGCACATTGATATTAAAATTATGTATCCCACCATCTCTAGTTGCAAAAGTGAGTGCTCAGCACTTTGCAAAGCTGATATCCACACTGCAAGCCAACCAGCCGGAAAATGAGAAGGTCTCAACTGGTCAAGGCTTGTAAAAATGCTCCTTGGAGTAATGCACCGAACATCATGCAGAAACACTTAGGGCGGATATTGTTCATTCCCTTCCTGAAGTCTGCTCTGTTTATTATACTCCTTTCAACAGACGCAGAAAGATTGTCCAGTATTTTGTAGACATAACTGCATATCACTGTGTTACTCAGAGGAGATCTGTTCTGCACAATTTAAAGGGAAAAGTACCTATGGAAAAAGGTTCTGACTGAGCAATTGAAACATATGGACAATGAGTGAATTAAGGTTGCATGAACAAACTTAATTGTAGCATTCCCTCACTTGCATCCTTGATTCTCCAGCTGCTTTCAAATTTTATCTGAGGTAATTTCTTTTTTGTTCTTCCTTTAATCCCTTCATTCCCTTGGGGTATTCAGATTATGCTGGCACCCAACCATGTCTTCCTATAAGCTTACATATGATAAGCAGCAAGTGGCCATGATCACATCAACACCTCCCAGCGCCACACCAGTGAAATGCTGTGCTGGTGTGGACTCTGCCAGGTGTTGCATCATGGATGAGGGCACCTTGGCTCTCACAGTCATCATTTCTATCTCCTTTTAGTGCTCATTCATCCCACACGCCAACTAACTGGGAAAAGTTTGGTGCCCAGTCAATTTGTTTACATTCTGTGTGGAATATTTGCTGACGTGGGAAGTCCTGCCCCTTTGAGGACAGCAAACAGCAGAGGCCTTGAAAATGCAAAAGATTTTCTTGTTTGTTATGACCTGGCTCTGAGGCAGGTCTGCTGAGCTTCCTGTTAATAAATCCCTAGAGTTGAAACACCACTAATTGACTGGTGTATGTGCGGCACAGATTTGTTGTAAAACAATTTGATTGCAATGGAAGGGAGCAATGTGGCTGTTTTGGTTCTTTTCTAGAAAGGTATAAGAATACCATGAAGAAAATTTGCAACCTAAAAAAAGAAAGAGAAGGAAAGGATAAAGATAGATAGTGGAGGGGAAGAATATCACCAGCCACGGATAAAGAGAGAAGATTTGATCACTGTAATTTTGGTGTCTGTGGTCAGATAAATGGTCACAGTCTTGATTTGTTGGGGGTGGAGGCCCATGAATAAAAGAGTTCATCAGGTTGTATATATTAAAATTATCATGGGAACATCTAGATGCCTGCTCAGGAAGAGGATTCTTTGTGTCTTGTGCAACACTATAGGGCATGTGCAGTCGTCTGTTGGAGAGTACCCAAAAGAGTCAAGGAGTGCTTTGGGGTCCGTGGTGGTCCACAGTCCCCTCTAGAGATATGACTGCCATTGGACCTTGCTTCTCTGCAGCTGTGTCGTATGGGGAAAGGGGGAAGTTGGCCCCAAAAATGCATTACCCCACCTCTGTAGGATCTGCTTCTTACCAGATGTTCCCCTTCATTGCTTTGAACCATCTTGTTTAAGCCATCATGTTCCTAATTGTCCTGGATGCAATCAAACCTGGAGCAACCTGGATAATGGTTAGGATGCCACTTGTGAAACTGCTTTCCCAGAATCCAGGGTAAGGCACAAATCAGCTTATAGTTGAGAAACTTTTTCCTCCCACCCCCTCACAGGCTTGAGGACCTACCACACTGACAAGCAATTCCAGAGGAAAATAGTGACAAAACCTGGGATGTGCTAAAAAAGTACACACGTAGAACTGTGATTTTGTGAGGAATAATAGAATATGCCCCATACAATGAATTGCTAGGGATCTCAGCCTCAGATTTCATTTTGTGAAAAGAGATGTGCCTCTTAAAAAATATATATGGTTTGTTACGAGAGAGATGGATACCAAAATTTCAGCAGAGCTAAAAGATATTTATCACAGAAACTCACTTGATAGAGAGTAGAATTGAACAATATTTGCAGACAGATTTAATCAGATGCAGGAGTTAATAATACTTGGAGTCCTTTGCATTGAAAATAAGACAGGCATTGGTGAATTGTTTGAAAGGAATCTAATTTTTAAGTGGAGCACAGTAGTAACGTTTAAAAATAGATGCAAGTAAGTAACTTGCAAAGACATGCTGTTATTTCATTTTGGTCAGATTCTGTGGCTTCAGTTAATCTGATTGAGATGTGTTCAGGAAAACTACTGCAAATTTCAGCACAGGAAACAAGAGGTGTTTATTCTGTAAAGAAACTATGAAGGCTTTACCAACCACTAAACAAGACCTTTAAATGAAAACTTTTGATTTTGATTTTTAGGTTTTGGGCTTCTGTTGTTAAAGAAAGCTATGACAACAAGATGTGATGGGTAAAACAAAATCCAGGCTAGTTAGAAATATTCAGAGGCTTTCATGCTAGTGTAAAAAATCCCTCAAAACCTGAACAGGACTGTTTTTATACATAAATCACAATTGATCTCACTCTGTGAAAATGTTACAAATCTTGCACATGGAGAATTATCATGGCCTGAGAATTTCCAGATGTTTTCCTGCTCTTCATCTGTTACTTTCAAAATCCAGAAATTACTTGTTTACTGGGTTGCAAAACTTTGTCTGTACTGTGCACATCTCTACCACAGACCAACACAATACCAGCAGACATCAGACAAAATTGCAATAGGGTCAAGAGATCAGAGGTTTCTGGAGAATTTCAGCATTTCTTTTCTGAAGTAGATGACTGGCAGGTGATTTCTTGCCCCTGCTCTATGTCAAGACAAGAAATGTAGACACTGTTGGTGCCCCACAGATTTGATCTCTCCAGAACTCACACAGCCCTAGAGATTTTTTACCTTTTGCTATGAATAGAGTAATTTCTATTGAGTCCCCACTGAGTTGAGTCTCAGTAGCCAATAACTTCAGGAAAATTTTTCTTGGGCTTGCTTTTCTCTTCCCTGTCACTGGCACTGTCCGTATTTGGGGCTGGTTTCTGGAGGAGTGCAAGGAATTTCCACCTGTCAAAATCCGTGAGGGACTTTTACTGCAGCCCTGAAAAGGCCAGGAGGAGTGGAGGACAGCAGCTGTGTCAGACCAAAGAGCACCACTGAAATATGGCTGATTTGTGTGTTGCTAGAACTGCAAGAATTTTTAAGAAGAAGAATTGTATTGTAGCATTTTCCTAACACTGTGTTAGGAAAAGGAAATGGGTTTACAACCAGAAAGGAAATTCTGAGCAAACCTGTTCTGATGCAATGGGGTCTTTAACAAGCAGGGAAATCAGTGATTTAAGCTATTATTCAGTCAAAAGGTTTATTTTCAGCTCATTGGCCCCTAGAATGAGGCACTGGAACAGACTCAGGAGAATCACTGCTTGTTGTAGCACTTTGAGAGGGCCCAGGTCAGCCTAAATTTTCCCTACTCTGCATTTGAGGTTTGGTAATACATTTTGGTAGGGTTAGAGGCTAGCAACAGATTGAGCTATTTCTGCTGTAATGTTTTTTCTAGCTGAGCACAGAAGAAAGTTCAGTAAAAAAAGAAAAAAATATCAGCTAAAGGAAATGATGAACTATACCAAAAGATAAGTCATTGTTGCATTAACTATAAAAAGTGAGGAAGGTGGAGATTTCTCAGCACTAAGAATCAGATTACCAAGGCAGAAAAATGAGGAATTAGGAACAGAAGAGATAAGAGTTGAAGAGACTATTAAAAGATTACAGAGCCTAGAAAATGATAGACTATAACAATGACTACTCAACCTATATTTCACACTCCTAAAGCAAACTAGGAAAACACACAAGAAACTTTTCATGGATGTACCCAGTATTAGACTATTCAATGAATTTTTTTTTTTATTCAGTGAAATAAAATTCTCAAAAAATTATTAATCTGATTGAAAACACTTTGCACTCCAGGAACAAAAGTTCTAAATACAGTCGTTAGGCTATGAATGAGAGAATTTTGGATAGTTCAAGTGTACTCCCAATGTCCAATGAACACAGGCAATCATTAATCATTCATATATAAATGAAAACCAGTTCCTACCCACATATAAAAGTGTATGATTTTTGCAGTATTCAAAAAAATATTAATTTGTACAAAGCCTTAATAAAAAAATCCCTCACTTTTATTATGGGCCCTGTGATACAGCACATTTTTCTTAAAGCCCAGGTTATGGGGTCAAATATTGCATAAAATAACAGCAGAAGAGGAAGAAAAAAAGATTCTAACCCTCTTGGCTGTAAGTGAAAAGTTGAAAACATGAAAGGAATGCAGAGTAAAAGCTCAGAATGTCAAAATGATCCTCCTTAAATACAAATATCTCATCACTTCAGTTCTAATATGATTATTTTTGCAGGGCTTGCCCTACTTTTTTTTTTTTTTTTAACTTTTAGGATTAATTATAGTGCAATCTGTTCACCCTAAGAGCCATTTTGATGACATAAAATGCAAATGAGATTAAAGTGCTTTTGTGTTTTTCTCTCTGTGACCCACTGAAGACTCGACCGCGTGGTGACTGTTTCATTCCTGCTCTAGACACTTCCTGAGTTTACAGGTACTTGTTTCTCCTGAGATGAGGGAACAGGAAAAGGGTGACACTCAAGCCAGAACAGGCTGAACCATCTTTCTGACTGGAGGGATTTGGGAACCATCAGTGTCTCCAGCCACAGGATGTGTTGTCACACTGTTGTCACACTGGCTGTAACCACAGGCAATCCATACCCACCACATCCAGCACATTTTTGCTAGCTTCTGACTAAAATACAGTCATTACAGTAAAATTTTTGCATTTTTCCCTTTTTAGATATGGCTTTTATTTATGAATTTTATGATTTTTTTTTTTTTTTGGGGGGGGGAGTGGTGGAATTTTAACATTTACACTCTGTTTTTCCAAAGAGATTCAAGAAAGGACTTTGAGAAATCCCTGATGATAAGCACGTTTGGGCACCAGCACTGTAGGCCATGCCCCAAGGTCGTGAGTGCTATTCATGAGCTGTGTAACCTCACCAGAGAATCACAGAATATTCTGAGTTGGAAGGGACCCACAAGTTCAGCTCCTGGCTCTTAACAGAATTGCACAATGTCTGGCACTTTTGAGAGTTTTTTTTTTTTAGTTTTTTTAAAGACAGCATTTTGCTAGTGCTTGTTAAAATGTAGCCTACTCTGAGATCCCAATTTTCAGAATGAACAAACCATCTACTGGCAAAAATTAATGACGCATATTAGTAATCAATTTCTCTCTGATATATTGAATAGGACTAGCCTGCTGACTTCTTCTGCTGTACCAGGATTCTCATGAACTATGATTAAGTATCTCTTGTGCAAATGGTCCAGAGATCGTTTTCCTGTGCAGCACAAAAATACCTACAAGGATCAGAATTTCAAAACAATTGTAACAATAATACTAAATCATTAGCTATAAAAAGTAGGAAAAAACCCCAGGAATAATGAATGAAAGAGAGTTAAATTAGAATTAAAGAAAGAAGAGAAGGAAATCTTAAAATCAATAGGAATGTGAAGGAATCCTGAAAATATGAAATCTGCTTAACTGCATGTTTCATTTGAAGTACCATTAAGGTGAAATGCACACTACTTACAGAAAGCCTTGTTACTTTCCTTGCTACGGCACTGGGGAGGGTGCAAGGAGTGGGAGCAGAGAGCTCTTAAATAGAGTATCTTAATGGATCAGGGTCTAATTGCTAAGCCCCTGGGCTAAGCCATCGTTTTTGAAGCTGACACCTCCAGATGCTGAATAAGCAAAGCTTTCCAGCAGGCACAAAGCCTGGAAAAGGATATTTAAAAACTCTACAAAGTTTCTATGGGACATTCTTCAGGGATCACGGATCTTGACTCCCATCCCCAAGGAGTCTGTTCATTACAGGCTGTACCAGTAACATGTCTTAGATGATGCAAATCATCAGACTACCTTCCCTGTCTCTGTGGTGAATCATTGCTTAAGTTCTAGGCATTTACTTTCTCTCCATGGCTGTACTTCATTCTTAACTTCTCTCCTTAACCCAGGAAATTATTTTGGGCTTGTTAGTCAACAAAACAACTTAGTGCTTCCTTCACTTTAATGAATAATTTTTATTAAAAAGATATGCACATCAATTACATGCTAAAGAGAGAGAAAGGCTTCAACACATGCTTAGGGTCGGTCATGTCTGCAGCCCTGACTGCAGCTCATGGAAGAGAATGGATATGCACTGGTTTGTTGGAGTATGTGTAGAGATGTGGTATCCTACCACTTGTAGCAAGCCCCCCTGCGAAAGCTGTGTAGGCTTATGGGGTCATATCCCAACTCAGCATATTGTGCATCTCACAGGACAAGGGCACTGAACCTGTGCTGGACACAACTCATTTGAGTTTGGTAAAATCCTAATTACACCCCGTTCTCCAAGCATGGTTGATTTTATTTTCCTTAGCCTCCTGTTCCCACTGTCACCACTCTCCCCTCCCTGCCTGCTGAGCTCTGCACAGTCCTTACAGAGATAATGTCAAGCTGAGAGAGAGGAACTCGCCTGAATTACACAGGGTATGTTGCACATATGTGCATATAGATATACATGTATATGTATGTACTTTCTCAGATATGTGCTTGAAAATCACCGAATCACAGAATGATTTGGATTGGAGGGGACCCTAAAGATCATCTCATTCCATTCCCCTGCCATAGACAGGGACACCTTCCACTAGACCAGGTTGCTCAGAGCTCCATCCAGCCTTGAACACTTCCAGGGCTGGGGCACACACAGCTTCTCTGGGCAACCTGTGCCAGTGCCTCACCAACCTCACAGCAAAGAATTTCTTCATAATGTCTAATCTAAACCTATCTTCTGTCAGTTTGAAACCATTCCCCCTTTCCCTGTCACTCCAGGTGCTTGGAAATAGCCTCTCTCCATCTTCTTTGTGGGCTTCCCCCTTCCCTCCGCAAATGAAACAAATTAACCAAAGGCAGGCGAAAGTGAAGAAAAAACTGAACTGTTATATTAACTCAGAATAACTGGGAAAAACAAGAAAAGAAAAAGGGAAAAAAAGGGAAAAGAGAAAAAGGAACAAAACCCTCACAAAGGTCCAGTGGCGAACCGTCTCACCCACAAAACTGGCGGAGAGCTGTTGGCCGGAAGCTCGGATAGCACGGGTTCCTGGAGCTGTGGTGCCTGTGCCAGGTGTCCTGCTGCTCGGTGCCTGCCTGCCCCGTCGCATTTGGAGCCTCAGGTGTGTTTCTGTGCCGACCCTGAGTCACCTTCTGCCCCACAAGCCCGTCAGAAAACTGTCAGCCTTGGCAGAGAACTCTCTTCCTTAAAGATTGGTGGAGACCTCTTGGCCTCAAGCTCGGTGCAGAACTGTCTCCGTCTCTCTCATAAACCCAATCTCCCCCGCACCATTGGGCCGAGCACTTTTTATCCTCCAGGCCGTTCAACCGATCTCCAGGCGCGGGTTCGGTCGAACCAATCATTTTGTTGGCCATTCAACTGACCCCAGCTCCAGCCCCAATCCCTGGGTTCATCTTGAAGGTATAGGGGCCCTGGTCATTAAGCAGACAGTTAAGGAATACAGTAGCTTCTTAATGTCACCCCAGGACACCCTGTCACTCCAGGTGCTTGGAAATAGCCTCTCTCCATCTTCTTTGTGGGCTCCCTTCAGGCGCTGGAAGGCCACAATTAGGTCATCTCAAATCCTTCTCTTCTCCAGGCTGAACAATCCCAATTGTCTCAGTCTTTCCTCACAGCAGAGCTTCTCCATCCCTCTGATCACCTTGGTGCCTCCTCTGGACTCACTTCAGCAGGTCCCCGTTTCTCCTGTGCTAAGGTCCCAGCGCCCAGGTCAGAAGGGAGGAAGGCCTGGCTGACAGCTGTGTTTCCACAGCTCACACCTCATACCTACTCTAACCAAAAGAGGACTTCAGGGGACAGGATGTCTCGCCATGCATAGGTTAGTGAGTGAAGGGAAAGCACAGGAAAACAAGGACACTGACAGACCCAAGAGAAGGATGGAGATGAGGTGTTTCTCTGGCAGTGCACTGAGGAGATGAAGCAAGGCGCCAGGTGGCTGCAGCAGAGAACAAGGGCTAAGAGATTTCAAAATGGCTTGATCCCTTTCTGGGAGAAGCTGTACAGCTTAGCATGAGCAGGGTGAGTGGGTGTCCTATAATATTTTTTTAAAGGAAAAAGCAACACCACCTCCCCATTACTGTCAATTGTTATATTTTAATGCAATAAATACTCTGGAAAGCAGCTCTAGGCAGTTATAGTATAGAGGTTCCACCTCTCCAAATATGCTATGATGCTTAGTTTTTTGTTGCTAATTAATTGTATTAAACTTTACAGCCTTATCAGAATGGAAATCAAATCATTAAGCCAGATGTTATTACTCCTCCAATGAATTCTTACTGTAAATAATTTCTTCATTGATAATTAATTTTCAGTAGCAATTCTTTGGCATCATGGAATTACTTATTAAAAATGCAAATGTTAATACTGGTAAGTTATTCTGTACTGTTTAAATATTAAGACTTTTTAATTTTTCTATGAAAACACTATAGCAATAAACACTATACGGATTTTGTAGCGATAAATATAAAAGACAGACAGAAAAGGACACAGACTTACTTTCTCTATAGTTATCTGAAAACATCAGAGTAAATCTTGTAAAGTAAGCCAAAGCTCCTGTCAATGTAATACACTGTCTTTGCAAGTGATTTAATTTGGGATAAGTCCTGCACTGCTATAGAGCACTATGAAAAAGGGAATCAGTAAAAGCACAGGAAAGTTCAGTTTCTCTAAAACACTGATCAGGTAAGAAGAGCAAGAGCTTCAAGCCACTGGTAGAGGTATAAAAAGTAATAATTTCTTACTTTGATCTTAGAAAAAACATTTCAACATCTCATCACCTTCCTTGTGTATTTCCAAAATATTTTGGGTTTACCCAAAGTGTCTTATCTGCTCTTCTCATGCTTTCCCTTCTCTTTTGCTGCATAAACTGAAAGAAAATACTCTTCCAGGAAGAAGGCAAGTCTCCTGCCAGCACTGACACTCATCTATTTAAAATTTTGACAAGCTCAATCTAAGTGGGCCCCATATATTACAAAGTTATCTGACATCATTCCTTCAAGGGTCTGTTAAGGTGATCTAACTCAAAATAATGATACATTTTAGGAATATGCTGATTCTAACTGTGCCAAATATCACAATCAAATAGAGAACCATAACAGACTTAAATACAGCATTAAGCCCAGTTCCCAGAAAGAGGGATCCAGAAGTTCCTTTGTTCTTTCATTCTCAATAAGTGGAAGAGAAGTAATGTTTTTCCTGTTGATGGTTGTTGTTAGGTGCTTTGCAAAACTCCTGTCTGCTTCTACACAGGAAAACACTGTCTCAAAATGGTTTCTGTAGTAACAGAGACTCATGGAAAAGGCTGACAGTCACTGTGTAATATTTGGGTTCAGAAGACCAGGATTTGAGATGTTTAAGTGAGAAACTTCAAGCTGTAACAAATACCTGTGTTCTTTGTGGATACCAGATACTGTAGACTGAACAATACTGTGGATTTATAGGTGTAATAACTCATTTGGGCACCTGAGTTGCAAGGTCCTGTTCCTTGCTCTCACACTGGTGTGCTTGCTGGGCCTAAAGAAATCACTTCAGTCTCAAAGAGATTTTGTATGTCTATAAAGGATATACCTTTATTTTCACAGCTGTATTGTGTTGTAACTATGACTGCTGCCTTTGCAAAGCATTTTGACATCTAATTATACAGCAAGAGGTGACTTAGTTGGGTTCCCCAATTCCTAATGTTGTTCTGTACCTTCAAAACGTTGTGGACTGAAGACTCCAGTGTGAAGCACAGAAATAGCAGAGGAAGCTTCTGGTCCTTTTGGGTAAGAATGGAAGAACGCAGTCCACAGCAGTTGCTTTCTGTAACAGAATTACAGACACAAGCACAGAGCGTTTATCTTGTTCCTATTCCCATCCACACAGGAGCATGTGGAAAGAATACTTGTGTTTTTATCTACAGATAATGCCTTGACTGTTTGCTCCAGCCTTTCATTGCAGGCACTATACATCAGGGACTTCATCTCCAGCCCTGTTTTTTCTTAAGAAGCATTAAGGGGAGTTGATGAGGAGCAGAGAGGTTTCTGATGGGCCACTGGGGAAAGGAGTTACTGAGTGAAAATGTCAAGGTAGAAATTCTTGGCACAGTAATCAAGATGGGCTCTCAGGACTTTTTAAAATATGTCTTTAAATCTACTTACAGTCTGGCTGAAACCAGATTTACAGTCTATTTTTGCAGCTGCCAGTCTCCACTTAGAAAAGCTTTAGTGCTGGATATGGATAGTGCACTTCAAAAGGTAGACAGAAACCTTTGAAGTGCACATAGACTGATGTGAAGGGTTGCTCGAAAGTATAGGTTTCTTCTGACAACAAAGGTATTTAGAAACGTTAGGATCCCAAAGGTGTTAAGGATTTCATCTGTCTAGGTGGACAAAGCCCTAGATTTTCCATATAAGTGTGTTTGTATATTTAGAAAGCTCATTTTCTCTATTTACCTTGCTTGTGTATGTGCATGGTCGAGGGAAAGAAGCCATCTGTTTATTTTGTGATATCTTTCCATTTACGAATTTGTTAACAATATCTTTGAACTTATGAGAACACACTTGGAAAATATCTGTAAGGGCCAACTCCTGAATCAGCACAAATCGGTTGTGTTTAACAAAGTATATCTTTCAACATTTAACCTTTAAAATGTGCAAAATCTGGCATTTCATGATCTTATTTTGAATAAATTTTTAGAATTTTAATAGTATTTATTGAAGTATGCACATTGAACCAAAAATTTCCAACAGAATAAGTGATATTGTAAAATATTTATGTATAATAATTCCTCTAAAAAATGATGAAAAGATTCTATTCAAATTACCCATTGACAAAAACCTACTTCTTGTATTTACAGAGGGGCATTTTTTGTATCTTAGGTCAAAAACCTATCACGAAAATAAATTCAGGTACATGCAAATCCTCTTGCCTACAATAATTAATGGTAGAATTTTATTTCAGGAGTGTTTATCTAGAAATGTATGAAGGCAGCTAACTGAATACATTTAAGCGCTATTAATGCTGTAGAACAGTTCTGTACTGTTGGCTATTGTATGTCTACTAAAAATGAGCATGTGAAATAAAAAAATACAGTATAGCTACAATTAAAAAACAGCATTAAAATACATCTTTATTTGCATTTTTGATTTTTTTGCCAGAGGTCTAGCAACATGTTTAATGTACAAGTTTGAGAAAAAAAGGCAAAAAAAGTGGTTTTGTTGGAGGTCTGCAGAAGGTTTATTGCAAAAAGATGAAATTTGGACAAACATGTTTTGAAACAATTTCAACCACCTTAACTACAATAGCGTAATTCATCAGGTGATTTACTAAGAATCTGTTGTTGTAAACAGAGCTGCCTTTTAAATTTTTGTTTTGGTGTAAGTTTGCTGTTAATTGTTGTATTGACCTATGGCTACTTTGTAACACCTTTTAATGTGAGAATGCCAGTTTTACTAATAACTGGAAGTTCATCGAAAACAATATTTGAGTAAGTGTGCCTATAATACTAGAAAAGAAGCTTTTAATTTTTACTCCAAAGTGTGATATTCAAAAGGAAAAACACTTTGACCTTTAAAATAATCTCATATATTATTTAAAAAGCACTACAAATACCTTTTTGCTGGCTTTATTCCCTGGATTAAGAAGAGGAAGTTAAGTACACATGTAGAAAACAAACAAATTATAAGTTGATTTGATTTTAGAAAGTAAGCAGATATATCGGAGGCTTTTTTTTCCTTACAGCCAACCACTTTTTGCTTCCAGTAGAACAAGATAAGAGAAAAAGAAGCTCACACACATGGAGCTAGATCCACCAAAGCAGGAGGACAGCTTTGCACCAGTTTTCTTGGTCACAGCTTAAAACTAGAGTGGCTGGCAGCTGCTGGGTTTCTGCCCCATTTCAGGAATCTTCGAGCAGTTGCTGCAGTGGTTTGTGCACTTCCTTCCCCTGCCATCAGCACAGGGGCTGGTGGCCAGGGCCACTTTACTCCTGGCTGGTCTCCAGCTGCTAAAGCAGCTGGCCCCTTGAGGCTGCTGGCAATCAGTGAAAATCAAATCAGCCCTGTGCTGTGAACTGGTGTTGGAGTGAACTGATGCTGGGAAAGCACAGAGTTGGTAAATTGTTCCTTCCTGGCCAGAAATGTAGATCAGCATTTTCAGACGGCTGTTTTCTGTCTTGAGAGGTGTTTCAGTCTGCTTTAGTGCTTTACAAATTTCACATTTAGACATGCACATTTAGTCTTATTATAATGAAACTGGAGAGATTAAAAACTTGTAAGAGAAATCAGGTCAAAGTTTTCTGCAGCTTGATTCCAGTAAAATCGTTCTGAATTAAAATTTAACCTAAGGACATACAAAGGCAGCAATATTTACATGGCAGGATGAAACACCTTCTGGAACAAGTTTTGTAGGGGGATGCAGAGGAGAATATCGCTGTGCGTACACGTTCTCGTTCTAGTGCTGGTCAAGTTTAGTTCCTTTTTCACATGAACAATAATAGAATAGATATGAGGTCCTAGTGTCAGACACAGAAATAGGACGTTGTGTCATAAAACCAATTCTGATTTGACTTTCACTTACCTGGAAAGTCTGTCAGAATCCAGTTGAGTAGCAGAGCTGATGGCAACCTGATTAATAGGTAGGAATTCCAGACTTGTCTCACTGTCTCCCAGGGCACTTGACAGATGAGAGATTCCCTTTTCCTCTTGTGTGTCTTTTTTCCTCTGCCAGATTTGAAGGGTAGGGAAAGAGAAAAAAGAGTGTTTTGTACCAGTCTCCTATCTCCATCCATTCCTGTTGTACTGAGCCCTGCTGCTCACTCTGCTCTGTGGCAGCTTTTGTTGGTTCCCTGCCCTATCTCTGTAAATCTAAGTCAACATTTCCAGAGAAAATGCTGCTTAGTAACTTCAAAGAGTTATTGCTTCTGTCTTTGTCTGTGCAGAGTCAAGAATAAAGAACAGACACAGAATGACCTGACCCCTGTATTTGTATTGAAGACTACAAAGCGATGCTTGTCCAAGAAAATGCAGTTTCTTTGGCAAGCATGCTGATGCCAGGAATACATGTGAATATTAAAATCCCCAGAGACACAGGGCGCTTTCCAAGGAACAGTTTCCCATATCAGGTTTCAGGAGGTGAGAGCCTGGTTCTTTGCCTTATGGATGAGCTAGGAGTGCAAATTCACCATGAATTGATTTAGTGGTCTGACAGCAAATATAATGAACAGCACCAGTTTCACTGCACCTCCACAATTTGTTTCACTTTCCATCTTCTGAGCTTTGCAGATAATGTTTCCCTGGCCCTTGGTGCTATGAGATTCATCTTTAACACCCCCAATTCCTCCTCTCCAGTTTAAGGTTTCTAAGTTGAGGCAAGCAGGTATTGCACACATGGTGCTGTATTTTTGGAGATTGATTAGTTTGATGAAGTATTGCAATGTGAAACAGTAATTTCTTTTTAACTGGTTAAGTGCAAAGGGAATTGCAGGTATGTCTCCCCTGATTGCATTCCTCTAGAAACAGCCTGTCTTTGTGAGGTTGGTTAGACTTCTCTAGAAAGGCAAACAAAAAGGCCTCATGACCAAGATGCCAGGCACAGAAGTACTAACACATGCCACTGGATCCCAATGGTGAATTCTTCTTAAGACAATCACAAAGCAGTCCTGTACCTCTTGCCTAGGCAGGCCTAATGCCTGGAGATGCTGACTTCTGCTGAGTCACTCAGAGACTGAGAGGGGACACCATCCCTGTCTGTCAGTGACTGCAGGGAGGGTCAGAGCATGGACCAGGCTCTGCTCGGTGGTGCCCAGCAATGGGACAAGAGGCCATGGGCAGGAACTGGTGCACAGGAAGTTCCACCTGACAATGAGGAAGAACTTCTTCCCTGTTCAGTGACCACACACCAGAATAGATCATCCAGAGAAGGTGTGGACTCTCCCTCATCAGACGCATTCCAGAGCCATCTGGACACAATCCTGTGCCATGTGCTCTGGGATGACCCTACTTGAGCAAGGGGATTGGACCAGATGGCCCTCTGTGGTCCCTTTCAACCTGACCCATTGTAGGATTTTGTGATCGTCATAGCAGGCAGCTGTGGCATTTTTGTTTGTGCACAGTCTCTACCTTTTCAATTCTATGCTGTGTTTGAAAAAAATAAAGGGCTGGATTCTGTCCTCTAAAAACTCCTGTTGCACACATGATGGCTCAGTGACCTTCCACAAAGTTTCCTCAGTTTCGTCTCCAACCACCAGTAACTAAATTCCCAAATGTTTTCCATTCATCTCCCATCCTTCAATACTGTCCATGTTGCCCTAGCAACCAGTGCCACCTTCCCTGATCTGAGACACAAGGGTGTCATTCTGACCATTTGCTGCTGATTTAGAAGATGGCCTTTGTGCAAGCACTGATGAGAGCTTTGCCACTTGTGCCAAGTTTTATACATACTGGCATGGTGCACCTTATTGCAATGAAGCAAATGTCATTGTCACAGAATTCAACAGTTTTTTTCCCTTTGAGAGAGCTGCTGTCCTTGTTAACATGCTTTTAACTACTGGAATTCAAACATGAGGAGCAGAAACAGGGCCTTGGGAGTTCTGCAAAAAAGAGGAAATTCTCCCTGTCTCAGCATTCAGCACAAGCCAAAGAGAAATACAGTATTTGGATGGGATTCCTAATTAGTTACTTGCATAATCCAATAGCTTTAATACATTTCTACTTCTCATCATCACATCTGCCTTATTCAAAGATGCATCACATTGAGAATCTTCCAACAGTTAAATTTGAGACATGAGAAAATGAGAGAGAGGGGGAGAGAGGGAGAGACAGAGAGAACACAAGAGCCCTCAGCCTCATCTTACCTCTGCCCAGAAAATTCAATACAAACATTACATTTGGACTGCCTTGCCTTGACTGCTGATTGATTGCTAAATTCACTACTGGCATTTCTACCTAAACACATGCAGGGAAGACTCTGGCCCTCTATTTTGAAGGTTCACCCAACTGTGCATCCATAAAATTGGAACAGCAGCAGTAATTTGGCTTCCTCTGGCTCTTTCTGGGTAGACCCCAACTGCCTCTTAGAGAGATTTGCTGCTGCTAATTTTTTTTTAACGGACCATCTGTCTCATTTTGTATTCTAGAACATTCTTCCCCTTTTTTTGTCACACTTCCAGCAGAGTGAGAAGTTAGTTGGACTGCTCGTGCTGTAGCTAGTTACCAGAATGCTGTTCTGTTGCTGGTGCAGCAGAAAACAGGAAAGACCACCCTGTCTAAACTCCATTTCCCTGGGCAGGAAATCCTCCAGTAATCTCAGCAGGGAAGGGTCTTGGCACCCTCATGGCTCCCCCAACAATTCTCCTACACTGAAGACATTGCAAACCCCTCCTGGAAAGCTTTAGGACCAGACAGGCAAGAGCACAGGTAGGCAAAAGGGGCCAGGGACTATTTTTCAGCCCAGGGAAAGTGCAGGTCTTACTGTTGTCACACCCAGTGAGCTGGACCACATCAAGAACAACCTGTTTGCTGCAGATCTCTTAGACTCCTAGAATCATAGAATGGCCTGGGTTGGAAAGACCTTACAGATCATCTAGTTCTGCCCTCCTGCCAAGGGCAGGGACACCTTCCCCTAGACCAGGTTGTTCAGAGCTTCACACAGCCTCACCTTGAACACTTCCAGGGATAGGACATCCACAGTTTCTCTGGAAAACCTGTGCCAGTGCTTCACCACCCTCACAGGGAAGAATTTCATCATAATACCTGATCTAAATCAGCTTTTTGTCAGTGTAAAGCCAATCCCCCTTGTCCTGTCACTCCATGCTCTCGTAAAGTCCTTCTCCATCTTTCCTCTAGGTTGCCCTCAGGAACTGGAAGGCCACAATTAGGTTAACACGAAGCTTTTTCTTTTCCCGGTTGATCACTGAACACCGGGCATAGCAGGGTCACAATAGAATACTCTCTGAAGTGTGAAGCACAGCTGGAGAGATTTTAAACAGTGCTCCATGCTGCCCCTTCAAGACACAGGGATCATCAAAACAGAAGATAGGCAGAAAATAATTTTATTTCTCTATGTATCTAGACCTGACACTCATATGTTCAACTGTTTTCAGCTAAAATGAGTAGGAAAGAGAAAAACACTTATAATACAAATCCTGTGGATTCTACATTCCGTATCAAAAATTTGAAACATATGAGCCTTGAGAGAAGTGAAGACATGAAGGAATGTACTACTGATATAAGATTATATGGCATATTTTACTGTGAATCCTTCACAGAAATCTGGGAAGATTTAAAAGCTACTAGTAATCCGCATTTCGTTTCAGATATCTAGGGTGTTGCTGTTTCCCTGAACAATTTGTATGGACTCTTCTATAACCATTGGAGAGAAGGATGTTTTTCTGGAATATGAACGATCTATTTAAGAAATTCACTTTAGAGTGGACACCCTAGAAGTGTGTTTTTTCTGTAATTGCACAGTCTAAATAGCTAACACTGGTGTAGGTGTCTTTGCTGCAGTGTTCTCATTTGACCAGATAAGTAAGTCCCCCCTAAAGAAACTGTTGGAAGAGTTTAGTAATAATCACTTATGAAGCCATTAGAATCTGGCAAGAAAAGGAAGGCACACTGATGCTAATGGCAGTGATTAGTGCTCTAATTCATCAGGCAACAGGATTATCACATCTGAGATACGTACTTTGGAGACAGAACTCCATCACCAGGTCACCACCCTCTGACACTAACCATGATTTCTGAACTCCAACCTCACAGAATCATAGAATCATGGAATGGCCTGGGTTGGAAGGGACCTTAAAGATCACCTCATTCCAACCCTTCTGCTGTGGACAGGGACAACTTCCTCTAGATCAGGCTGCTCAGAGCCCCACCCAACATAATTTTGAACACTTCCAGGGATGGGCATCCACAACTTCTCTGGGCAACCTATTGCAGTTCCTCACTGCTCTCACAGAAAAGACTTTTCCCCTAACATTTACTCTGAACCTACTCTCAGTCAGTTTGGAACCACTCCCTCTTTTCCTGTCACTGTTTGCCCTTACTCACTGAGGAAAATCTGAGCCCACCTGGCCTGTCCAGAGCCTCATGAAGCTTTGGAAAACCACAATAAACAGGACACAAGACAACTACAGATAAAGGAGGCATATGGCAACAAAGGTGAATGCGAGTCCTACAGAGAACTGTAGAAAACCCTATACACAGCAAATATCAGGCCTGTGTGCATTACATGGATAAAGATTCCAAAACAGGAACTATAGCTCATTGCTCTGCAGAATTCTTTGCAGGAGCAATGGAAAGTGTTTCTGTTGGGCAGTTTAGCCTGGAGACAAGGAGGCTCAAGTGAGACCTTATCACTCTCTACAACTCCCTGAAAGGAGGGTATAACCAGGAGGGGATTGGGCTCTTCTCCCAGGCAACAAGTGGCAGAAGAGGAAATGACCTCAAGTTGCACCAGAGGAGGCTCAGGTTGGACATCAGGAGGAATTTCTTCACAGAAAATCTTGTTAAACACTGGAACTGTCAAGGAAGTGGGGGAGTCATCAACCCTGGAGGTGTTCAAGACTGGACGTGGCACTTAGGTCTAGTTGACAAGGAGCTGATTGGTCAAATTTTGGACTAGATGATCTTGGAGCCTTTTCCAACCTAAATGATTATGTGACTTTGTAATCATAGGAATATTAAAACAAAAAAAAAGTGAAACATGCGCTGATTTATATTGAGAACAGAAAAAGGCATATGGTGCCAAAAATTATGCTTACAAATAATTTATTTTTATTGCAGGGTTGCAAGATAAAACAAACATTGTCTTGTTTCTCTGAAATATAGGCAATGGGACAAAAGTCCTGGGGAGACATTAAACTGAAACCTTATTGTGAGAGAAGCTGAACATTATCAGGCTCAAATGTACCTCTCTGCTCTTTCTGATCAGAAGGTGCACTTCTGGAAAGGCAATTTATGGCTTTTCAGGACACTGGTGCATTTTCAAAGAACTAAATACCAGAGAAACTATAGTACTACCTCAGGTTCATAATTTAGGCCTTTGTAAATCTTCTTCTGATTAGTTTTATTTTTTTCTAAGAAAGATGACGTCAAAAGAGAACAGTTCCTAATGCTGGGATTGGATCATATAAGCTCCAAACCCAAGTAACCTTACAACTTAATTTATCCTACATTTCTACACTCCTTACAGGGGAAAAATTACTGGGGAGTTAGCTTGTTCCATTTTTTGCTGCCTAAATTATTGCCAGGGCTCTGAAACCAGAGCACAAGTCGAGTTATGTTTTTTCAATCTTTTCTGAAAACACTTTTTCAAGGGACTACCATTTGAGCTTTTTTATTTCACTGAGAAGCTTAACAACTTGGTAGCATGGATTGAACATGATGAACACAGAAATAACCTGCTTTTGTGTCTCGGAAATGTAGTGAAAACTTAGCAACTGGTAGCTTTGAAAATGTGAGCGATACGGAGATGCCAGCTCTAAAACTATCAGACCCATAACTGATGAAACATGTTTAAATACTGTGTAGTGAAAATTAGATGTCACAGGAGAGAAATGAAGGCAGCAAGTTATTTCTCTGTGATGCAGGTAACCATAGTACCTTAAAAGCATTGATGTGCAAAACGGTTCAGCATTCATGGGTTTTAAGTCTTAATAGACGAGTTTGGGATTTTAACTCTGCTGAGGTTCTGTAGCAGAAAACACAGAATTGAACTGGCTGAAAAGAATTCAGGGGGCAGTTTAGAGTCAATACCTTAACAAAATAGGGTTAACACTGCAGACTGTTGGCTTGTATTTCAGTGGGTGTGAGCAAAACCAAAACACCACTTGTCCAAAGAAAGGAGGTGGTTTTTGCCTTCGTCCATTTATATAAAAACTGTATAACTTTATCTGTGGGAGGCCAGCCTTTGCTGAAACTTCCCATAAACTGATTAGTGCCATGGTCAAAAGGCACCTGGCAGACTTATCATCTACTGAAAATACAGAGATAATTTTTTCTTCGGCTACAAATGGATGCAAATTGAATGTTAAACTGGAAGAGTCACTGGGGACTTGCAGAGTGAAAAATAGATAAGAAAAACTAAAATAAAAGTGTCTGACAGGATATTTCATTTCTGAGAGCCAACAGCACTTCATGATGGGCAACAAAGGAACAGATGTGTTGTAATAGGTTGCTTTGTGGTTGCAAGACATTAATCTCTTGGCTGGACACACTAGAGAGGAGCTGGCAGCATTTCTTGCAATGTTCAGAAGGAAGAGTCAAAAGCAGCATTGAATCAAAGTGGCCACAAGAGCTGGGACAGCCAGAGGCAATGAACTGGTCACCATAGCTAATAGTCTGAACAGAAATCTGGGCACTGCTAGGTACAACCAGCACACGCCCCAAAAATTGCCTGAATGGAAATTTTCAGGGAGCTTTTGGATAGCATTACATAGAGGGGTGTTCCATTGAAGTATAACTAACTTTGGGCTTGGAAAAACGGGGCAAGTCTCCAGTCTACAAGGACTAAGCTTCTCCCACAGAAAATGTGGGCCACGGGCAGTAAAGCTGCAGCTCTTTGGCTCAGCACTAGACTTGGGGTGCAAAGTTGAGCTCAGACAGATCCACACTCTTGTAGCATGAGACAGCTTAGGATAGCATAAACCCAGAAACTTCTGCCCACAGCTGCAGTCAGTGGTGACTGCCTGTGACTCTCCTCATGCATAAGTTCATAGGCCTTTTCTCATATATGGCTAAAATATATTTAACACAGCAACACTAAAATGCATTTAGAAGACAGCAAAACATAAAGGCAAAATCCTCTTGTAATAGTAAATGATCATAGATTGGTTTGGACTTTAAAGATCATCTACTTCCAAGCTGTGATAAAGTATTTATTTTCAAAGGTTTGTTGTTTGTTGTTTTCTTTCAAGTTAAATGTGGCCATGGGGATATAATTGCCAATACAAAGATACATATTTCATTAAGGTGTTATTAGTTTAATTTTGCCTGCTTTTTATCAAATTTATAAACAAGGAGATATAGTTCACATTTTGTTTACAGAAACATATTGATTTTGTTGGTTCCTAAAAGGCACTTGGAAGCCATGGTAATGGAATGGGAGATGCTTTTTCTTGCAGATCAATTAGCATGAATTTCATGGACTGTGTAAAATGGACACATTTACAAAGCTCAGCATATTCCTATGGCTTCTCATGCAGTAGCAGCAGTCCCTAAGACACTTAGCACTAGTGACACACTTGCTGGAAATGCTAGTGAAGAGGTGAACCATCAAGCACGTCTTTTTGCCAGGCTCTGACACAATCTAACTGAGTTAATTCTGCTGACTATACCACCTGCAGTATTGATGAAATACAAGCGGTGAGGGCTGCTGCACGTATCCTTCTTCTGAAGGCGGTGCTCACCGGAATGGCTGCCCAGGTTTAGCCACTGCCATAGGTCAGCCAGCACTGCAGAAGTTGGCATTCATTTCCTTAATTGTTCTTCCTCATTTTCTCCAGCCTTACATATATTCTGTGCATAAACTGCCTGAATTATTCTAGTGAAACACTAGCTAAGAAGTTTACATCCCTTTTTTTGTTGTTGTTTACCAGATTGTCCGACCAGATTGTTTCACACAAATCAGTTGCATCTTTCGTTTGCTCAATGAATGTTAATTTCCATGACCTGTATGATGACTTTGTGTTACCATCTTGTGTTTGATCATTAAAATTGCATGGTAACATTTTGGATGCTTGGCTAACAGACTTTGATAACTTTGTGACCAAAAATTATAAAAAATGAAATTTTACAATTGCATTATTCAATTTAAGGGCTGCTAAATATTTTAAAACATTGATCACAGCAAAACTTCCGGCAATGCCATTAGGTTTTCTACTGAACTGGATATTTTCAGATGTTTCTAATATTCTGAGATTTTTGAATGAAATTAAAAATACAAAACATATTTTTTTTTCATTGAAAAAAAAAAAAAGGAAAAAGGAAAATAAAATTCCCTACGCCAAAAATTCTGGTTCAGAAATGAAACCCTGCAGTTTCATGCAAATTGTGGTTCTTTCTTTTCTGCCTGTGAAGTGATCACCTCAAACTGTATCTCTTTTCATGCAGTATGAACAGGACTTGAGCACCAGTTCAACAAATGGGAAGATTCCAATATTTGATAAGAAATAAGAGATAGATGGGGAGTCCAGCACAAAAAAAAGAAAATGACAACGTTTTGAAAACAAACAGGAACAGTTAAAGCAGAATTTTCTAAAACAAGTTTAGTATTTACATTTTAACATTTCCTAAACTGTCAGTATTTTATTATTACTTTCTATTTTTTAGCATCTCTGAATTATTAGTTATATTACATTATTATTAGTTATTATCTATTATTACATATTATATTAGTTATCTCTGAGTTATAATTGTTGCATATTTTGCTTTCACAATCCCGTGACAGACATTGGCAAATGAAGTGATTTAATTTTAATAATGCTTATTGATTACCTGCTCAGCTCAGACCTGAGAAGAAAAGAGAAAATGTAAGTCTGCCTGGAAATGTATAAATTTCTTGAAATACTGGCTGAGAGATTTATGTTGTGCTGCCACACCTGTATGTTTTTTCATTCACATGGACAATCTTCAGGTGTTTGTTGCTGGAGCATTTAAGCCACATCCACAACCTTCTCCGTGTAGCACAGAATTTCTCATCCCATCTGTCTGCTCCTTCAGTCTGTGTTGGCACCTGACAACTGTACAAATGCAGTTATGACCATAGAATCACAGAATCATCGAATCACAGAATCATAGAATCATCGAATCACAGAATCATAGAATCACAGAGTCACAGAATCATAGAATCATGGAATCATAGAATCATAGAAGCACAGAATCACAGAATCATGGAATCACAGAATCATAGAATGGGCTGGAAGGAACCTTAAAGATCACCCTGTTGCTGGAGCAACAGCGAACACACAGGGCCGCCTGTCTACACTCCCTTTCTCTGGGCAGGAATCTCCAGTAATCTCAGCAGAGAAGGGTCTTGGCACCTTCATGGCTCCCCCAACAATTCTCCTACACTGAAGACATTGCAAACCCCTCCTGGAAAGCCTTAGGACCAGACAGGCAAGAGCACAGGTAGGCAAAAGGGGCCAGGGACTATTTTTCAGCCCAGGGAAAGTGCAGGTCTTACTGTTGTCACACCCAGTGAGCTGGACCACATCAAGAACAACCTGTTTGCTGCAGATCTCTTAGAAACATAGAATGACCTGGGTTGGAAAGGACCTTTAAGGTCATCTAGTTCTGTCCTTCTGCCATGGACAGGAACACCTTCCACTAGAACAGGTTGCTCAGAGCTCCATCCAACCTGGCCTTGAACATTTCTAGGGATGGGGCTCCCACAACTTCCCTCGGAAGGTCCTCACCACCCTCACAGGGAAGAATTTCATCATAATACCTGATCTAAATCAGCTTTTTGTCAGTGTGAAGCCATTCCCCCTTGTCCTGTCACTCCAGGTCCTTGTAGATAGTCTCTCTGTATCTTTCCTGTAGGGTCCCTTCAGGAGCTGGAAGGCCACAATTAGGTCTCCCCAAAGCCTTCTCTTCTCCAGGCTAAACAATTCCAATTCTCTCAGCCCTTCCTCACAGGAGAGGTGCTCCAGTCTTTTGTTCATCTTGGTGGCTTGTAACTTTAATATCATATTTAAATAATATATATGACATATAGTATAATTACCTAATAGTTATTTTGAAGGTTTGATTTATCTTTTCTGAGAAACAAGAGTTGGAAGATTTGATAATCTATTTTTCTAACTTTTTTTGTCTATAAAAGACAGTCAAAGATTGCTCATAGGTCACAGTGATGCTTTATTCATTATTGCTTTTTAACATTTTCAAATTACTGGAATTATATACAGGCCTATTTGATCTTGATTTTATCAGATGAAGAGGATGAGTGCTTTTGAAGAGACCATCCTAAAATGTGCTTGTTTTTTGCAGTTATATTTATGTGCATTTTGCTTCTCAAATTGTGCATGAGCAATGGTTGCTATCTAACCTCCAACACATTTTATAGAATTAAAAAATAATTTGTTATCATTCTGAGATACTAACAATCTCTGACATATGGCTTTTTAAGATACATCTTCCACAATTCTGCTCAGCATAACTAAGATTTTTGAGGGTTTGTATTTGGAAAAAAACATTTTAAATCCAAATTTTACTTTACCTTGTTTAACTAAAGGCATTTTCCTTTCCTTCTATCTCTTCCTCATTTCAGTCTCAGGATTTTAGCAATCCATTTTTGCAAGGCTTTCTGAAAAAAATATTCTTAGCCTCAAGATAGATGAGCTACATATTAGAGTAATGGTGTGATGGAAAGCATTGAATTAGAAATTAAGGAGGTTGAGATGAATATATTTCCTTAGAATTTATCAAAGCTTTGCACTTTTAAACCCAAGAGGATTTTTACCCTTTCTGTAATCGGCCTCTCCCCTTGCTTTGCCCAAGCAGTGCAGTATGCCTGGTGATGTTGGTTCTGAAATAGCTGCCAAATAAACATTTCTCTTCTGAAATTCTGTTGATTAGTTTGGCAAAAATATTTCCTTAATATAAGAATACACCTAGAATATTTTGTCTGAGGCAAGTCAAACAAGAACTGTTGTATTTGTTGCCATTTGACTGGCAACTTCAATTTAAGGAGGAGAGACGTCTGTGTCTATTTTACCATTTCATGTATTTTAATTTCACTCACTTACAAGTCAACATTTTTAAAGGATTGGTTGCTTGTTTAGTTTTTTTTAAACCACCTTTGATACTTTGAAACATACTGGATATATCTGAACAAAGACATTCTTATGGAGGGTGACATTTAAAAGTCACTAAACTCAGTTTCCTTCCTTTGTGTTTCTTCAAAGTGAGCAATACTATGGGGTTTTACACTGAAATTTTTCTGAGAAAGGGAAAAACAACTAAAAAGCTCTTATTCTTTTGTCTCATGGACTTATAGCCAAGATAGCAGGTGTCTAACCAAAGGTCCAAGTGAAATGCTGGAAGTGCAACTGAACAGAGTGCTATCTGTAATAATATCTTTTCTATAATTATAATAATACTGGAGGAAAATCAATGAATTTCATATACTAATTTTATTCTTGTCCAAAAGTAGACCTTCTCTGTAATAAATTAACACAAGCTCACTGTAGCTGAAAAGTAACTGGGTAATTCAGGATTTGCCCTGGTTTCTGAATTCTATTCTACTTTTACATTATTTCAGTTAGTATGATAGAGGATTAGCAGAAGAATTCCAAAGAAAACACTTAAGCTTTCTCTATCTACTTAAAGTTTCACAATGGTGAATTTTAAGGAGATTATTTCATATTAGTGGAATAAATATTATTCAGATTTATATTGTAATGAAATCCTTAGTTTATTCATGGGGGGAAATACCAATATTAAAATACTGAAAGCTGATTCTCATGATGGGAGTGGGGCAGAGAGAAGGAAGGAAAGCTGTTGTTTATAATGACTTAAACTTCTTGGATGTTTAGATATTCCTTGTCCTGGTCCTTGTGTTATTATTAAGTCCTTCTGAAGTGGTCCTTTGGAAGAATGGTTAAAGCAGAGTTAATCGTCACACCAATTGCCGTACAATGTCTTAAACATGATTTTTTTTTCCCTTTACATTCTGTCCAAATATGCACATGTGGGTGAAATAATTATAGCTAGAAAGGAGACTAGTTCAGTGAGAACAAATCAGAATAACTGTTTGCCTTTGAAATTTAGAGAAATCACAATTCTCATTCACTTCCTCTGTTACCTTCCTTCCAAAACTGCTTGGTGCATGTACCTGATTTTAAAGGTGTATCATTAATGTACTGCTCTTAATTTATGGCCTCCATCTTCTCTCCCATTTTGCACCACAAGTTTCTTTAGGAGAACTATAAAATGGATATTTAGATTGCTTTGAGGTGCTGAGTTAACCCACTCTGAAGAGTCTCTGGATCCCATTATTCAACTTCGGATAGCACAGCACAGCTGTCAATCTTCGACTGACAGCTTAATTTGCTGATTTAAGGTCAACTGCTTCTTAATCTGCAGGAAAAAAACCCAAACAAGATTTTTCTTATTTCACTCGGTTTATATTGTTCAGTCTCAGCCTGTTTTACTTGACACAGTACTACTCAGTGACTACAGAATAGTCCCTACTGATAAAAATTGAGACAATTTTGCTTGGTGAAAGGATTTCTTAGTTTGTTATGCATTTGGGGAAAAAAAAAAAAGAAAAAATCATCCCTTCTTTCTAAGTACTGCTCTTGTCTCAGTGCTTTCACTTGCTTAGAAGGTGCTGGGATGCAGACAGCTACAGCTTTGTCCATCTCTGGCTGTTCCCACCCTGTGGCCAACATTTGTAACCCCAATTTGCTGGAAGCCAGAGAAGTCAACCAGTGTGATTCCTGATGATCCAGGAAGCGAGGCAGAAAACACACAATTTTCCCTGCCTGCCCTCCTTGATGGATTGCTGTGTCCCAGGAGAGAGTGTGTACATTTACAACTCTTTCGGTTTTGTGGCCTTACTTTCAGTTCTTCCTGTTTTCTGACATGTGACTTGAAGCAGGCACTGGCTAGGAAACAGAACTCCTCCTCTTCTATGAATCTACCTGTAATTCTACCCAAAATGAGAAATTCCAAATATTCCATCATTCTGCTTCCCACCCAAACACCTGTGATCTCAACCTGAACTTCACAGTACTTCCAGGGGTCCAAACGAGCATATATCATGAATTTTATTTTCATCTAAAAGCTGTGCCAGTTCCTCCCAGCTCCCAAACAGAGCAGGAAACAAAAGGAACATGAGACGATGAAAAGAGATATCTGAAGAGAACCTCTCTCCTCCAAAGGGCTTCATCAGTCCAAGCCCTCAGAGCCATTGGAACTAAACTGCACCCGGATTTTCAGTGTCAGATCCTGAACTCAAAGACCTGGGCCCAGATTTTCAGAAGTATTCAATAACTCTGAAAGTGTTAGAAAGGGCCTGGATTTCTACAAAGTGCTGAGTGCTATTCCTCTGAAAATCAATTGCCTCTACAGTGCTTCAAGCCAGGCATATAAAACATAAGAACTCCAAATCACTAGTTGGTCTTAAAAAGTCTTGGCTCTGAAGCTTGCCAAGTCAGCACCTTCTTTGCCTACTTGTAAAGGCAGCCAAAGAAAGGAAATAGATGAGCCATCAGCTCTGAGCATAATTTCTACTGATTCAGTTCTTAGTTCATGAGTTAGCTGGAAGGAAAAAAGGAAAGCATATGAAGAGAATGTTACAGTTCTCATAAGACGATATCCAAATACCTTTAAAACAACGAATAAAGCACTTGTTAGAGGAGTGTTTACTCCTTCTGTACACTTATAAGGAAAATGAATCAATTAAATTTTAATTACTAAACACATAAAACCAGTGTATTAATTAAGTGGTTTCCAGTTGCAGTAAATGATGCATCAGCATTTTTTCCCATGTCTTATTTCACTGATGACAGCCAGTAATGGGCTTTCAGGCTCAGTGCGGGCTCCCAGCACTGGGAGCAGCAGGTTGGGAAAAGCAGCCAAGAAATCTTTTCACATTAAAAAGCAGAGCTCTGCCACTAATTATGTTAAAAGTCAAGTTTGCAATTGTGAGTAGATGGTGCAGGCAGCAAAGTGAATATGGCAAAAACCATAATCCAAGACACCGGGGACCGAGACACTGCTGTAAGCCAGAACATAATCCCAGTCTTCCTTGGACTAAAACAGATGCGGAAAATCAAAGTCGTAGTGTCTAGCTGAGAAGGGTTTGATGGATGATCGGTGTGCTCAGGCTCGCAGGGCACAAGGAAGCGATGCAAGCTGAATGCACAACCCAAAGGGCACACTGCTTTGCATGTTGGAACATCCCTATCCCTGCACAGACAAAAATTCCTTCGTAGCTCTGCTTACTCTGGCCTGCCAGAAGATGGTGGATTTCTCTGGTTGTATTGTAACTGTAGTTCACAAAGGAGATTTGTCTCTCTCTGATGTGTGGTACAACCACTTTTGAAAACTTTTAAAAAGTTTTACTTTGGCAAGGAATCTTTCTTTTGTTTTTTTGGTTTTTTTTTCCCCATGTACCTGTTTTCTTTGTCTACAGCCCAAGTAAATCCTTAAAAGATGTTCTCCAATAAGCTCACTAGCTGGCATTGAACCCAGAAATTAAGTAGAATTCTTTCCCAACTTCTCTCCACAAGAATTTGGAGTTACCCAGGCTGAGTAGACGCAAACTCCTGACCACACAGAAATATGTCTGTTCAATTGTCATACCTCAGCCTGGAGACACATCAGGGTATCACAGAACTCCCTCAACTTCTGCTTGGTCCTGGCATGCTGCTCCAAATCACAGCTTTAATCCCTACATCTCTGGAGAGTTTGGGCTTTCAAACTTTCATTTTGTGTCCAGTCTGTTCCAGTTAGAGTCACCTGGAACGCCAGCAAGGAGCCAGTCCATTTTCTGTGCCTGAGTGCTGACAGACGGACACCTCTTGAATTTCTTTATTCTCTTTCTTTGCTGTTTCACCAGAATTTAGGACCACTGGAAAATTCTGGCCTGAGAGTGTGCAAGTTTTCCTTACTTGTCCGCAAGTAGAGTCTGGCTGCCTCATGCAGGTAAATGGGTCTGCTGGGCAGACACTTGTTCAGACTGAAATCCACAGCAGCAGGATGACTGAGTAAGGAGACATCTAATTAGATTAAATCATAATGCTTGGAAGGAGCAGTATTTGAACTCCAATTCCATTTGAGGGGCACGTGACTTGGTGCTCCTGGGTCATAAATACATCTGCAGCTGGTGACAGCACTTACAGTGACTATTTTTTACAAAATATCTTAGTCATTGGCACATTTGTTCCTTTGCCAGAGGTAATTTAAACCTCCAGGTTTTGGGTGAGTAGTCTGGACAATACCAAAAGAGTAACTCTGTGGGGTCACTCTGTCAGTTGTCGCTGTTTATTGATCTGCTGTCTGCTTTGCCAGTTGATCTTCTGCGTTGCACAGTCAAAAATCTGATACCAAATTTTCTGGAAACAGGAAAAAAAAAATTAAAACTAATCATAACTGCAGCTCAGTGGTAGAAACAGCTCCTAGGAGGCAGCAGACAACTTGATTCTGGCCATCGTTGCTCTAGTGGGGGAGATGTTTTTACAGAAACAGAAATCAGATTTTTGAATATTGCCCAGGAATATCAATTAGACCACAGTAAAATGTAAATTCTGTATGCTCCTTGTTCCTTCAAAAGCTCATCTAACAATGGTCCCAGTAGGTTTTTCTTCTTTTGCTCTGTGAGTACTTCTTAAAATAATTCAGACAGTGAAAATCTAGACTCACTGAGCTAATAGCTTTCTCTCTCTCTGCATTCTACAATCTGACATGTGCCAGAAACCCCTCAATTAAATATAAAAGCTGAACCACATAATTATGTTGAAACAACAAAGCACATTTTATGTGGATAGGGAGATCAATTTATTTGATTAGTAAACAGAAATTTTATCTTTAGCTCATGGTCTTGATTTTATAAAATGTAATTTTGGAAAGAAAAGATATTTCCTGAGTTTTCTAAAAAAGCCACAGAAGTTTCAAAGCTTTTTTTTTTTTTCCAGAAAAGAAGGCAAAATGACTTCACATTAATAGCTTTTAATATGATAAAAAAATAATAAAAATAAAAAAACCTCTATGAATGAAACCAGTTCTATCCTCACAATATGGATCCAATATATGGATCCATAGGTTTGTAATCAGCTTTCTCAGGAAGGGGAAATACAAACATCAAGCTGATGAACTGTAGAAGCACATGAAAGCAGCAGCATGATGCAATCCAAACTCCAGTGCACAAGATAATCACTGCACCAGGACAGGCTGGGTGTGCCACAGCATCACCTACTCCACATGGCAATGGCCAATCCACATTCACCAGATTGTACCTGGACCAAAACTTGTGCCCACATTGGCTGCTGGGGTGTGGAGCTGTGTATGGGATCTCTGGACAGGTGGCACAAACCTGAACATTGGTCACATGCCAAATTTCCTCCAAGTCATGCAGTGCCTGCAACAACAGGTGAGGAATATGTGGCTGCCCTCCTGGATACTTGTGCAGTGCTGAGGTTCAGCTGTCGCTCCAAAAAGTCCCCAAGGCTTTAAAGTATCCAGGGCACTGCCAGGGCTGCTTCAGAGCTCTCACCCTACTCTCGGCACAGTTTTCTGAGGAGCTCTTGTACTCGTGATCACATCAGGTGATGTACTCAGCGCATCACATCAGGCACTGTTTTACCTCCCTTTCCTCTCGTAGTTGAAATATGTGCTCAGTTAAGACACTGGAAGGATATGCTGCTATGTTGCCCTCCTGCTTTCCCCTACACCTTCTAGAAAAGTGAGAAATATGTGTGGTCTGAAAACAGACCCCACCATCAAGCACTGGATAGGAATTAGACCTTTTATAGAAACAAAGCTTCTACATCACACTGGTATCAGTGCAGCTGTAAAAGTCAGTAAGGATTCCACCTGATGGTAGAGATGACAGTACAACAGCTGGGGCAATTGATCCACCTGCTGCTGCGTGAACACCTCACCTTCATGCCACACTTTGCAGCATATTTTCCTGGTATAAGAAGGGGAAATAATAAAACAGAGCTTCTGCTAACATCCAACTCACTAGAAATGAGACTTCAATTAGTGTGGGACTTCTCCACTCCTGAGGGGAAACTGGATTTGAAAGGAAGTCTGGGAATAGGCCAAATATATGTTAAAGTAATATATTATGAGAAGAAAGTGGTTATCTTTCCAACACACTCATTACCCTGTTCTGTCTTATTCAGAAAAGGTGAAGAGACCTGTCCATCTCTAATCAATACCATACCTCTCAGTGGCTTGAATGGATTGGACTATATTTAGAATTTCTGTATGGGGCCTGCACTATCTTTCTTCAGAAACACCATCCCCTATATCAACAAGCAACACGTCAATTGAAAGCACAGGGGATCTGATAAACCTCTTCGTCTGGTGTGCCTGGCAAGGCTCCAAGTGCATAAAACACTAAATATGGTACTGCTTTGTTCTCAGGAGTCTGTGACCACAAAGCTCCTGGGGGGAAGAAGAACATTATCAGCTTAATAAGTGATGCTTATCTCTGATGAAGCTGCTGCTAGAATTTTTAGGTCACATTTTCAAGTGATTTTCCTTTCAGATGAGGCATAAGGTATTAAAATACACATCAAAGAGCTGAGTTGTTTCCATGTTTCTCTTTAAACAATGGGCAAATCCTCCTCCTCTTTTCCTGGAATTCCTGTGTTTCAAACCTGGTCCTTACTTGGTTTATCTTGTCATTGGGACTCAACAGAGAAATCAAATGGAACTGACCACTAAATCCCTCAGAGCGGTTGTTAGCAGCATGAAGTGAAAAGGTGTTCCAGAAGAAAGAACTTCCTGAAGAGACTGTGTAAACAGTGTGACCATCACTGCTGGACTAAACAAGCTAGAATTATGGACTCTTGTCTTAATGCTGTAATAAAGGGGCATCAGCTGCTCTCAGTGCTCTTCACTAATAGAGGTATGCCAGGGAATTCCCAGAGAAACAAAGATGTGAATTCTCCAATAGGATATTGATTGACACGGCTTAGCTGATGTGGATTTGTAGATCAGAAGTGGAAACAACATCCTGCAGAAGTGCACATGGGTAGGCGTTTCATTCTTGCTCCCTGCATCTGAGAGGCACAGCAAGTCCTGTGCTTTCCCTGGGAGAGGCTCAGGGAAACTACCAAGAAGAATGCAGTGCCTTAGAATTTACTTTCACTGCATTCAATTTCTTTCTCACTCGGGAAACCTAAGTCAAAGGCACAGGTGAGTGTCCTTCAGGAGGAAGGACATCCTCAAGTGTCTTAAATTCTCCCGTGGGCAATATTTTCCAAGCAGTTATCAATTTCTTTCTTCAGGGCTGGAAATCACGGGCAGTATATACAGCTTTGGCCATTCCAATAGTTCCTGAGAAATCACTCACTAAGTGTTCTATGGTACCTGCAGGATTACCTCATATAAAATAAGATGCAGATCAAGTCCAATGGCCTTCAAACACATTTCAGTTCAATGATGCCTCACCCTCAGCATGACACTCTGGTGGGCTTCATTCCTGTGGAATGCAACTCCAACTTTATTTCTAGCCTGCACAAGGACTTAGGGCTTTGTGGGCTTGCAGAGAAGATAAATGTAACCTATACAAACTGCAGTGAAAAAATCCTGTTGATAAATTACAGGAGCCTTCAGACATGATTGCCCCAAATTAGTGAAAAAATTGGATATCGCAATTTAGATACCAGTGTCCACTTGGTCACATGACCATGGTCTGTGTCACCAGGGAAGGTCATGTTTCATGCTGGAGGTTGTGTTAAGCCTTTCCACAATAAAAATACACTGTCTTCATTACATGAAAACCCTAAATACTGTATTGTTTTTCCTCAGTTTCCATGAATCTCCAGCCTACCACACTGCACACAGAACAATATTTTCTCTTCCCTCCTCAGAGACTGAAGTCAAAACATGGTCTATCATATTCTGGATCTAATATTTATTTGTTTGAAGTGAATTGCCTGGATTCTATCAATTCCAGCATTTCCCATGTTTGTTATCCATAGTAAGATCCAAACTTTAGCACCAGCTGAAATGGAAGCTGGAATCTGAAATCTGAACTAAACTAATTCAGGAAACTCCACTATTGCTACTTACTTTTTGTAGTTTCTATGTAGTTTTATTTGATTTTTTTCTGAGTTTTTCCCATTTTCATCTTGAACTCATCTACAATTTTAAGAAACAAGTTATTCAAAGACAAAGCCATCCACAAACATACCTGTCACTGAATGAAGATAATCTCCTTTCATTTTGAACTCACTGAAACTAAAAATGGCTTCATAGCAATGCTCCTGCACTTGATGAAGGTTTCTAAATATGACTTGGTCCTTTTATAATCTAAATTTCTTTTTCTTCTTTGTCATTACTGTCAGTATCATGGGTTTATTTATAATTTATTTATTTCTGATTTATTTTAAAAGTTATTTCCGCAGGGGAAATTTTCTTTTTAGTGTCTCAATGCCTATATTTTTTTTGGAGAACTATGATTGGATGGAAACACCTGAGCAGAGAGTGAGACACTGAACATCGTTAATGTCATTGCAGTCTCAAGAATGATACTTCAGTCACCTATGTGACTCACTGCTTTTTGTAAAGGCATGAATGATTTGAATATACCGTTGGCTGAGCTTTAAGCTGATCAGCTTGTGGGGTACATATGTATACAGGAGAAAAATGATCCTTTGGAATAGTGTGACTGAAAGGGAAGGAGTGAAACTGTACCAATTTGCATACGATGAATACCTGATTTATGCACAGTACTTGGATCAAAACCAGCTTTGATTTTCAGCCCAGACAGGAAATTGATTTGCATCAGTTTTACATATGTTGGAATTTGACTCTATTTGTTTTCTGCTGGAAAATTTCAATGCTCATTCACCATGATGCTGCACTAGATATACGTACTAACAATGTTGCAAAATGTTTTTTAAATGCTGCAAATACAAAAGCAAATGTTTTACTCTCAAATAAGAGATCCCATAATGCAAAGTGCTTTCCTGAATCTAGTTCTTTCAGCTATTTTGTTTGTTTTACTTTTACTGCATTATTCCTGTATGAAACCCCAAAAATTTTAGTAAAAGCAAAGTGTTATGAGAATGTTTTCAGATTCTAATTTCATAATAGATGTTAAAACAATATTTTCAAATCCATAAAATTGTATTGAACAGCATCTTCTTTTTATTTACATTTTTAATGTGGTGCAAAATTTGTTTTGGTAGCTGAAACTGTTGCCAATAGTATTCTGAACTTAGAATCTTACAGTCTGAGTTTCCAGTTCTGTAGTGATTGATCAATAAACCTTTTCTTTGAGGCAGCAGTGAATTTTAAAATAGGTGTACCCACAATGTAGCCCTGATATGTTACTAAAATGTCTAGATTCAGCTGAATAACAATTAGGATAACATATCCCTATCTTCTTGAATCCTGCATTCTGGGTGTAGTAGGGCTGCAACTCTCTCTCTCTCTCTCTCTTTGAAGATTTAAACTATAAGAAAACTCTAAGAAGTTAGGCCTCTCCACTTTTCCACAAAACTCCATCTGCTTTCTTGCAGTTAGTTAGTGTCTGTAAAGTAACTAAAAGTGGTCATTTGAAACTAACAGGCACAGCACTGCCAGCTGCCACGGATGAGACATTTTCCCAGTGCTGCTATCTGAGTTTCAGGGGAAAAAGAAGGTATTTTTGTGCCTATTTTCCTCTAGTACAATATACTGCAAGTTTTTTGTGTCTGGGAACTGCAGCACACATCTATGTTCCTTAAGTTCCTTAAATTAATTTAAAAAGCAATTTTCTGTCTTTAGATGGTACCTTCCCTTTGATACTATCACTTCCTCTCTGAAAAGACTGATTTTCATTCATATCTATTTTAACCTCACTACTGACCCAGATATTAGATGATGCTTTGTGAAAAGATTATGCTATATTAGCTCATTGCAGGAAACTTCTGCGAATGTGGTGCTCAGAACTGTGTGTTGTGTAAGAACCTGGAATGAGATGAATGTTGGAAGTTCTGTGTTCCTAAAACAGTGATGGAAATAGGACTCTGAGCCAGAACTTTGGCCATTTCCTTGTAGCAATCACTGCATAAATGCATAAAATATGTATTCACATTCTCAGGGATTCTGCAGCTTTTCTTTGTACTCCCTCTTTTTCTGTATTTCCCCTTTGGTTTCCTTCCCTGCCTCACTCTGCACTGTGGCAGCTTCTCTCCTCGAATCATCCCTGACTCCTGCCAGGGAAGGAGCAATCAGCTCCTGCTGAGAGGAATCATCTCTGCCAGTGCACAAGGAAGGGACTGGGGGGAAGAGGCAGAGTTCCCTGCTCCCAAACACTCCCTTTCATAAAACATGCAGCAAGCAGAGCAACAACACAGGCTCTGTCCAACACAGATGTATGGTTCTGCAGTTCCAAATGATATTCCTCACCTGCCCTCTCTGCTGAGACCTCTGCACAAACAGTTTTCCTTTCAAATACAGATTCATCAATATTTAACAGCCAGGCTACTGCCAAAGCAAACCTTGAAATGAAGTTTAGCCAGATGATCCAATTGCCTTAAGTTAGCAGTGAGCTCAAACACACAGCTGTTCAAAAACTAAAAGGTATTTTCAGCAAGGCTATAATTTAGGCAGCATTATCTTAAGGGATTTCTAAGCTCATGAGAAACATGATTTGTGTTCATAGCACAAGGGATTTGCATAGATAACACATAAATCTATTAGGAAGCAGCAATAGCTGCAGCACTCACAGCCAACCGTGCACTGCTCTAAAAGCTGGGTATCAGGGACCACAGTCTGCACATTTTGACTGCTGAGGGGTGACTTCATGGGGACAGGTGGAAAAAGCATAAATCAGTCAGTTACTCTATGATCTGGTTGAAGAAACGAGGGTACCAAGATGTGATAAAATTTCTTCATTTTCATCTAGCAAGGTTTTATTTCAATCTCTTGCAAGTTTGTGTGGTAATTAAGTTGAAGTAGAGCCTGGCACATCTAGCTGGCAGAAACAGATTATTTGTTTGGAAGACGCATTCACAAAATCAATATGAATCCATTTGTGAAAGTGGAGTAATTTAGAGAACTACCAGCTATCCTCATTTCAGTTCTGCCTGTTTACTGAAAACAGTGTGAAAAGAATTGGAAAGGCAATGTACACTTAAACACCTACATTTAAAGACTTGCCAGACAAAAGATTAGGTTGTTATTAAGTAAATTTTTTCCTGGATCAAATAATTTTCCTGTTTTATACCAAGAAAGAGTTTTAAGGAGTTTAAGCAAAAATATTTCATGTGGAGTCCTGTCATAAATCTTTTGATGGGTAAAAGTTTATTCTTTAAACTTCTATTCCTCCAATTTTGGCTCTCTATTTGGGGGACATCTGACTTCAAGTCTGTTGCATAGTTCATCCTAGAAGTTTTCAGAACTGTGGATTACATTAAAAAAAACACAAAACCCTTTTCAAGAGCCACATGTTTACATATGCAAATTAGCATTGTGCAAAGTTTCATTGGTTTATATAAACATGTTCTTTCACTAGGCATGGTGCCTGCCACTAGACAGGTCCAGACTCTTATTCTGTAGGCACACAAGGATAAAGGCACAGCTATGCCATCATTAAAAAGGATTTGTGAAGTGTTTAGCTGGAGAAAAAGAAGATCAGAGAAGACCTCAACACTCTCTACAACTACCAGACAGGATGTTGGAGCCAGCGCAAGGGGAAATAGCCTGAAGTTGTACCAGGGAAGGTTTAGATTGGATGTTAGAAAAAATGTCTTCATTGAAAGGCCTGTCAAGCATTTGAACAGAGTGCATAGGGGATTTGTGGAGTCACCATCTGTGGGTGTATTTAGATGTGGCACTGGGGGCATGGTTTAGTGGTGGACTTGACAGTGCTGGGTTAATGGTTTGACTCGATGATCTTAGAGTTCTTTTCCAATCTAAATGATTTTCTGATTTTGATTCAAAGCCCTCAAGTATTGCCTGTTAACCATGGCTTAACTTTGCTGTTTCACAATAACTTGTCTTCAGCTGTGGAATCATCTTAAGAAGTCTCTATTTTGAGGGGCGTTTTGCCTTGTTTTCCTTTGCCTTCCCTGGTTGTACACCCAGACAACTGCATTGAGCGGCCCTCATATAAATGCAGGCTGGTGAACTGACCTGAGCACTGAATCAAAAGTAACCTGTCCTGCTAAGTCAGTAATTTTTCACAGAGGTCTGTGAGTCAGTTCACTCTGTGAACCTTAAAAGCTACAGTGGGACAACCCACAGCACAGAAGGGCAACTGGAGCACACAAAGCATGGATTTGTCCCTTTGCCCCAGAAGACCCAGTACAGTGAGCAATGACCTGCCACAATCATAACACAGATGTCCAGTGGCTGTAGGAGAACTCTATTTCAAGGAGTTCTTTAGCCTTCCTGTGTTTGGCTTTATGGGCAGATTATCCCATTAAGGTTCAGTTGGGGTAACAGGAATCCACCAGGCTTAGTAATTCCCTGATATGCAGACATCTCACCTTCCCTGTAGCAGCATAATCCTCCCGAACTGGGGTTTTTGACTGCATACCTCCCATGGTTTTGAAACACATTCCCTAAGCAAGTAGATGTTTGAGCTATGACTGTTGGGTGGTTTCTACAACCCCTGTGTCAGAGGTTGTGAACAATTCCAGGGATGGGACAGCCACAGCTTCTCTGGAAAACCTGTTTCAGTGCTTCACCAACCTCTCAGTAAAGATTTTCTTCCTAATATCCAATCTAAACCTACTCTCTTACAGCTTGAAGACATTCCCCCTTGTCCTGTCACTACATGCTCTTGTCACTAGTCCATGAAATGAGTTTTCAGCTGCCTTTTTGGGTTTTTTGTTTTTGGACAGTTTAAACAAGGCAAGTGGAACATGTAGTGAAAGACCATAGGGAAAGAGTTAATGTTCACACATTTTATATGACCTCACATAAATGACCACATCAGGAACGTATCAGCTTTATTTTTTAGGTTCTGCGGTTCAAAAGTTTCAAAGCATTCTGAAGTGCACTGCCTCTATTCAAGTGAGCATGGAGACTTGGAAGCAAGGATATGTGGGGAAAACAAATCCTTTTGGATCTCTTTCAGCTACATACACTTTTTGTGGCACTTCAGCTCACAGGACAACCTGGCCCTTGGCACAGTCACACACTGATCTGAAGTCTGAGAAGTTTTCCTTATTGCTTCTGAAACTGTGTGTAAAGCAATTGTATTAAGCTGTACATTTGTTCAAGTTCTTATCCCATATGGGCAGTAAATGAGACAATTCTTTCAGCCCCATCAGTACGAGACAAATGATGTGGAAAGTAATTTCTTGTGTACCCTTCAAGAGCTGTCTGAGCTGTGACCTCTTCTCTTGCTATTCTATCTTGCAACTTGTAAATAAACCAGAGTTTCCTAAGCAATTAGCATTGCAGCACATTCTGTGTATTCTCCTTAACTTATCCCTCTGTGGAACAAGTGCCTGAAATGGGGGAATCACAGAGTGGACCTGAAGATCTCAGTTCTGAAAAAATGTTTTTACCTTCCTTTTTCTTGTGGTTGTGATTGATCTTGTGGAACTTCATTTTATCTAATCAATGTTTTGGTTTAGTCCTATTAACTTTATCTTGACATCCCACATTTCTTCATTGTTGATACACTCTAGTCCTTTACCTAAAAAGTGATAATCAATATGATTCTGAAAAATTAATTTCATCTAGCTTTAGCATTCATAAAGCATCTTTGGCAATGCAGCTGATCACAGGTAACAGTAAGAGTTCCTGTCACAGGAATCAAGCTTAAGTTTTCAGCTTACACACACCTGACCTTGCCATGAGATAGTTCTCTGTTTATTCGAATAATTATATACATGTTATTGGCCTAGAGAAAAACCAACAACCCTCCCACTAGGGTTAATGACCAAAGCTGACTTTGTTTGACAAAAGATGTCTAGAAGGGTCAAATGGATTCATCAACAGCGCATAGATTTAGAGAAATCTAAACTGCAGAGTAATTTTGGCAAGGTAAAAACAGTGGAATTAAATCCAAGATGATTTTGACCAAATATTTAATTTACACATCCTTTATTTCTTTCAGAGCTCCACTCAGTAGTGCAAAAATGAGTGGAGTGGCTACTCAGTGGAGCCCAGGATATTGTCTGATTTTGCACTTGATGCTCTGTTCTCCTATTGCTCTGTGAGGCAAATGTGGGCTATTCTCTCATCTTTCTGTGACTCAGCTTCTCTCTCCATCATCTCCATTTTGAAAAGATCACCTCCTTTATATGGATTTATGGATATTCTACAAGTATGCACCTTGAATTTTGACCTTCATTTCTGCCTGATTGCTTTAAATCTATTTTATCACAGAAGTACAACTACTTTATTGTTAAAATAGAGGGACTTTTATTACCTCATAAATAATGGGATTACGAAAGATACCTGAGTTCCTCAGTGGATTTTTTGAGAGATTTCTATGAAATAAGACCTAAAAGTAAAGCAATTCTACTTTTGTTATTAATTCAGAGTTATACTTCTTATCTATTAAAACAAGAGTTGTTACCAAAAAAAAACAAAAAAAACAAAAAACCCAAAAAAACTACCAATTGAAAATTAATATATTATTTGTTCAGAGATTAGCAAAAATGAAGTCATTAATATTCCAAAATTACTAGTGAAGCTCAAGATAAATGCAGGGTTATAATTTAAATCTAATGGATTATTTGAGTAGGATTAATGGAATTTTAAGAAAAATTCCTCTCCCACTATGTAGAAAGCCTCTCTAAGCTGCATAATGCAGTTGAATGGATGTGATGAGAATCGGATGTAATGGGCTTGTGGATGAGGAAGGTGTGATTAAAAGAAGAAGAAAGGCAGGATCTTGCCTGGGGGAAGAGGCAATAGATTAGCACGTGGTTTAGACCATACAAAGTGGTTGATAAAAAGTCTAGATGAGAGAAATATCTGCCAGGGAAAAAGAAGAAATCAAAATTGTAGGAGTACTAGCTCATCTTCACCTTACAAAGATGCTTTTCAAATCAATTAATTATCAGCAAAATAGTCCACATAGAACTTTATGGAAAAATTGCAGATGTAGCCTCTTTTTCTTGTGCTACAAAATAATTTATTCAGAAAATGTCATTTCTTTTGGCCACCCAGAGAGGAACTAAATGAGCAGGATTCCTTCAATTTTCTTCGCTAAAGTAAAGTGGATGACTATCTTGCATTCTGCTTTCAAACAGAAACATAGCATTAAACACATCTGAAAAATAAAGGCATTACCTTAGACTACTGCAAAAATATATTCTGATTAACTCATGGCTTAAATGAAAAAAATATCTACTTGAATTGTAAATAAAATTGTTGTACCAAAATAGATAAAGACTGAAAATTAATACCAAGAAGTAGTTTGGAATGAGCTGATCACAAGACTCCATAAAATCTAAATGGATCTGTCATATTTAATGCAGCCTTGACCAGATATTTAATTTACATATCCTTTATTTCTTTCAGAGCTCCACTCAGTAGTGCAAAAACGAGTGGAGTGAATTGTTTGTAAAAAACATACTTTTGCTTTAAAATGTTAAACTTGGCCAGTGTTTAATTCATCCCATAGCTATTCTATTTTCATCTGTGGCTTCCTTAGCTACAAAGCAAAGAAAATACGTATATAGTAATACATATAATCATAATACAGTGAGACTAAAAATCTAATCCTTAGTTTCCAAACTTGGGTATCTATTATCAAGCATAAGCCAAGTGAACTTATAATGTATGAACACCATAAGGTTTCTAAAGATGCATTTAAATGTGGAATTAAAATTCAGCTTTATCAAGCAGAAGAGCTGAAAAAGACAGCAGTGGATTTTTTGCTTCCAAAGATTCACAGAGACATCCACATTGAGCAAAGAAGAGTTCCAAAAACCTATTAACTGGTACCAAATGGGACAAGGAAGTAATCTAGTGCAGACTGAGGCTATCCAGAGGCACATGCTTCCCTAAGCATCCTGCCATATTGCTGTGCTCTTGGATGGACTGAGCACCTATGGCTCACTGCTCTACTGATCCAATTATATTGCTCCTGGCTCTGCTGGAGGATGGAAATGATCCCACCTCCTGTCATGGTAATTTCTGTCAAATTGCCAGCCCCTTCTTCAGTGCATGGAATTGCTATCCCCATCTCTGCTGAAAGACAGTGAAACTAGGACTTGTGGGAATCAGCAGAAACATTTATGAAAAGCAGGATACAGAAATCCTTATAATTGATGCATGAGAAGATTCCCTGAAAATATAAAGTAAAAATGGTGTAAAATTAAGCAATATGGTTATTTATCATATTTATGCTAGAGCTCATAGAACTTAGTCAGGAAGTCAAGATTTTGTTCACTTCTTAAAAAGTATATTCTGTTTCTGCTTAAGTCATTAGCATAGGACATGCTATTCTAATCACCTTTGGCAGAATGCAAATAAAACATGCAGTTTCCTATTCTGTCTCTCAAGTTCCACTAATACCGATTTGCTAATTTACTCTGGCGGAATACCAGGTGTCCCATTGTGTAAAAATGCTTTGAGCCATAAGCTGAATGAAAAGTTCAATTTCCCATTACTATTTTCCCCATCATTTGTTTGTAGGATCATGTTTTGCTTTATGCTGCTCTTTCCCACAGCAATAGCCCATCTGCAATGCATAACTAAGGACAGGCAAGGTGTTTCATTAGAGAGTGCCTTAGTTAGAATATCCTTGCTTAGGAAGCAGAAATGCCCTATTTTATCAGTTGCTTTACTGATACTGACTGCTTCCTTACTAGATATTAAAAAAGGAAGATACAATTTCCTGTATCCCTCTTACAGGAGATACCAGTTCTGTGACATCTGAAAGATTGCTCAATACTGTATGGTAAAAGGTACAGTAACCAGGGATTAGACTCCCTTTCAAATTATTAGAGAGCCACTTCTTGTCACAAGATCACACAGTGTCTGCTGGAGAGTCCTGACTTCCTCTCTACGAATCTTCTGTTTGTTTCCCTGTCACCCTCCGGAACAGCTTCCCCTCTATAAACAACATTGTTACAATAAAGATGTTGTTACAATAACAATGCTGTTACCAGGCAATGTTAATGATGTTGTTAACCAGGTTCACTAACAATAGTAGTTAAACAGGTTAACCAGGCTTTGAGAAATATTTTTTTTTAAAATTTTGTAATAAAACTCTTCAGTGCAAAAGCTCTCCCAAAATCATGCATAGACAAAATTTCTTTTCTGTTTCTTGTTCTCACTGTATTCAACCACATTGTGTGAAGGAAGGAGATAGATTTTAAATTACAAACTTCAACCCTTTTCTTTGAGATACAGATGCCCAAGGCTTTAGTTAACATGTTCATTCACGTTGCAGTTTGTCGGATTGAAAAGAATGGCTTGGGCCCTCAAGTTGAGCTCATTATATCTATAGGAAAGAAGGGATGTGAAGTGCAGATAGAGCCACAAGGTGCCATTTCTCTCACTTCTGTGCCTCTTGCTCTTCTACAAGCATGGTAGGAATCACAAAAGACCAAAACCTTATTGTGTACTTACATATAACATATAGAGTGGTAATATCTAAGATTTTACCCTAAAAGATTTTATGAATATAATGATAGGAAATACATTCAGTGAAAGTCTTTCATATTCCTAGGAAGTGAACCTTGATCTTTTATGCCACATGGGACAACAAATGCCCTGACCATGTTTTTTGACCCAAACATTTATAAAAGCTTCTCTTACAATGCATTCATAGGTTAAAGAACAGTGGAGGAACCGGGCCACTGCCTTTAATTATGCAGATACTGCCTGGGTCTGTGCAACTAGAAAAGTGTTTACATAGCTTATGGTCATTTATAGTGCAAGGACACCTCACTCCTCAGGTTTCCATTAGCAGGGAATGCTAGGTGGATAGTCATGGAAAGGACAAGCACAGTATTCCCAGGCTGCACGATCCAGGAACCAGGGTGCCTGGCTCCATCACACACCTGCCCAACAGAAGACAGTTCACCTCTCCCTTTCACTAACTGGGAAAAAAACCCCAACAAACTAAACTATGCTGTCACTTCTCTGTTTCCAATACTTTTTGTTTGTTTTTAGGCCCCTGGGTTGCTAAAGCTTCCTTCCCATTTCTCTATAATTTCTTAGACAGAAATGCCAATAGAAATCTGTGCTTATTTTAAAAGAAGCTTTATTGATCTCTGCTCAGGCAATTCTAGGAAACTATTTAGGAGTCAGCTGGGAATGGTGGAAAAAGGCATCACAGTGGCTGTTTCGGCCTGCTCTTTAGTACCCACCCACCAATCCAGCCAACATAAGGGGGGAAAAGGAGAGAGAGGATACAATGCAAAGGTTCCTCATTCAAATCATATCTGTGTCCAAAGACAGCAACTTGCCTTCTCTCTTGTTCAGTGTGAGGCATTTTGCTAAGTGTATTTCAACATGAGAATCATCTCAGGAGACTCAAAACACACGTCATCATCTTGCTCTGTGAATCCAGCTACCTTACTCTTGCACCTGGATGGATGAACATTTCCAGCATTTTTCCCTGTGGAAAGAAGATAAAAGACATACTAGAATTCTTAGGGACATTACAGGCAAGCTTCAAGCTGAGAAATGTGTATGAAAATGAGTCAGGTTAGTAGTCACTCCAGGCAGTATCATTCCCATGGACTGTCAGGGATTAAATGATAGAAAAACATGATCAGGAAAGAGTTCCAATCTCTACAATAACACCATGGGTTATTGCAACACACTCATTAGAAAGGCTGTTTAATACTAGAAAACTTGTTCAAAAATTCACCACTTATTATGATTATTGTTATTAACATTATTATTAATACTGTATTGCATATTATCTATCTGGCTTGGCTTGCTTATCGCTAATAATTAACAAAGTGACTTGGCTTCTGCTTCATAAAGACCAGGCACCAAAGAGCTTTGACTGTCAGTTTCTGAAGTGACTGAGTAACACAATTGCATAGCAAGTGTATACACTGAAATTGTGATGATTTTTACAGCTTGTAAATCACACAGGCAAAACAAACAAACAAACAAACAAGCAAGCAAACAAACAAACAAACAAAAAAACAAACAAAACCCCCCCCCAAAAAAAACCCCCCAAAACAAAAATGGAAAGACAGAAAAAGAGACTAACAATCCATCAGTTTTTCCATCAATTGAGGATGAGGAACTCAGATTTGACCTACAGCTTGTCTGAATTTATAGACTTCATCCTAGAAGTAAAATTTTGCAAGCACAAAATGATAAATGGATTCGGTACAGTGTCAGAAATTGTCTTTCCGGTGAGAGGTCAAAGAAGCAGAATAATTATCTTAAGACAGTTAATGAAAAGGGTTTGTCATTAACTGAGGACATTCCTTATTTTGGAGCAGCAAACAATGTATTTCAGAGGCAATAGTTGAAAGAAACTGCCTGAACAATTACAGTCACTTAAAAGTCTTTTGGGTTCAGTTAGAGTTCATTACATTTTTGTTTCAGATGTTGTTTACTTCGGCACGTTAAGCGATCCAGAATACTCCAGTAGCTTGAAAGTGTGCCGTAGCAACCTTAACATCTTGGTTCTTGTCTGATGCACAGGGAGGCTGATGGTACTGCATATGACAGTGCTCCAGAAATGGCTCCATTTCCACACCAAATGCTGCCAAAAAGAGCAGCAAACATCTACTCAGTCCTCAAGTGCTGATATCTCACACAGTTCTGGATGAAGTAATTTCTATTCCATTGGAGAGGATAAAGGCTACTATGCCAAATCCAGCTAACACTTTCATTCATAATATATTCTTGCAACCTGCTCTTGACAGTGACATTACCCTCTATAGTTTACTGCAGAGCTTCAGTATGTGAAAAGAACACAAACCCTGTTTGAAATATTCTGCTGTTCATGTGGAAATCCATTTCAGAATTGAAATCACCCTTTTCCAAACAGCGTTCATACCATACAACCCAGAATTATACCCACACTCCATCCACTGAGCAGGTGCAGCCCCATTGTGTGGCTTCAGCACATCTTCCCAGCCTCAGACCTTGGCTAGAGCAAAAACCATGGAAATGATCCCATCCATGGCAAATGTGCAAAAGCAAACCTCACCTCCTGCATTTAAGAAATTCTATTTTCTGCAGTCTTCACAATTCATCAGTATTAATACACTGTTGTGGCTGTCACGTCACATAGTCTTTTTCAGTCAATATCATGACTCATTTGTTAGGTAGGCTCAGTTCACAATTTTGGAAGCCTGATACTGTAAAAACTTACTGTGGGACTAGGATTAATTTAACACCACTTGTGGAAAACAAAATTGGTCTTTAAGTCTTCTGATGTTAGTTCAAATATTGCTCATCACTAAAGATTTTCCCTGCATAAAGGAGAAAAGACTCACCTGACTGAGCAAAGATCAGATCAGTGTGACTGAGGAGGGGAATGAATGTGCCAGAGAAATTCAGGTACTGTGAAGCAAATGAGCAAATCAGTGCAGAATGGAGGATTGGAGCGAAACAGCCACACTGTTACCTTGGAGAACAGGTGGCTCTTTAGAAAGAATGAAAAAAGACATAAATGATCTTCAGGAAGGGAGGAATATAGGGAATAGGTGGAACTGCAACACAAAACACCTAAGAGGAATTGTAAGAAGAGTAAAAGCTGGAAAGGTTTATGAACTGAGAAACAAGAAACATGATATTTGCACAGGAGACTAAAAACTAATAACAGATCTGTCAACAGAAAAGTTATGAACAAGAAAGGTTTAGAGGGAGAGAAGTTTTACAGTGAGTTTAGTTGGAACACAGGGAACCAAAGTTCGGTGATTTGAATTACTACTTCTTGTGGAAGGTTTCACCTTGTGTGTATAAATACAAAGAAAAAGCTACCAGTCCGATTTCAGATAGGACATTTTAACACAGTGCCCACAACAATATATGTGGAAATAACTGGAAATAATGTCTAACACCTATTACTTTACCTAAGAAATTAAAAATCATCAGCATTTATGAAAAATATATACCATTTATCCTGGGACAACATAGACTTTAGAAGGCCTCTCCTCTTGACAGTAAAACTGATGCTAACTAGGCATGATTTATCAAATCACCAGACTAATGCTGAAGTGAAAAAACCCTCCTTCATTTTAATTTCAATGAAAATGGGATTGAGGAAAGAAAACAAGCAAATGGAAAAAATTATAATTGTCAGGGAAAGAATTATCATCACAATGCTTCTGAAATAACCTTGAGAACAAAGTACATTTAAAAAATAGAAGCCAAGATATTTAGCTCGTGGAAGCAATGTTGATTTACAGCACCTGAGAATCTGCACTGTCCACAAGACAACAATCAGATTCTTTCTTCCAAACACTGAATAGTTCTTTCTACAGTACTGTTATATTATAATATGACTAGGAAATGTTGCAAATGGATCTAATTATTATTATAATCTTAACAATATAATCTTGAAGTCCTTGTCAAATGTTATTTCCAAGACATAGAGAGATGTCCTACAGGCAGAAGAATTAAAATAAATAGATTAAATAATTTCCTACTGGCGAGATATCCTAAAAAGCTAATAGGTTTAGATTCTGGATTGGATTCTGTAGAAAGATATTTGATTTGCTTGTCAAAATTTAAAGATCTTACAGTGCTCCATCAATCACCATGTACAAGATAGGTTAATTAGAAAAACCAAACTTAGCAATTACAATTAAGAAAAAAATTTGGCAATGTGTATTAACTAGAGGTCAAGTAAGACTGTGCCTTCAATCTAATGTTTTGCATCTAGTTAGTACTAGTCCATGTGCTCCACTGTTTCAGATACACAGTAGTAATTCTGGTTTTTTAAAAAAATGGTGAGTTTCAGATCTGGTGAACACTGAGATCTTCCAAAACTTGGATGACTGTATTTTATTTGTGGCTGCTTGAGTGATAAGTAGCAAAACCAAGACAGGCAAAATAAGTGAATCCATGTCTGCACCAACAGGATTTTTCCAACCCTGTCAGCTTGCTTTCACCTGATTTTAGAAAACTATCCTAATAATTGTTAGTCAAAAATCCATTCCCTTTGTAAGAAAAGGTTCAAGATTGCTTCAGCTGTGAAGGGATCTTATGGTTTGAAATACATCACTCTGGAAATAGGGCCTGTCATTTAATTTGACCGGTATGATATTTGAGTAGTTTCCAGATGACTTCCAGACAACAACAGTGCCTCTTTGAAGTAACTCTTGCCTGATAAAGGGAATCAAGTTATTAAAAACGAAAAAAAAAGTCTCCAAGAGCATAAATATTATCAATCAAGTCAGTAGTGTTTCAGTATGAGCCAATGTCCCTTATCTTACATTATGTTGATAGTGCTGCCATCTGTTACACTTAAAAGCATTCAAACTGAAAGAGAACCAGTATTTTATTAGCAAATAGTTTCTGCTAGTGTACCATCTTCACCTTTGCTTGTGAGGCCTGTAAGAAATCACCTTTGATACTCTTTATCTTGCAGATGTTCCTCTAGAGTCTTTGGCTAAAGAGATGGTGATTCCCGTGGAATCTGCTCCCTTCCCTGCCAGAGCACCTCTCACTCTGAGGGGGAAGAGCAGGAAAACACTTGCTCCTCTCTGCACCATTGGGAGAGAGATGTGGTGAAAAACAGATGCAGAGTGGCCGTGGGAGCTGTGGAGTCAGCTGTGAAGTCTTGCACAGCCACCACAGATCTTGTCAGAGTGAGGATATTCTGATCTCTTATCAACAAGGATTTAACACTTCTGTACATGCTAGACATTTTTTGCAGCTCTGTAGAGCATTAACCACAAAACCTACTCCTGTTCAGTGCACAAAACACTGCTGCCCAGAGGCAGATGAATCTTGGACATGAACCACCACATCTGAGGTCCTGAAGACAGATCTCGAGCTTGTAAATGACCAGACACTGTTCCAGACCATGAGCTCCCCTGAGCAACCAGCACTCCAAAAGCAAGATCCTTTCAAAGCTCTGATCTGTCTCCGCTGCTCTCCGTAGCTCCTGCTCAGTGTTATGGTCACTCACGTTGGGAATGGGCAACATTACAGATGAGCTTTGCTGTTAGTGACAGTGGGTACCTGAACCCTGAGCCTTGCAGTGCCAAGGTTTAATTCCCCACTCTGCAACAGACCACTGTTAAATCATTGTTTCTGTGTCTTAGGTGGTAAGTTATTCAGGAGTTTTCCTGTTTCTCAAGTATTTAAAAAGGATATATGCCCGGAGACAGTGAGAAAGTCAGGTGTTCAAGATGCTGAACAGAAATATGGCCTGCTGCAGTTCACATGAAATGAGAACAGGCAGCAAATTATGTCTGAAGAGTCCTTAATGCACAAATTAACTGAGGGATAAGGTTGCTTTAACTATTCATCATACCAGCAGAAAAGTGAATCACTTGTGCACTTTCTGGTGCAATTTTTAAAACAAATTAATTTCTAGTTATCCTCATTAGCGTCTAACATAAAGTAGAAGCATTGTCTGTGGTAAATACTCTTACACTCCAAACATTGTTATGGGAAAAGGCAGTATGCCCTTTATTGCTTGTCCAATTAGAATTTTCAGTCAAATAATCCAAATTATTTAGTGCAAAAAAGCCTTATTAATAACACAGTCAAAGTCATTACATGTACAAAACCACCTTCGTAATATTGACCCCTTGCCTGTGGTGGTGTCCTCAGTCTTGTGTCTCATTCCACTTCACTCCACAGCTTCTCCTCTCAGCTTTCTTCCTAGCCCCTGCTCTCAGGGAAGGCGTGAAAGCTGCCCACAGTCCCCCAGTATTGCACAGGGACAGCCTGGGGCTGGCAGCATTCCCAGAGCTGGAGTTGGGCAATGGGCCCTCTGGGAACCCAGTTCAGCCCCACTCAGGCCGAGGGCAGCCCAGACACCCCTGAGACCCACCCTTGGGACATCTGCTCCCAGCAGTGACAAGTGTAAGACATTTCCTGGGTGACAACACAATATTCTTAATTTCAGAAAAAATGAAAGGCAGCTACACTGAGTACGACTACTCTGTACTTAATTTACACTGAGGAAAACTGACAAAACTGATGGAAAACAGTTTTGTAAAATAATATAGTCTGTTGAAATAATTGACTTCCTTCTAATTCCTTTTTTTAAAAAAGGAACATTACGCATATTCTCATAATGTATTTCATAAAAGATGAGTGATTTATGAAAGACCTGCCTGTGATGAAGAATTAAAAACATGCAGCCACAGATTTAGATCTTAATTGTATTCTTTGTGTTTCCTAGCAATTTGATAATAAATCTTTCATCTTTTAGTGGTATAGGCTAATGTTAACAGAAAAATCATTTGGTTTTCAATAAAGAGGTCAGCTACTCTTCTGCTTCATTTCACCACATCGTGCCCTACACAAAATAGATAGCAAATATTTCTCACTTTTCTGCAGGTCTCCAGCTGGTCTCTCTAATTCCAATATTCAGATCTGAAAAGGGGAATTACTTATGCTTGAAAAGAGCTCACCAAATAAACAATTCCTCTAATATTAAAGATTGACCAGCTATACAATAATTTGGTCTGAGAAATATTAATTTCTTTTCTGTATTGTAAATTTAGACCTTATTTTATCTGAGCAAGCCATTTGCATTGACTCGACCATGAGACATATGTTAAAGTTAGCTCAGCCCAGGGCCCATGGCCTTTCAGTAGCAAGAAGAAAATCATATTTATTGGGTAACAAACTCCATTTGTCTTTCTGACATCAGTGGGGTGCAGCCTGAGAGGTGCAGCCTTCCCCAAGATCAAGGGAAAGCAGCACCACAGAAGCCAAGGGGCAACAGGAGAGGCTCTGTGCCACAGTGCTGCACTGAGGCATGGAAGAGAGATTGTTACAGAAATGCTCTCACATGCAAAAATTAAAGTATTTCTCCTCCTGTCATGAGGTTCCTGGTAGCTATACTGTTTGATGTACCTGCCACTCAGCATCACGATACTTTTGCCTAGCAAAACAAAAAAAAAACCCCACTGACACAAACACTGGCTCCATCCAAGGGAAACAGTAGCAAGCTATTCTTTGTTCTTTGAATTAAAACCCCTCCTTTTGTTTATATCTTTGAGCTGTTTTGCTTAGTCTATGACAATTCAATAACTATTTGCATAATATTGATTTTCTTCTAAAGCTAAAGCCATCAGATCTTTGGATCTCAGCCAGCTTTTCCAAACCTAGATGGATAGAAACCACGGCATAATTTTTAATGGCAGCTAGATTCTAACTCTGAGATTTTCTTCAGTTGTTGCATTGTCAGAATAAATGCTGAACAAACACTCATGTCTCGTATCATTATATTTATTGTTCAAAATTGCTGGTCGATTTTTGCTTGCACATTAACTAATAGCGCTGACTATTTCGCTGCCCATACAATATTATAGTTAATAGCAATTGTGATGCCTCGCACCACAATAAAAATGGGCTTCAAAAAAATCAATAGATTCCTTGTTTTGTATCAGGGAAGAGAGACAAACAATAAATCACGAATTTCGAGTTGATCATTTAGGCTGACAACATGGTGTTCAGGATTTCTTTGAATGATAGTTATGATTCACTGTAAGAGTCAAATTCTAGTCTGAAATGCACCTCTGAGTGCCTTTGCTGCTTCTTTTTGGGGACAAGTCACTGCAATAGTGTCTCAACTGATTTTCTGAAGTAAAGTGTGCAATACAAGTTTGGAGTTCACAACACCAGTTTTGCCTGCCTGATGTCATTTGTGGATTTTTCAAATTAGCACAACATGAATTTGACTCACAGTACAACATTAATAGGACATTTTACCCTGTTTTGAGACAAATAGAATATATGTGCAGAAAAACAGAAAAGTGATTCACGTAAATGAACATCCCTAAGTTTCAAATGCAAGCATTCTGAAATTGAGAGAGAGGACACTCATGAAGCAAAAAACATCCATCAGCACAAATAACCAAGCAGGTATGGCATACAGGCTATGACAGTAATCTAACACAACAAAATGGAGTGGCCTTTTGGAGGCTGTTTAGACTGAAAAATATTGCTGCTTTTAAGGGAAGAGTTCTCTCAGTTTTATCATAATGGTCTGATACAGGGTTTTTTTTTGATAATTCAAACCCATCCTTTTCCAGAGCAGGTATATTAAGGATGCAGTATAAATGATGCTTTAGCATGACAAATTATCTTCATTCATACTCATGGCAGAATAATCTTTTATCTTTTTCTATGTGAACAAATAATGGCTCACTGGAAGACTAAAGCATTGGTTACATTGTGCAGAGGTTTAATACATCAAAAATTCAGTATGGATAATTGCAGAATATTCATGATTGGTAATCTCCTCAGAAACTCCTCATCAAGAACAGAGTCTCTCCTGCCTATGCATGTTTATATCTGCATTAGTGCTTTGCTTAAAGCTCACTCCCTTTATTCCAGAACCATGTGCTCCAGAATCATGTGCTGGAGTTTTGTACCAACAAATAATAACTGAAGGATAAATCTAGAACTGACATACTGCAGTCTCTGCTTTGCTGCACAGGTTTGTTTTTTTTTTTTTTTAAATTGTGCAATTTGCATATAATTTTTTCCCACATGGCCCTAAACCATTTGAAGGAACATGAGAGACAATGTGTGATGAACTGACTGCATCCACCATTCCCTGTCCCCTTGTGCTGTGCAGCGGGAGGAGGCAGAGAATCAAGAAAAAGTTAAGTCTAGGAAGGGTGGAGGGCTGCTCGGAAGGTGTTTTTAAGACTTGGTTTTAGTCCTTATTGTCATACTATGATTTGATAGACAAAAAATTAAACTAATTTCCCCAAGTGAAGTCTGTTTTGCTCAGGTTGGTAACTGGTGAGTGACACTCCCTGTCCTTATCTTGACTGACGAGCCTTTTGCTGTATTTTCTCTCCCCTGTCCAGCTGAAAAGGGGAGGGATAGAGGGTCTTTGGTGGGCACTTGATGTCCAGCTGAGGTCAAATCCCCACAAATAATTACCTTATTCAGCCTTCTTGTTTCTTCATTTTTCTGTCAGATAGAAGACCATGGGCACCTTGAGGTATCAAAGTAATATAAGAGAAATTACATACACAATGCTATTAAAAAAACATGTATAAAAACATGCTCAAAAATCAAAGCATGAATGAAATGGAACAATGTGGGTCAAAAGACTATCATGTTTTTATTTTAAATGCTGAGATGTTACTGGTGAAAAAAAGCATCATGGCAGGATGCAGGTGAGGAGAAGGAATTGAATGACAGAGGTAAATTTGAAGGATAAATGTTAAAATATGAGAATCAGGACAATGGATAAATGAGGTGTTAAAGTAGTGTTTGTGTAAATGTCTTAGATGACTTGGAGATTTATATGCAGAGAGAAGGAGACAAAAAATGGACACACAGAATTATGTAGGAGAATGAAGTGCTAGGATACTGAGCAAGGATAAAGAATCTGACAAATGGGATGAACAGGGACATGACAGGTCCCTTTTCTGCCTGAGGATTTCCTGACAAGCACAGCACTGTGAGCCTGCACACCATCCCAGCTGTGTGGCCATTGTTGATGCTGTTGAAGGCAATGAATTCCATTAACTTGAGGCCAGCAATAAAACAGAGTCTCATCACTGTGGTGAAACAGCTTTTGGTGAAGGCTTGAGCTTCTTTGCTACACTAATTTCTAATTGTCTCACTGGTACCATTTAGCCAACATTTCAAACATTTTGTCTCATAATTATTTCCTTAATACCATTGCCAGACTCACTAATTGGATGCTTTGAATACGCATTTACTTTGCCCTCAGGTCATTTTATGACACATTTACAGAATTTTTAATCTTTGCTCCTTTCATGGCATTTCTCTTGTGCTAGTGTCAAATAAATAACTTCATCATTTTGAATTACAGAACAGTGTGGCCCATAATTTCTTACTAATTTTCTTAACAAAAATATTGAATCGTCAATTGCAATTTCTCAAATTGCAAACAGATAAAATCTGCTTTATTTTGCTATTTCATCCTCTCACAAAAACAAATAAAAGTGGGAAATAATTTTCAGGAAAACAAGCGCAGACCCCTCTTATTACCTCTTACTAAACAAACCCTGAAATAAAACCCACTTCCCTGATGATATTCTCCAGATTTTTCACTTTATCCCCATGGTCCAGAATCTGGAACTACTAGGAAACAGCTGTGCTATCAAAGCATTCCTGTACAGGGGTCTCAACAGATCAAAAACACCAAACTGGAACTCAGTGTTCAGAAAAATGATTCTGAGCATGTACACCTCAAGCAACACTTAAAACTGCATTTTTTTATAGAAATGGGGAAATATTATTATTTTAAAGAACCAAAAAAATTACTGCAAAGTCAGCAAATTGGGAAGAGCTTGTGGGTAGCAGCAAGTCCTTAAGCAGGCACTGCATACTACTAGTAGCAACTGGACTTAAATGGAATGAAAGTAAATAAAAATTTTTAAAAAGTGTATTTGGTTACTAAGGACATCAATTTTATTTCAATGATATTAAATTTTACTATAGGCCTCTGGTGATAGTGATTAGCAGCAATTCCTTTTACCCAAATGTGTGGGAAAATATATGTTTTTCTAGAAGGAAAATTGTACAGGGTTAAGGAATCTGGCTTCAAGGATCCAAATAATTTTTTTTTCCTTAATCTGTGATGTCCAAAGCACTAAGTAATGGGAAAAAAAAAAAAGAGAACTGGAACAAAATCAAATTTTTGAGACTCTTTTAGTGCATTTGTCACATCTTTCTATCCTTATGTTCATATTCTAGAGAAATATGCAATTTGAAATTAATAAAACCAAATCAAGATCACAGAAAAGAAGAATTTGATGGAATTTGCCTACTACAGATCAGGGCAGTGATTTCCTGTAACACAGCATCTCAAAATCCATATTTAAGTTCACAATTTGAGAAGGACCTCTGGAGGTCTGTTATTCATCCTCCCACTCAAAGCAGTGTCAGCTACAAGGTCATAGAGGCAGCTCAGAGCTTGTACAGGTTGGTCTTGAAAACCTCCGGGATGGGGTCTGTGAAGTGTCTCTGCACAACCTGCTCCATTGTCTGCCTGTCCTCAGGTGTCAGCTACAGTGAAACAGGACTGATCCCAGGATAGCCCTCATCAATATTCCAGTTGTTCATGGCCTGTGGTTAGGGTAGGACTAACAGCATCACTCTTTGAGTTGAACCATCAGGTCAGTTTTGAACGACCTTGGCCACAAAACTGTGATTTGAGCACAGAAGTATTGTGGAGTGTGTTGGTTTTTGCTTGGCCCAGTTTTTGCTAGTGGGGTGGCGGAGCCCAGAAAATGGCTCCTGTGAACATGTCCAGCAGAGCCAATCCCTGATGGTGCTGAAAATGATGGACATGCTGTTAGCCAAGGCCGGGCCAATTAGAAATGTTGGTTATGCCTCTGTGAAAACATTTAATAAGAGACCAAGGTGGGGGGGCATGCACTTCTTTTGGCCAGAGGAGGAGGAGGTGGTGAGAATATGTGAGGGGAAACAACAACAATGCAGGCACCAAGGTCAGTGGAGAAGGTGGGGAAGGGGAAGCTCCAGACACCAGAGCCAAGACTCTTCTGTGGGCCGTAGTGAGGACCATGGTGAAGCGGGATGTCCCCATGCAGCCCATGGAGTCCACTGGGAATGTTGAAATCCACGCGCAGCCCTACACTGGAGCTGGTGGTTGCCTGGGGGAGGCTGTAGCCCAGCGGGAGTCTCAGTGGAGAAACAGGCTTTGCAGACTGAATTAAGTGCCCCATGCTGATGCCTGAGAGAGACTGTGGTTCAGCAAAGAGGAGAAAAAGCCTTGCTCCTGAAATAGAACAGCTGACTTGGAGGTCTGATCCATGGACAAGAGACCCCACACTGCAGCAGTTTTGGGAAAAACTGTCTGCCCGTGGAGGAAGCTCACGTGGCAGGCTTGGGCGGATTGCCACTTGTGAGATTTGGGACCTGCAGTTAAGCAGAAGAAAAGACTCCTCTCCCCTGAGCAGTGGAGAAACATTTCGGTGATGAACTGACCTGCCCTACCCCCTCCCCCATCCCATGGCTTGTTCNTTTGCACTCAGTTTTCCTTATCTCAACTCATGAGCCCTGGGTGTATTAATTTGTATATTATTGAATGCCTAGCACTTGGCCAGAGTCAAACCACAACATGGAGGAAAGTGTCAAAAGCTTTGATAAAGCCAAGGAAAATGGTATTTTACTGAGCACCTCTCCGGTGAGGAAAGGCTGAGGGATTTGGAATTGTTCAGCTTGGAATAGAGAAGGCTTAGGGGTCACCTAATTGTGGCCTTCCAGCACCTGAAGGGCTCCCACAGGAAAGATGGAGAGAGACTATTTAGAAGGGCCTGGAGTTACAGGACTAGGGAGGATGGTTTCACACTGGCAGAGAGGAGGTTTACATTAGAGATTAGGGAACAATTCTTTCCTGTAAAGGTGGTGAGGCTCTGGAACACATTTCCCAGGGAAGCTGTGGATGCCCATCCCTGGAAGTGTTCAAGGCCAGGCTGGATAGGGCTCTGAGCAACCTGATTGAGTGGAAGGTGTCCCTGCCCATGGCAGTGAGTTGGAACTAAGTGATCTTTAAGGTCCCTTCCAACCCAGGCTATTCCATGGTTCTATACCTGCTACACATCTTTAACTCACAGACCAAAGCTCTTTACCTCAGAAGGCAATCAGACTGGTTAGGCAGGACTTATCCTTGGTAAATCCATGATGACTGCTCCCCATCACCACATTCTTCTCTATATAGAGAAAAATAGGTTCCAAAATAGTTTCCTTCATGGGACTGAAGTGCAGTTAACCAGCCTGCACCTCCCTGGGTGGATTACTTGGCCGTTTTTTGAAATGAATGTGTCATTTACCTTCCCCCATCCATCAAAGGTGTCCCTGTGATTTCCATGCCCTTTCAAATATGACAGTGGCGTTGCAAGGACCTTGACCAATTCTGTCATCACCTTTGGATGATTCCGTGGACTTGTGCTGGTCAAGTTATCCCTGACATCATCTTCACCCACTGCTGTTTCACAGCTGTACAAAAATAATTTTATTGCACTATAGTCTCCCTGGATTTCAGTGGGACACATTCAACAATTCAACCCTTAACACTCATGTATTTCATGCATCTTCTTGCAGCATTGCTGGCCATAAGCAGGTATCCCACTAATCACTGAGCTGTGAGGAGGCAGGGGGAGGGTTTAATGCATGCTAGGAGAAAGCTGATAAACTTCTTTAAATAATAGAATTTGTGGAGAAAAAAGTGTTAAAATGTCCTCTGCAACAACATGGTGATTTTAAGCAGGGTTTCAGAGAGCAAGCACCGCAAATTCCAAGCATTCCTAGTAAACAACATGTGCACACAAACACTGGGATAAATCAAAAAGATGAGAAATAACTGTTCAGTACTGTTCTATGATAGGAGGAACAATATGAGCAATTTAACACCAAATTAGCTACTAGGAGAACCCAGTAGTTAATTCCTTAGAGAGCAAACGAGAGGGGAAATGTAGCAATTATTCTGTAGAGTCATCTTTAAATAGATCTGAAAAGCATTACTAATGTCTAAAGCGATTTTTTTTTTCATTTTTGTGTAAAGACATCTTGTGTAAGAAATTATATTTCTTAGCAGACTGAGTTGAATTATAGAACCTTGAAGAGAGCTAGGACAGAATAAGACTCTCTTTACACCACTGAGCGCAAGAACAAGCACAGCTCAAGCTGGCAACCTTCAGAGCCCTCTGACAGTCACTACTGCTTCAGAATCTGGAGCTAAGTCAGGAAATTGTTCAGATGGCACAATGATACAAATATTTCCACTCTGCTCGACACTTCCGATGATGCATTTTTGTCTGGAATAAAATTAAAAATACACAAAGTGAAAAAGTTTTCCTTTAATGCCATGTCACATTTAACAATTCTACATCCTTCCTGACACATTAATCTGTGTGATTTATTATGGTAGGGAAGACAAACTCAGAGAAATGGAAAGAAATCCCAGCAGAAAATTCATGCTAAGTCCACTGTTATCATACAAAGATAAGAGTCTTTCCTAAGAAGTCTGTCTACAGTGAGATAGGTTTGCTTTAAAATTTAATATCAGCTTTTATGACTGAAAGAGAAAACTGAAATAAAACATGAGCATAAATGAAAGAAATTATACAAAAATTACTATAATTATGAACATCAAAGTTATTTATCCAAACTCCATCTTCTTTATGCTAATTATTTTCCCAACAGATTATTCTGAATAAGATGAAGCCATCTCAGTCATGAAAGAAAACTAGTGTTTTCCTGTTCCCTTATAATTAGTCATTCATATTTAGATAGCTTTCATTCACTGCTGCACAGGTGCCTCAACCTTTGCCACACAACGTCGAGCTGTATTTAAAGAAATACTCTTTGAATACTTCTATAGGAATAATGGAAAACTGTATTAACAGCTTAATCACCCTGCTCTCTCCAAACAAGAGATCTGTCATGCGAAATTCATCTTTTTTTTTTTCTGTCAGAAACACGCACAAAACAGTTCTGACACTAAAATATGACAACGTTGTATCAGCAAGCCTGCTTCAGCAGCCCCGCTAATTTAACACCCTATTCAGCAGATATTCAATTTCCGTGGCTGTTGGCCATGAAGTTTCAGTGAACTTCTATGGTTTGGCACCTGCAAAGCTTAATTCCAATTCCATAAACATAAATTCCTGCCTTCCTCATTGCAGATATGTTAACTGCTGACTCTGGCTATGACTCTCCAGCATGTCCTATTCCCATAACTATATATAGCAGTCCACGTCCATCAGAATTATGAACTTATGTTTGGATAGACCACAAGTAATGACATATTAGTGGGAGGAAAACCAATTAAGAATAATGGAAATACAGGTGTGTTCAGAGATGTTAGAACTTAAAAGGTTCCCTGATCAATGTATTCCCATCTGAAAAGGTTATTTACTGAAGGCTACAGTAAGTGGATATTAGAAAAAAATTCTTTACTGTGAGGTATGTCCAAACCCTGGAAGTGTTCAAGGCCAGGTGTGACAGTGCTCTGAGCAGCCTGGTCTAATGGAAGGTGTCCCTCCCCATGGCAGAGGGTTGGAACTAAAAAATCTTTAGGTTGGAATGAAATAATCTTTAAGATTTAATAATCACAGGCCATTCTGTGAATGTGATTGTTCCATGAGCCAGGACCTTCTAAGGGAGAGGTACTATTTGGATGCTACACTGCCTCAGTGATAAAGCACTTACTGTCCCACTGGCACTGATGGGTGCATCAAGAGTGATTAAGGCTAGACAGGGAGTTTACAAAAGATCCAATAAGGGAAGTATGCTTCTGAGTGCCAGGATGTCTGGTTTTGCCATCTCAGCCACAAAACAACTCAAAATCTCAAATCTGAGTGATTTTAATCAGAAATAGCTGAACAGCAAAATTCAATGTTCGCATGGAAAACTCATGAAATATCTTATTCATGAGATAAAAATATCATTATTTTCACTATTTTGTCTAACTCAGGATTAAAAACAAATGAAATAACCAGTGAGATAACAGTCTGCTATTTCAATAAACTTCTTACTTAAATAAGCATAATCCAGTAATAAAAGATTGTCAATTGTCATCACTACTTTCAGTAAAAAAAAAAAAAAATAAAATTAGATGTATCATTGCAAATACACAACATGAATGAGCAGATCAGGCCAATTTGAAAGGCTATGGGAAGAGTTACATGAGATTATCACCAGATCACATTGAGTGATCTACAGGGGTGCTCCCACTTCAATGTTGCCAGTTTGTTGTAGATTTGAAGGCCATTAAAATTATTTTTAAATTGTTAAAATAATATAATAAATATATTTGTTTTGTTGCTGGAATGGATTGAAAGAATTTTTACTGTTTATTTAATTTGGATTCTTAGATTCTGTGATGTCTGTTCAACAATGTGTTCATAGTATATGTTTTATGGTAGCAGAGATACCTAAATGAGCTTTAAAACAAACTGATATGAAACCTAGAAACTACCTCACTAAAGCAAGACATTTGGCATGGTCTAATTTACCATGAAGAAACAAAGAAATGACACTGATCAATTTATGCAGCCAAACATGCATAGTGAAACATCACTGCAAACACCTTTATTTCAGATGACCCAAGATGGCACCTTCTGGGTGGTCAGAGAAGTTGCAAATTAACAAAACTCTCCCAGCCTTAAAGCCAGGATAATAAAGAATTGTGTGAATTACTGCCTTTGCTAGCAAATATTAAAAGGGATGAGAGATTTGTATGATGTTATTAAATTGATCTGGTTTGATCTCCTTGAAGAAAGGATATAGGTTTTGAATATACTTATTTTTATTATTCTGATAAACACCAGAACCATTAGCATTTGATTCCAAAAGATTATGTCACAGAAGAAGAAGATCTACACTTCCTTCTTGAACATCACCCCAGTGACACAGGCTTGGCTGCTGGAAGATACAACCAGCAGAAGAGAAGTGGAAGTGCAGAGAGCTGCACAGCAGGAATGCTGAATCTGTATTGGCCTCTGGAATTTGTCTGTCTATACATTTTGGCCAAGCTGTGTTACCTTGCCAAAAGCTGTCTGTCCACCTGAAACCTTTCACCGACTGGTTCCGTGGTGGCTTGAGCTAGGCTGCCTGCCAGGTGCCCACCAAAGCCATTTCATTACTCCCCTCATCAACTGCACAGGGGAGTGAATTAGGACAGAATAACTTCGTGGGTCAAGAAAAAGGACAGAGAGAGGTCACCAATTACTGTCATGGGCAAAGCAGACTCGAATTGGGGAAATCAATTTAATTTATTACCAATCAAATCAGAGTAGGTAATTAGAAATAAAAGCAAATCTTAAAAAAACACCTTCCTCCCACCCCTGCCTTCTTCCCAGGCTCAATTTCACTCCTGATTTCCTCTACCTCCTGCCCCACAGTGACACAGGAGAATGGGAAATAGGGTCTGGGGTCAGTTCATTGCAGGTTGTCTCTGCTACTGCTTCTTCCACAGGGGGAGGATTCCTCATACTCTTCCCCTGCTCCAGTGCCAAGTCTCTCCCATGGGAGATAGTCCTTCATGAACTTCTCCAACTAAAGTCCTTCCCATGGGCTTCAGTTCTTCATTAACTTCTCCAGTGTGGATCTCCCATGGGGTCACAAGTCCTACAAACAAACCTGCTCCAGTGTGGGCTTCCCAAGGCGTCACAGCCTCTTTTGTGCATCCACCTGCTTCAGCGAGGGATTCTCCATGGGCTGCAGGTGGATCTCTACCATGGTCCTCCTCTACTGACTTCAGGGGGCTTGCACAGTAGATTTCTTAGACAGTGAGGGAAGGCAGGGGTTAAATAAGCATAGTGTGTAATGTATGGAGAGAGCAATCAAGTTTAAAACAGAAAATTCAAGACACTTCATGGATTTGACAAATAGTATAGGTATCATTGGAATAGATATCCCCAGATAAAATAGAATTTGAGGTTTATTATTCTAAATCACTAATGGCTAGAAAGTGAAAACTGTAACAGTAGGTCATATTAACTTTAATTGGCAATTCCAATTTTCCAAAACCTGCCAATCTTCTTGTATATATGCCCCAGCTTGTCTTTATTTCAGATCTCAGCAAGAAGGATCGAACTGCCCTTGCACTGGTTAGCCTGGAAGAATATTGTAGGACTCTGTGATCCTCATAATGGTTAATCTAGGGGAATGCCTCTGTATCATGGATGTAATGTGATTGCTGTTTAGTCAATATCTGTGCAGTCATAGCTTGTAGATGTACCTGGAGTCAAACTGCATCAATCTTGAGTACATGTATAGGATATTGTCTTGTTCCATTGAAATACTATATGCTCCTGTTTAGGAACTGCAACTTTATTAATGAGAATATTGAAGTGCACGTCCAAGGGACTCTTCAAAGCTAAGTACATATTCCAGTCCTGACTGCTGTCATTGATGAAGAAATCCGCATTTTGACCAAGGCCCTGTCAGAATTCCAGGGATCTTTGAGCTGGTGAACCTCACTGTGGCTGGGTTCTGCGCAGTGAGCTGTGCCTCAACCACAGATCCATCTCATACGGCATCACCTCAGGGTTCCCAGCTTCACAAATAAAATTTTATAACTGCTATCACCTTTCTTAGGGCCACTAATGAATAGTTATCTGCATTGTGAGAGTAATTCTTATTGGATCTGAAAAGAACTGGCACTTCCTCAGGGCAAAACAGCCCTTAAGCTTCTCGCTGTGCACACAAGACCAGACCTCTGCCTCTGTGTTAGTAACCTGAACTAACCTACCTGCAACAGAAAGGTGTTGCTTTTTCTAGCCCTTCTACACAGCACGATGAACTCTGACAGCGAATTGCATCTCCATAGCACAATCCTGAGCAGTACCCACTGTAATAAGGAACTGTGGCAAGGAGCGCAGTGGGATATTTTTGGAATTGGGAAAACCCCTCCATTTTCCATAAGGCAATAAAATGTACTACTGCTTGCACTTTAGTGAAAAATCCACAACCAGGCCTTCAGCCTTCCTTTTTTTTTTTTTTTTTAACTATTGGAAAATGAACAGCATGCTGAATCTCCATTTTAACTGGTTTTCCTCATTAATTTGGCCTCATTTCATAAAGGCAAACTGCCTGTGCCAAGCTTTTATACACTGCTTTTACTTTCTCTCTCCAGTGTGCCAATAAAAGTGTTTTTCATCTGAAGTCTCATATTTATTACTTTCAGTGTCACTTAAAGGAATAAATCTATCATGGAGCAAAGTGCAAGTCAATAAAGTAATGTATATATATCAGAAAAACTTTTACCAGTTAAGGTAGCTAGTATGTTACAGAAAACACAATTCTTTGAAATATACTGTAAGGCAATATTCTTAACTGTAGCTGCAAATTCTGCAGTGAACCAATAAAAGTGTGCTTTTATGCTCTAATAAATGTCAGGTTTAAATATATTAGGAGGCCTTAGCCTGTTTTAACCTCACCCCTATAGAACTGCTCCTTTGAATCAAATGGAAAATACATTTTATCAATTTTTCCTTCAAAAATAAATTGTAAAAATCTGTATTTTTAGTAGGGTTTCCATTGAAAATCTGTAATGAAGACCTCTAAATCCTAATATCTCCAGACTCACTGAAAACTATATGATTGCATAAAATAATGACCTGGAGGGGAGCTATAGAAGTAAAATAGATATCCACAGCCACTTAAGCTGTGTATCTTCTCCTGTTCTTCTGGGTGGCTCAGCGTAAGCCAGAATGATCTGTGCTCAGGCCAGAACCTTACCTTAATGGAATGATCCTTTGACTACCTAATGCAACTAGCAGGAAGGTTTCACTCTGTTTTTTTTCAAATGTTTTGCTGGGAATTTGAAAAAACCAGACAGTAAAGGGATCCATTTGGTGGGCTTATCTCTCAGCGTGTGGGCTGAGCTGTTGGCTAGACAACCTTCAGGCTGGCTTCTGTCAAAAATTTTGACGGAACCATGAAGCTGTCCATGGGAACAAAATACCATCTGTAGTGGGCATTACGAGTGCACTAAAAAATAGGCAGAGGAACAGGCATGCACGTATATTTGTGAAGTAAACTGCATGGTAGTATGAAAAGCAGGAAAGGCCTTGGCTTTGTGCAAGCCCTGCTCAGCAGTAACAAAAACATCTCTATATTATTCACTCTGTGTTCAGCACAAACCCAAAACACAGCCCCACACCAGCGTCTGTGGAGAAAATTAACTCTACCCCAGCCAAAACCAGCAAAAAGTTTTAGAGTTTCCTTTAAGATGAGGAATGGTATGCAAGACTTGGGTATTGCAAATAGCTTCCCTCAGACAGGCCATATGGCCCTACCACACCACACTGATTTCAGGATTCTGGGTACGCTGTGAATCGGTAACTTTCAGATTACATTTGCTCAGTTCACATGCAAAACAGTGTTTTGTTTGGATTTTATTACTAGCAGTTCTGTCAGAGCATGCTTAAATCTGAAAGCCAAGCTACTTTTTCTTCCCAGCTCATGAATTTTCCAGTAGAAATGAGGTCTCTGGTGGCCTAATTTCACCCCTGCTCAAACTGGTACTGGTCTTGTCCTTAATGAGGGCTTCAATCTGTGTGATTTTACAGAAGGTACAAGAGATGAGGAGGTTACACATATAAAGGCAAATGTGTTATGGCAAAAGAACTGTAAACCAGATGTAAATCATTCTCTTTTTGGATTGGCACAACAGCAGGAAAGAAAGAAGGAACCACATACCTGGCAACATTTGTTCCTTTCAGATGTGCAACAGGAACACTCAGATAAAGGGAAATCAGAAATCTTTTTCCCCAATCACTTTTCTAACAATTTCAGAATTACACCAATTTTGTGTAGTTTGACTGTGATCTGTGCACATTCATCAGGTTTTTTCTAGAGTGTTTAATACAGCACCTTTTTTAGTACAGAATGTGTTTTTTGCTGTTTTCATGTTTAGTTCTTCTGAATCCTCCATTTTTTTTTCAGCTGGAACTTATATTTGCAAATAGCATGCTGTACATGGTCCATAAGTACAGTATATAATTCTTTATAAAAACAAAATAAAATCCTTTTCACTGCTGAGCATGATGGTGAGTTGAGATACTGAAGTGACTACACATGTATAAATATTTAGCAGATAACTTTTGAATATTAAACATTGAGATTTCATAATATTGAAGACAATAGAAAAACAGAACTGTTTTTACTGCCTTATCTACCAGCTGAAGAGGTTGTCAAGACTTCCAAATGCCTGATGGTGTCCAGTGGTACAGCTCAGAAGACTAACTGCCAGCCAACTCAAGTAGCAGAAGAAAAGGACATGCTTTTTCTCCTCTTTTGAGAAGAAATGAGGCTGTCTAATTTGCAGAAGAAATTTATCAACAGAGAGTATTCTGCTCTCAAAGAAGAAATTTATCAACAGAGAGTATTCTGATGTTCTGCTTTGACTACAGCAGTGAAACACAATGCCCTGGCAAAGACAATAGAGACAAACCACCACTGATAACACAGAAGCAAAAAGATCCTCTATGCAAGCAGATAGTCATCAGCTCTTTGCTGGAATGATTTGTGCTCAGCATTATTGTTTGTGCTGCTCAGCTGCCCAGAAGCTCTGATGGTTATTGTTACCACCTTTGCTAGGACGATCCAGAAGGAAATCCTGCCTGCCTCAAATCACATGCTTCTTTTAAAAGAAAACACTGATAACTGATCTAAGGGCAGTGCTGTCAACCTTACTTTGCTGACTGGGATCCGAAGGACTGCTGGATACATTCCAGGATGTTGGAAAAGCTAGAAATGAAGCCTATCTCAAAGCTTGGCCACAGTGACAAAACTACCCTTTCTTATCATTGTAGTGACAGGACAAGGGGGAATGTTTTCAAACTTGAAGAGAGTAGGTTAAGATTAAGTATTAGGAAAAAGTTCTTTACTGTGAGAGTGGTGAGGTGCTGGCACAGGTTGCCCAGAGATGCTCTGGCTGCCGTATCCCTGGAAGTGTTCAAGGACAAGGTGAATTGAGCAACCTGGTCTAGTGAAAGCTCTCTCTATCCACAGCAGGCAGGGTAGAACTAGATGACCTTTAAAGTCCCTTCCAACCCAGGCCATTATGAGTAATTATGGTGGGTTGAAAAGAAATAGGAGCTTTGGGCAGTATCTCTGAGCAAATTTAAAACAATAAAGAGAAGGTCAAAATCTCTCTGCTGAGTGCAACAAAGATGTCTAACAGACCTTCAGAACATCAGCATCTGCCACAGTTCCAGAGCACACTTGGAAGGCAAACATGAAGCACAGTCTGACCCAGCACCTGCAATGGGTCATTCTGCCCTGTGGCTGGGAAGCTTCTGAAGAGCAGCAGCACACACCTCTGAGAAGCAGACAGACACATTCCTACTCGCCATTTCAGCCCCTAAGTTCCTGGCTGTATTCCCTCAGAAACAAACCTCAGGCTAAAAGTCTTCCAGAAAAGGACTACATACTACATTTATCAATCTCAGTGTAATTTTCGTTTCATACAGTATTTGTCCCTTACCACCTTCCCGCAGATGTCTTTGTGTTTAGTCTTTGTCATACTGTTGTTACCTGAAATTGGCCACTGGCAAGAGCAGAGGCTCAGAAATGATCATTCTGGGAGGAAAAAGTTCACTTGTTTTGATTTTCTCAGTAGGTCACTCCATTGCAGTGGTCATTTTCAGGTTAAATACTTCGCTTTCACTGTGAACTAGAAATAAGGCATTACTGATCAGGATCTGAAATGAAAATAAACCTCTGTATTTATATATTTGCAATGCTCTTACTGCAATTATTGGTCTTGAGTCTTCTCATGTACCTTTCCTTTCAGGACTTGCAGGTAGAAAAATTAGAGTATTCCTCCAGAGGGAAGATTCTGCTTTCTGATCAAGTGTGTTTAAATTGTCAAAATTAAAGCCACAGCATGCAGAAAAGTCTGTGTTCCAGAAAAGCACCTTCCCTAACTCAAGTACTTTTTATGACCATTTAGTTGACTTTTGTTCTCTTCCTCTGTTTCACAAAGATGACGTGACTAATGATTATTATATTAGCTCTGGTACCATGAATGCTACAGCAGACTTAAAGCGTAAGTCTCTTCCTCCTTAGGGAATTGATATTTTTATTCACAGCACAAGAAAACCTAGTTTGTGGCCAGAATATTTTTTCCCCTCTTTCTGTTTCTTTATTTGGTGTTTTGATGCAATAAATTCATTAGATAGACTAGCCAGTAGTTTCATAATCCTGTTCTGAGCCTACCAGAATTAATTACTGTTCACATAATACTATTCAGGAAGTATGTTTTAAAAAGCAGAATGCAGAATGCTCATTATGATATAATTTTCAAGGATGCCATCCATGGTATAATTGCCAGCAGTTGTGGGCACGGATACTTGCATATTACAAAAGGGCAGCAGAGCTCACAGGTGAGGAGGTGTCCAGAAATGCCACTTGGTGCAACACATGGTCCTCTGTGAGGTTCTTCCCCCTCATCAGATCAGATTTTACCTGCCCTGGCTGTGAGTATCAGTGTGATGTCAGTAAGAGCAGCGGATGTTAAACAGCTACAAAAAGGATCTGGGTCCAGAGAAATGGGTAACAGCATTAACTGGTTCCATGACACCACATGTCAGGTGTGCTCAGTGTCCAGCCCCAACACAGGCTGGTCTTCAACACAGTACTTTGCAAAAGACTTGAGACAGTTTTGATCCAATTCCCTTGCCTCAAATAATCCAAAGTTAATATAAAAGGCATGTGAAACTATCTATGTGGAGACCATGTCTGTCTTGTCCACTTTTGATACTGCACTTTTATCTGGTCTGTCCCTCCACTAAAGAAGAGGAAAACTTCAGGTTTTATTAGCGCACAAACACAAGCAGCTTTCATAAAGAACTTACTAGCACATCCAAAATTTCTTTAGGGTGGCTACATTTATTGCCGAGATCAGTGCTGAAGGGTTTTTCTCTAATCTCCCTAAGCCCTAAGAGTCAGCCAGAGATGACTCAAGTCCTTTCTATTACAACAGCCTCACTGAGCTTCTCAAGTTTATCAGTGAATCAAAGGGAGTTGGAACAAGATGTTACTTAAGGTCCCTTACAACCATTCCATGATTCTGTTGTGATTCTATGGCATCAGGGTGACATTTAGAGAAGGATATTTTAGTTTGTCGAAGTACAAAGTCTTGAAGTAAACCAACATTTATATTCCTTTGCCTCTTTTGTTTTGCACCTTGCCTCTGGAGTGATGCATGTGAACACTGCACACCTGAAGAGCTTTGTAGCTCTGAATGACAGAAACACATTAACAGCATTGGAAGGAGTAAGGCATACAAATCATTGTTAAAGGAGAAATGGTTTCTCCAGCACTGGGATAGAGCTAAATGTGATCTTCAGAGGCTATTAAGTTAATGCTGTATCATATCGAACAAAGTAAAGTTAGCCAGTGATGATTCATGGCCTTTCCACCACAGCGTAATAAATGGATACAGAAGTTATATTGATTTTCATGGATGAGCAAGTAGATCTGAAATCTGAAAACTTGATGAAATATAAATTATGGAATATGGACCACATGTGATGATCTCAACCGAGTGAGAGGTCTATCACTAGAAGAAAGTATGCTAAACTGCACAGGGTTGTTTTGACACACTATCACAGTATGTTTGTTTTTTCTTTCTTTTGTTTTAATACAGTTTGTCGAACTTCTCCTTGTGTCCATTAGGATTCTCTGAAGCCTTGACTCTAGCTGCAGAAAGCTCTAATGTGGAATACCTAGTTTGTCATAAAGTGGAAAATATTGACGGGAAAGTAGCAATGTGAAAAGGGCAACTTCAGTCAATAACACAGAATGAAGAAATATGAAGAAAAACAAAGTTTTTGCTGTTTTTCAGATGAGAACTTGACAATCAGTTTCCAGATTCATTGTAATTAGAATCATTAGGTAAAAATTCATTTTACCAGAGATTTTCTACATAATAGTGTCCTCTGGATTTACTTTGTGGGGGATTTCAATCATTATGCTTCCACAGATTAATGCTTCTGATGAAGATTTATTCATATAAAATCAATTTTCTTTTTCATAATGCAGAAAGGAAACCTTTCAAACTTGTATCTCAAATAGATTTTAACCAAAATTAAGAACCTTTCCAAAGTAACTTTTGCCAGCTTGTAGTGGAACTGTGAAAATATTTGGTTTAGTAAAGGCGTGAAGATGGAAACAGACCGTCTTGGTTATTTTTCTGTGCTCTATATGACCAGATAAAAAATATTAAGCAGAGGAGTACTGAATCATCAGAAATGTTACTGTACAGGTTATTCAGAGGTCAAGAAGGTGCATAGGGGAGTTTAGCAGTCCTTGGGTTTCCTGATGTCTGCAGATTAGTTTGAAAAGTCAATGAGGAGCTTTTTGAGCTTTTTTCAAACAGAGTATGCTCTCCTTAAGCTCCTCATTTCTCATGTTTCACTGTTTTAGTTCTTTTCCCTTCATGCCCCTGGAAGATGGCAGTGTAAGGACACTCTAAGAAGCCGTAGTGGGGCAACAGTTTTTACCGAGTTTTTATCTGCAATGCTTTTTAACTATTAGTATTATTTTTTAAACAAAATTTTGTCGGTGACCTTATTCATATTGACTGCAGAGGAATCCACCCCTCTACAGGACACCTCTTGCGGCTCAAAATAATCCCAGATAGAGTTCCATGAGGTCATGGCAGCCTGGGAAAGTGTGTTATGTGTTTGGGAACTGTTCTGTGACATCATGTCAGTCAAGATCAATAAAGCACCCAAAGTGGTACTGAGTTTTTATTATTTGTGGAAAGAGAATTCCAAAGTCTTGGGTCATTCAAGTCAGCAGCAAGCACCTCACTGGCCTCAGGTCAACAAGGGCAAAGTCTTTGGCACATATGTGATGAGAACAGGATTTTTTTGAGATTTTTCAATTTTTGTTTATAATGTCTGGATCAGAAAAACTAGATTTAAGGTGGTCAGATACTCAAAACTTCCAAAATGTATCTCCTATAACAGACAGCAGAACCTCTCACTCCTAGCTTCTGCGTTTCAAGATGGAAACAATTTTCATGTGAATGGAAAACTGAGGAAGAACACTTAAACAGAGACAAAAAAAAAAAAAAAAAAATTAAAGTAAAATTTAATTTCCACTCAGATATTCCTACAGCAAAACTGTTGCAAGTCCTCAAAGATACCTTGTAGCTATTTTATTTTTCTTAACATGTTTAGGAGAATGGTAGAAATAAAGTGCCCTACAGCATATGTAAATTATCTCATGCCTTTTTCTGATGTTTTTAACAACTAAACGAGAACAAATATTTCCTGAGTTAATTCAGCACCACAACATATCCATAGCCAGTTAAGACCACTAATTCTATCACATTTCTCATGCATATACTTGGCTACAATTCCGTAGTCCATCTTACTAAAAAACACTCTCAGGTTTTGCATATTAGGCAGCTGGAACAGCCACAAACACTAAGATGTTTTGCATTTAATGATTTAATCAATTTTGCTCCCTGCTCTCTCTCCCCAGAGAGGAATTGAGTGCAACAAACATCAGTGGAGTAGAAGCTGGGAAAATAAAGAGGGATAAAAGGGAGGTAAAGCAGCATCCAAAGGAAAAGGTTCAACTAGTGAGAGACCATGATGTACTGGAGTTATCTCCATCAGTGGGAAATTTACTTATAACTTGAAGAATAATGAATATTTAAACATGAAAGTAAGAAAAATTGAGGATAAAACTGGATGGTTCTATTGGAGTTTGTTTGCTCAATTTGAGTGCAAGACAGGAGACTGGCCTCATCTAGGAGGAAGGGAAAAAGAAAATCTAGGAAGAAGGGAAAGGAGAATCTACAAAGAAAGAAGAGGAAAATAGCCTGATATTCATATTTTTGGGAAAATAATTATAAGGAGGAATAAGAAAGTAGTATGCATTTACATGTGCAAAGACACTTTCCTGCCACCACCCCCTAACCCCAGCAGGCACACTCTTAATCTTTTAATTATTTGTTTAGCTTTATTCCCCCTCAACCCTCCCCCCCAAAAAAACCAAAAAAAACAACTCAATCCAGGCAAACAATCCAAACACTTTAAAAAAGCACAACTACCTAATCCAGATCACTTGGCTAATGTTAAGCTGGGAAGATATGGCAATCTAACATTCCTGATTGTACCAGATATGCCTCTAGAACTCTTTAGATTCCAGCAAAAAGATGGATACATGTGTCAAATGACATGATCCAAAAAGGTTAAGAGTAATCCTTAATTTTCTCACCTGTGGACTGGCCATATGGTGGAAACTTTGTTGGCAGCACTGTCTGCAGTTTCACTACATCCACTGCCTGATATCTGAGCTGTTCTACAGCTTGTTTGCAAAACTGAAGGCAAGGGTTTACACCACATACAGAAGAATAGCCTGGTGACTCCAAAAGACACAACAAACATTGAAATCATATTTCTGCACCAAATTTCCTCCAAGAGGACATGAAGTAATTTCCATCCCATCCCCTCCTAGATACTACCTGTCATTTGATGTTCAACTCTGGAGAGCTGAAGGCATTCCAAGTTTGGAAACTCATGAAGCCATGGGTCAGTTTGTGCAATACAGTCTTTGACAAGAATCATTTTAATGAGCAGATATCCCTAAGGTATGGTACATATTTAAAGTCAGATGATGTATTGCACAAGCTTCTTGCACAGAGCTTTTGTTGTACCAAGTGCAGCCAGCACTCTTGGCGTGCCAGTGTTTGTTTTTACTTAGGTTCACTTAGGATAAAGTCTCTCTGATGTTTGTTTTTGAAGTAGTATCCTGAGTAGTAAACCCTCATGCAATAAAAATAACCTTTGTCAAATGTTCTTGAGGAACAGAATCTTCTCTTCTATAAAGCTATACATTCTTTCCCAGGCTTTTACTAATCCAGCTTTTCATATAGGAATTCTTATATCTTTAATTTCTAGATGTCGTTATGTGATACAGATGCCATCAATTCTCTTTCCTTGAAAAGAACCTTCCACCTTTGGAAGAACTGAAGATTTAATTCAACAATGTCGTCTCATGAGATTACTCAGTCTTCTCTGTAAAGATGAAGTAAAAGGATTAGACTTCCTAGAGAGGGAGATTCTTTAAATTTCATGCATTTTATCCATTAAAGTAGCTGATGAAGGGTAATTTATGTGGATCAACCTCCCCCCTCCCCAAGTGAACTTCAAGAAGTTGCAGGGATAAGGGGAAGAAAGGAAAGGAGGAAAACGGAACAATTTAAGAGCAGAAGCATGTTCAGATGGTGTCAGTTGCCAAAGCTCAGTTTTGGACAGAAGCATGAAAGCTAAGTCTTCACAGCTCCTGGCATCCCTAACATTGATTAAACATCATTGGGAATGCATGAGCAGTAGTTATAACTGGCATTCCTGCTTCTGCAAGGTAGGGAGGATCACAAATAGCTTAGCTCATGAAAAGAGATACCAGTATGTGTCTAGAAGAAAATGAATTCTCTTTCCTGCTGAATCAGCCACCTTATTGCTGCAGAGCTGAATTAGCAACAATTGACATCTGCAACTGAATTAATCCCAGCTCTCCAGGAATTAGAATCCTGAAACAGCGAGGAGTCGCTGCCACCCTGTTACTGCCACCTGAAATGCTCAAAGTTACAAGGCCATGGTAGCTCTCCCTGTTGAAGGCAGATCTGTGATGGACCAATCCCCTGAGGTGCAGGTAGCATTGCAGCTGGAAAACCCCACCATTTGTTCAAGACAAGAAATCCATGGAGGTCACTGGTTTAGTGTTATATGTTGGATTAGAATGGCAATATGACATTTGGGACAGTGTCTTCCAGAGCTTTGGCATCACAGCTCATTTGCTTCCAGTCAGAGAACTAGATCATGTTAATGAGCCACGCTGTCTCAAAGCCATGATTTTTCAAATGAACTGTTGAAAGGCCAATAAACAAGGTAATGTAGGATATGAATGAAAGGCAATGATCTTGCTATGCTGAGCATTTTCCATAGCTGGAATATTAAAGGTTACATGTACTTGATCAAACAAGTCTACACTTTTAGATTTTGCCTAATTTGCATCTGGCTAGCAGCTGGACTCTAGTTTTTCTCCACACCATCCTCTTCCTCTTTCTCAAGCTGTAGTCATACAGGCAACACATCTTCATTATAGAAACCTTTCACTTTTAAACTGTACTGACACAAAAACCCCCAAATGTACACAAGTCTGAGACACTGACTGCTCAGGCAGAAAGGCTGAGATCCATCTGCCCTGGGATGCAATCACCAGCAGATTGCATCAACAGATGCAATCTGGTTCAGCCAGAAAGAGAGTAGGGAAGCAATCTACTCATGACCTCCTATACTTCCAGCAAGGAACAGCTTTGGAGAGCCTCTGATTTACAGGACTTGTGGTTAGAACAAAACCAGAGCTGTGAAAGACTGTTTTGTGCAAGAAACATGTTTGTGTGTGGGAATGAAGAAGAAAAAGGTAGGAAAGGCAGCAGGACTTAACCATTACTCTTCAGCATTGAAGCCTAAGAATTAGGATTCCTTTTCATAGAGAGGAATTCAAAAGCTAAGCCATTGGATGTAAAGTCCTTCATTATCCTTCAGTGTTCTGAGGCTTTAGCTTTCTGTTACACTACAGACACCTGCAGGCTCTCTGACCTTGGGCTCTCTCCCATCTAATTTGGGTTGACGTACACCAGAGCATCATCCATGTTGTCCTCTCCCAGGCCTAAATGGGAATTCCGGACTTAAGTGACAGAAGTTGATCAGGTCTTGTGTCTGCACATGATGATGTCATGAGCAGGGATGCAATATAAAAATTTCAAGCTATGAGCCTTTGCAAGGCCAGCAAGGAAATGCAGGTTAGAGATCCAGGGGTTTCTTACTTCAGTTACTTTCCTGGGCAGATAGGCCTTGCCAGCCTGGAATTTCACACAAGGTTGGGAAGCACGGAGTTCATAGCACTAATGTAAGCTAACTTCCTTGTGTCAGGCCTCTTGCATGGAATTTTGGTGTGGCTCTTCAGGAAGGATAACGATTTTCTTCTAGGAACCATATTTCTCCTTGAGATTTCTTAAATAATATTGTAATGGCTGGGAAGAGTGGATCAGAAGGGCAGTGGGGAAAACTTGAACCATCAGCCGCTGACATCCAAATAGAGCAGCTTCTGAAGCCACACAAGATAATCTTGCTGCTGTGGATTTCTCTTGTATTTCTGCCTCGGTTGGTCCTGACTCTGTTAACTCACAGTCCACACAGCTCAGGCAGCAGAGGTGTCAGAAGTCACTCTGCACACATGTTCGTGCCTTGCACTGTGAGTGCATCCAGCCTGATGTTGAGCATGGTTTGGTCTGCTTTGACACAACACGCAAGGTACCCTCTTTCACTGCCTCTGTAGTCTGGCTAAGAGATGTGAGCTGACCTGTCCTGGCCAGGAGGAACAGACTCAAGCAGCTCCTGGAGCTCCCTCCTCAAGGGGCTCCATTGCCCCTTCTGCTTCTTGGAAGAGAGAGGAGTACATGTGCCACAAACTCATAACACAAAGCTTGGTCAGAATTCTTGCAAACAAATTGCATAATTTGATCAGAATACATAAGAAAACAGGACAAGGTTGTGAAACAAAGGTGTTTTGTTTTCTTGTTTTCTCTGCTACTTGAAGGCTGATTTTAGCTTAGGTTGTTAAGAAGTTGAGGCACTGACAAAAGCAAAGACAGAGTGACAAGCAGGACTCCTTGTTCTACTTAAGAAACACTAAATCCTTTCCAGAGAAAAAGACAGAGAAGACATCCCTCCCACTCGACAGCTGCCTGAGTACTCTTACCTCTTCATCTGATGGTAGATCCTGTGTCTCAGCATCAGGACTCAACAGAACCTGAAAAGGAAAATTGTCTTATTGGTGAATTGAGATGAAAAACAACTGTGTGGCAGGGAACAAAGAAGGTTCTGCATGTGACCCAGTCCTTGCTGTTTAGGAGATCAGGACTACACAGCACTGCAGTTGCTTTCACTGCATTATGGGGCTTGCAGAACATGGTTCAGCCTTATCAGAAGGAGCACGAATGAGCTGCAGTTGTATCAGCATCAGCAGAGTTCAGGAAACCGACTGCTGAAGGAAGAGGGTTGGACAGGGTAACACTGCAGGATACTTGCAGAAATGCACACAGGATTATCACATTAAGGTAACTGGGTGAGGAGCAGAGGAACAGAACAAGCATTGGTAGAGCCAAGGAAAAGAGAGAAGCTTTTCTGTGAAGCATTTAAAAGAAAACATCACCCCCAAAGCAATACATGACACTCCTTTTGTCTCCACAGCCTCATCCAACCCTTTGTGCTAGTAGAAACAAATGCCTCCAGGGGAAAGAAGAAGCAGTAAAACACAACCCACAGCTCAGTTCCACATGGAAAGAAAGATCCTGAGACTGTCAGGTAATCTCTAATGCTGAGCAGATCTGATTCATCAATCTTTATTGGTCACCACATCTCCTTTAAATCACATTTTCTTTTCAAATGCCTGAAAGCATTTGAGAAGGAAAGAATGGGTGTGTTGGCCTGCTAGTCATGCTTCAAGAAACATAGAAAGTTTTCAGAAGAAAATAAGCACAAAATCAGATTAAACAATCACAAGGATCACAGCAAGAAGGAACTGTGCAAACACATCTTTCATGCAGGGTGCAGTGGCAAGGCTTATGGAAATACTGTTCATAGCTGTAATACAGAGAGATCCCAGCAGCCAGATGAGGCCCTGTCATCATCTCTGGCATGCAGAGAACACAGGATAAGACTGCGAAAGAGGAATATGAACCTTAATACTTCTACTCTCACAAATTTGCTGCGTGGCGTTTGACAAACGCCAATAATCAGGGACTTAAGTTCTCATTCAAATCAAGTAAAGGCAAATCAAATAAAGATACACACGTGCTTGTTCTCATCCAAAGACAGAACTTAACATCCTTCAGTAGAAACCACATGGACTTTGAAGCTGGGCTTCAAAGAGAATATGTCTTAAGAGAATATTGCTACACACTTGTTGCTTCCACTGAGAAGACAGAGAAAGAAAGGGCTAGAAATTTGGCTCAGCTGTGAATTCTAGTGAACCAGTGCTTTTACCCAGAAAGATAAATATTTGATCATTTGTTTTCATTTACCTCCTTGCCTTGAATATGTTTTCATAACAAAGCTTTAAAGTTGTCAACATGCTCATGTTGGCACTTTGAAACACAGCTTACTGTCTTGGTTTGAGACAGAACTGCTGCTCACTTAGAGGCAGTAGTTTGCATCTGGTTTGAGAAGCAGGCTTAATTAACCTGCAGAGTTCCATTACTGATTAGTCTGATCCAAGCCCAAGGAATATTAACAAGTTGGGTCTCTAGCCATGAAGATTTTGCTGAGGAACTAGATTTAATGGGATTTTGGGGGGGGGAGGGAGGGGGGGGGAAGAGCGTGTTATTTTATTAGATGCAAGACACCACAGTTTAAGAATGCTTAAAAAAAATTTGTGAACTTAAAATTTTTGCGCTGATAAGTAAAAAAAGTCCTGTGGCCTTTAAGAAATCCTGTTTATCTAAACCACTTTGTTATTTTTTCTTTTAAGCTACTTCTGCTATATGTTACATCTAAATGGATTATAATAGAAGGAAATTCAATTACTTTGGTCCTCCTTGGCAGAAGTTGGTGTAGCTGTCAGTCCTGCTGCATTGCACGTCCAGCCACAGTGGCATTTTGTGCTGTGCAATGCAGCACTCTGCAGAAACGCCCGAGTTAGTGCTGAATTAGCTGGCTTGGGAGCTGGACAGGCTGAGGTGGGAACACTGCCATGGGAGCTGGGGGACCACTGGCCCCAGCTATGCAAACCACTAATTCACAGGTAGTTTGGGGATTTCTAACCTGCACGGTATTGTGCAGGCTGCACATAAATTTTTAAGACACTTGAATACCAAATAATGGTACACTTCCTTTCTTCTCTTCCTGCTCCTGCTTTTTCTTTTGACCTGCATTAAATTTATGGGTGGATGGTACCTAGGTTAATGTTAAAATGGCTGAAGGAAGCTTAAAATTTTTGACATCCCCTTCCCTCCTCCAGTACATCTAACATTTTCTCAAATGTTTTTAACATCAGTACTGAAATTCTTTTCCATAACTACAGAATAAAAAACCCATTAAAAATATAATGCCATTATAGCCCCAAGAAACTTGGCAGGAGAAGCTAAGTAGCTTAAACCATTTTTGTAAGCCAATGAGATATCAAATTGATGGAGTTCTAGCAAAGTTATATAATAAATTACCCATGTGCAAGCCACTGCATTCTCCTCCTACTTTCAGTTGTGTACCAGGGTAGCTCCAAAGACTAAGCTCATGGGCAAATGACAGAAGAATTTTACATATGTGTGGGATAACTAAAAAGAAAACAGTCATTGTTGAGAAATGAACTCAGAAAACGGCTGTAACTCAGATTTTAAGCAGACTTTTACGAACGCAAAATATAGAGCACACCACTTAGGGGAATCACAAAGTACAGGAGGTCTTAAGTCGCTGCAAGGAGCAACTATTCCAACTTAATTTACTTTCTTTCCCTTCTAGGTTTATTTGAAAGTTGATTAGTCATACTGAATAGTAGTCATCTTTTAAAACTGGACAAATCTGGTCTTTCAAGTGTTCAAAATGCAACGAGAAGAAACACATCAGCATTCAATTATCATATTTATTCAAAAATTCGTGGGCTGAATACAGCCAAATCATCCAATGATTTACCTACCTTATGGATCAACACTGATCAAGTTTACCTATTTTCTTCTTTGATTAATTAAATAATTTAACTTAGACTAAAAGTTACCTTAGAAAAGTACCCAGCACTGGTTTGAAGATAATAACATTTTGAAAGCTTTTTGTTCAGCTAAGCTGTCCTCTTTCCAATTTCTTAATCTCCAGATCAGGAAATAAAACTTTGCAATGTGGCAAATTAATTATGCCGGAGAAAACACAGTCCTCCTTCAAAGAGTCATTTCATGGACATACAAGTTTCTGGGGTTTAGCCATAAGAAACTTTTAATGCCCTGGGTGTTATTCATATTCTGGGTACCAGAACCTCGAAATATGCATTGTTAGGCTTTAGAGTTAGAATGCAATGATTGTATTTGCTAAAATTCTACGTTGCCCAGTCACTTCACAGTGCTGTCAGTGTATATAAAAATTGGGCTAATAAATCAGGATAAAGCATGTCAAAAAGGTGATGCATAATTTACTAAAGACAGAATTTGTTCTGCTTCCCTCTGCATCCTGCACATTTCATTGGAAAAGAGGTGGTGTGGGTGCCTGGAGACTTTCTTTAGCTGTGTAAGTATACAACTACTGCATTTCAAAATGGCTATAGGGGCTGGCAAGCTAAGAAAGTTTGCAAAGGTGTAAGAAAAAGACAGAGGACCTTTTCAGTGTCTATGGGTGGCATTCAATATAAGAATCCCACCAGTTTGGAGGGGTTTGTCCCTTACTATCCATACACCACTTCTGAGACAGTAAGGAGACTTTGCACTCCGGAAAACTTGTAATACCTTCCTAAATTTTCCCAGTTCATTTGGTTGGAGATCACATGAGAGCCAAGATAATTTGAAGAAACTTGAACTCCCTCATATTAGCAACACTGGAGTAGGTTAAAAACATATTGATTAACAAAAATGTTTCAAAATTCTCATTTTATTCATCCTAGATCTTGATTGTGCTCTTCTCTTTTTGCATACCAACATCTTTACATGAAGGAAAGGTTGATTCTCAGATGCCATGGAGATTCAAGGTAACTTCTCTGTATCAGAATGTATTGTTCATCATGATCACAGTTCAGCTTACCCCTAGATGCGGAGAAAAATTATTTATTGCCTGGAAGCATAAATCCACTTGGAAAAAATCTGTACCAGTCAAACAAATAACTCTGCTATTAAATTGAAAAAGTTGCTAGCAAAACACAGCAGTGCTTGAAATAATTTTCCAATGCTACTTAAGAACCTCAAGACCTTTGAGGTTTTTTTAGTAAAAATCTGATCCCAGGTAGCTTTAAGGCAGCTACGAATCCATCAGGTGTTTTAAAAGCCATAATAATCTGAGATGTATTGACTTCTAAACCCGGCTATAAACATCCATAGGGAAAATGAGTTAACAGTATGCCATGTATGATCTCTGAGTTCTGAGAAAGACGAAGTTAACTAGCAAACCATCAAGTTATTTGCATACAAGATGTCCCTTGAGCACATCTGTAGTTATCTATTCTATTTAAGAACAAAGTACGCTAAGTACACAAGTACACAGAAATCTACGAACTGTAGATATTTGTAGATAAAATCTCAACATGACTCTGAAGAACAAACAAGTCTTGAAAGTGGTCCTTTGAAGAGATCCAGAGAATTACCAGTGCATTTTCGGAGTGACAGCAATGTGGGTTTAACTACAGTGTCTTCCAGGGCAGTGAGAAAAGGGGCTCTATATCAGTATTTCCAGTATATATACTTCTCATCTAGTGTGCATATATGCTTTCCAGGCATGTACCTGTATATAGGGATATATATTCCCACACTTTCAAGCTGCCAACAGGGCGTTTCTATTCGTCTTAGGGAAAACACAGACCAGGGAGGTCTGCAAAGCCATTAACAGATACGAAACCCCGACAGACACACTCAAAAGCCGCTGGGACAGTGACTAACCCCGAGTGAGCCGGCAGCGGGGCTGGGAGGGACCCGCAGGCTCCAGCCAGGAGCGGGGAGCGACCGCACACTGTACCTGTGCCGGTACCTCTCCGGAGAAGGAGATGGGACAGGAAGGGCTGGGGCAGGAGGGGCTGGGGCAAGGGCAGGAGGGATTGAGGCTGAGACGGGCTGGGGTAGGGGTTGGGGCAAGGGCTGGAGCAGGCGATAGGGATGGGGAAGGGGT
>VZRN01000563.1:221000-259202 GCA_013397935.1 Dasyornis broadbenti
GCTCCCGGGAGCGGGAGCGGCGCGGGGCGGCCCTGGCACCGAGCCCGCTCGCCGAACCGCCCGCGCATTGGCGGCGAGGGCCGGGAGCGCCTCCCGAGCTCACCTGGCCCGGCGCGGAGCGGGGATGCTGCGGGGCGCTCGGGGATGCTGCGGGGCGAGCGCGGGGATGCGCACCCCGCCACAGCTCCGGCTGCGGGGCTGCGGGCTCCTGCGGCAGCGTCAAGTCCTGTCCTGCCCCGTCTTGTTCGAGCTCGTTAATTGTCGGCGTGTTCCATCTCGGTTCGAATTGTTTGAAAAGATTCAGCGTCTTCCCCGGGAGCGCCCGTGCGCTGAGTTTTGTTGGCAGCTGTACAGGGATATTTCTTCCTTGCGTGTGATATTGGTAGGAGGAGAGGGCAAACTTTTAAAAGTGTGTGGCGTAAATAGTTTCTTTTTGTGTGGGTGCATCCACAACTCTCAATACCGAAAGGAAGACAATACTTCAGAAACCTATATTTAACATTAGAGCTTAGGTTTAATTTGAGAGCTGTAGACTCGCACTGTATGTTTCCAGAATACAGGTGCATATGCTCAGAAGCTGCTAAATTTAATGAAAAAGCCCTTTTTAGGTTTACTTTGCTTCAGACCCTCCGAACTGAAGCTGACAGGCTCTCGGAGGTGTGTTGCACGTGCCAGTCCATCCATGCATTTGCCTGGAAACCAAGATTTACACACTCGACTGTGCTTGTTAACAAGTTATGTGTTTATATGTGGGTAAGAACATGCCCCTTTGCAAACTGTTTTCAGAACAATGCAAATTATTTGTATACAATTGTTCCAGAGCCTGTAACAGTAGCATGTAAACAAAAGTTTTTCTTAGGTTATTTTTTTGTTTTGAGCACCTGATTGCTGAATTCAGGTAACTTTCTTAGTTACTGAGGGAGGGCAGTCACTGGACCATTTTGATCGTGTTTTATTTGAAGCAGGCTCTGATTCTACAACTAAGATGTGCTGTTGGGTTTTAGGTTAAACAATATCTTCAGGAAACAATAGCTAAGTAGCAGTACTTTCAACACGTTGAAAAAGCTTGCTTGCCTCAACAGTAACCTGAATTATTTCATCTACTTCTGTTACAATGTGAATTGTACTGACTTATATGATACATCAAAGCCTGGATGACGATTGATATAACAATATGACAATTTATATAACTGCTATGTTGTACATATAACTATAACTGTGCTGTTATTTTTAAGAAGTAGGGAAGATTAATCACCCACGAGATATCTTTGGCATTAGCAGTGTCAGTGCAGGAGTCCCTGTGTGGCTGAGGAAACCCAGTCCCTTAATCTTCGAGCTGAAGCTTCTGTGTTTAATTGAGATGTGGCACACGGAGGTCCAGCGTTTAAAACCATGTATAATATGTGCATACTGCCTCGTCAAACTCTTCCGAGATGCACATAAGGCTTTTGGGGTTTTGAAAGAATACAGACTCTGCCCCATATTTCCCTGAAGCATTTCAAAGCACATAATGAACCTCATGTCACTGTATTATGCTGCTAATACTTGGCTGGTGGAATACAGGAGAGGGTGTGAAGCCAGTTACAGAAGGAGCCGTTTATGTACTATTAGTTTATTTGTTGAATTTGTATTCATTAGATAAAGATTTCCTAGACAATAACAACCAAAGATACTTGTTATCTAGTTAGGCATATTCCAGGTGTTCTGATGTACTGGAGGAGCTCTTTGGTTTTTTTTCCTCCTTTCTTTCTCTCAAGGACCACACCCGTATTCTGGCACATGCACATGGATAGCTGTAGTACTAGTAGTAGTTGACATTATTTCAGGCAAGAAATAGTGCTATTGAATAATTGGGCAGTGTGTGCTGTCACCTGACTCCCATCTAGCTTACCTCTCTCTTGTATAAGAACCAGCAATTTGGACGTAAGCAAGCTTATGTTTGAAATCATAAGTCTATATCTTAAACAGACCTATTCCTAAAAAAAATTGTTTATTCATACTTCAGTCATCATAAATAATCTGGCATAGGAGGAAATTTCACTGCTCTCAGTCCAAATAAACATATCATTCCTATCAGTCACATAAGGTGTTTGCAAAAGTGCTTGGGTGCTGCTTGGACCTTGTGGAAAGAGTCCCACTGACTGCAGTAAGTTTGCAGCAGATGTAGCAATAATTGAAAGTTTGCTACCATTTTGGCCACAGTGTCAAAAGGATAGAGAAGGAAGGGCCTGACTTTTCAAAATACCATTTTCTTAAGTAAAGGATTTCTGTTACTTTTCCCAAATATGTTAATTTTCCTAGGATATAATTAAAACTATTGTTGACATTTTGCATTTAGATATTAATTCCTTATCATCTTTAATTTGGTAAGTTTTGAGCAGTGATGCAAAATTCTTTGTAATTTTTAGTATAGATAGAAAGATGTTTTGTGAGCAGTGCTCACAGCCTCCATATCACACTATCCAGTGTTGCCAGAGAATTGATTCTTATAAGGAAAAAAATCAAAGCAGGCTCAGGAGAAAGTGCTGAGTCTGCCTTGCTGTCCCATGACATCATAAAGAACATGAAGTGATGATAATGCAGTTTGCAAAGATGCAATTACTTTAAGTATCTATTGGGCAGGAGAGATGCAAGCTAATCTTATTACTAATCATTTAACAGCCTATGTATTAATCATAGATGTTATAGTTTAATGACTGCTGTTTGTCTAGTTGTATTTCTGTGGCTTTTTAAGTTTTGCTCTTTGCTATTACTGTGCATCAATAGCAGAGTAAATAGTGATGCAGTATTTTAAAGCACTATGTATCTATTTTGGTTCAGGAGTATTTGGATATATCAAACACTAAATGAGGAAAACTGCTTGGTGGGTCAGGAAAATACAAGAGTTGTCCATGAAGTATAGACTTTGTTGCTTCAGATGCCTTTCAGGGAGTGGATATGTTCATTCTCACAGTTTATGATCAGATTTGGGTTCTACAGAAAGTACTGCAAAGTAAGACAATTAAAGAAGTATCTTCATGGATATTGGATTGACTAGAGCTAACAAACCCTTCCTCAAAATGAGCATAATTTAATTTAATTGGCTTGGCCTTCTTATTACACCTGAATTTTGTGTCAAACTGTATTTTCTCTAGATGAAGCCTTCTACTGTAAAGTTGTGGGTTGTTTTTTTGCATCAACTTTTAGTTTTAAGATACATTTGTAGCTCAGAATTTGAAAAGGTATAACCTGATAAAAACATTGCCATCTCATCTACATATGCAACAGGTATGTGTCAAGCATACCTTGTTGGAAATATCCAGCATTTAGTCCATACTAGACAAGTTCTTATTGGATTGGTATGCCCATGTAGTACAAGACCCTTTTGCTCAGTTGTAGGGCTCAGTAATCACTAAAGCTGAGATTTGGAGAACTGCAGGAGAAACTGGGCGTTTAATTCCCATGGACTCCTTTATTAGATCCTCTCCTTATCCACATATGCTCAGCAGTGTATCCTTGGGGACAGTGAATGATCTAGGCTCCTGAAGTCAAATGAGATGGTGACTTTCGGATATAATACATGTTTCTACTAAACACACCTTGCCCCTAACCAGGAAATCCCACAATACCCTATGGAATGAGAACACGGTTTTGATCACATGAGGCCTGTGATGGTGGAGGAGTTCTTCTGTAGCAGGGTAGAAATATCAAAGTACTTAAATCAGTCTCAGGAGTCAGATCTCTGTATTAGAGGTGATCCCCCTTTGTCAACCCTGAAAAGCTTACGTTTCCTGCAGGGGGAGGGCTGTGCAGGTTGGCTAGACTGCAGCTCTGTTCGAGGATTAGCAAAGAGACATGGAAAATCCTAGTGCTGTGTCTCAGGCCAGCATGCTACTTTCCCAGGAGTACAACTCTTCTGTCACAGCTCTTTGTTCAAAAATAGAGGAAGGCATTGCAAATCTCAAACTCATGGCTGTCAATTCACAGTGTTCCCCTTAGCTAAAGAGCCTAAAAGAAAACGTGTACCATGGAGTGAGCTATGGTAAAAATCATGTGGAATGGAATGGAGAGTCAGCTTGTCTTTCACATGGCTTTTCTTGTTCCCAGAGAGAGAAGGCTAGTCTCTTCCCTTGTTGAACTGTTCTGTACCTTGACTTTAATTCTGTGTAGTTCAGGTGTGATCCTATATAGATCAAACTTCTTGATTATAAGTTGTTTGCAGGGGAGCAAGCTTTGGTTCATAAAGGGTTCTATACAGCATTATTTTTCTGAAACTAATTCCCATTATGGCTTTCTCTTTGCAAGTCTCTGATGGATCAGAAAAGACTGTAAATGCTGATGTAAAATAGGTAAGATGAAACAATCATTTGATAGTAATTGCTCTACTCTAATTCCATACTCATACCTGTCACTCACTAGCTGGAAGTTGACTCTTGCTGAAGCAGTCCCTGCTCCCATCACTGGCAAACTGTGGGACCTTCATTTCCAAGCAATCTTAAGAAATAATGAGTCGTAGCTAAACAGTTGGCATGGCTCTAACTAAATCTGAATGTAGCTGCAGTATCCAGCTGATGATTCTGGGCTCACTTGATAAGAAGTGAAGGGAAAAGTTAGTATTTTTAGAGTGGGATTCATTTCTTCTAAATTTAGCCTTTGGACATACTGCACCAACAGTGCTTATTTCATCCAGTTGTGTACAATGAGGTCGGTGAGCCAGTTAGATATAGACAAGTATATCGGGAAGAACTAAAATTTGGTGTGATGAATCCCACTGTGTGTCTCAAGGACTGCATACAGGTAATGTGAATTAACCAGTCATGCTTTACCTCTAATTTTTCCCTTAGTGTAAATTATCCTTTTTAATATTCTAACATATTTCTCCTCCCCTCAAATTTCCCCTCTTTTCAAGTGAACTGTCACCAATTTTAAGATTCCACGTGGATTGGTTTTTCCCTCTTTCTTAGGAGAAAGTGAATGAGTGAGGATTTGCCTGTTGCTTTCTCTTTTATTTGTGGAACTGCTGCCAAAAGAAAGCACTCTACACTCTTGTACTGAAATGCAGATTGGGTGTTCCATGCTAGGAATCTCTTAAGTCCATAAACCAAAGAAATTAATATAATTTTGCACCCATCTATACTATTTAAATCTGTGTAAATACAAGCATTTTGGTAAAAAAAAATCCATGAGAATACATTTACTTTGAAAAAAGAAATTCAGTTTTCACTGGAAAAGACTGAGAATGGATGATGCTTGCTCAGAAAAATAATTGAGAGAGTATATTTTCTCTTTTCTCCTCTTTTTCTTCATTTAATTGGCATAGGATGGATCTGTTGACCAGGGGAAGATGAAGCTGAATATGAGGAAAAGGTTTTTCACCCAGAGGGTGATTGGGCACTGGAACAGCTCCCCAGGGAAGTGGTCAGAGCACCAAGCCTGACAGAGCTCAAGAAGAGTTTGGAAAATGCTCTCAGGCACATGGTGGGATTCTTGGGGCTGTCCTGTGCAGGGCCAGGAGTTGGACTTGATGATCCTTGGTGGTCCTTCCAACTGAATGATATTCTGTGATTTGATGACCAAAGATTTATGAAACTATTTCCTTCTAGAGGCAAAAATAAGAAATGAGCCATCAGCAGAAACTGTCAGAAGTACCTAAATTTATGCCTAGGATAAAACCTGTTGTGGGAACCTACTGATGTATATAAAATTGGGTATTTGTGAAAATGTCTGCTGGTTTGGGATAGGAGAATGAAACTATTCCTTGCTCCCCTAGGCTGGCAACAAATACTTTAGGCATTCAGACTCTACAGGTTTTGTCATGTCTATTCCCCAGCAAGTTAACAACAACTTCTTAGCTTCCATAGTATGTCTGTCTTTAAAGTTTCTGTGAATTCTGTTCTGGGTTTCATGGCTACACAGAAAAATATTGATGAATGGACTTAATTTGAATCACAGAATTGTTTGGTTCGAAAGGAACCTTAAACATCATTTGGTTCCAAAGCTCTTCTATGGACAGGGACACCTTCCACTAGACCAGGTTGCTCAGGGCCCTGTCCAACCTGACCTTGAACACTTCCGGGGATGGGGCAGCCACAGCTTCTCTGGGCCAGTCTTGCCAGTGTTTATGCTTTTTTAATAAACAGTTTAAATTGTGGAATACTTGACATGTCTTTAGGCTATGATATATTAAAAAAAATATATTGTAGTACTGTGTTTATGAGTTAACAAGATTGTTACTGTGTTTATAAGAATTTAAAAAAAAACCCCACCATAACAAACCCACTGCTAGAAGCTTCAGCAGTAAGTTGTGGGGTTTTGTTTGTTTGTTTAGGTTTTGTTTTGTTTTTGTTTTGTTTGTTAAAGAAAATAATCCACATCCCAGAGCAGACTTGTAGATGTATAAATCTTTCCAAGACGTTGTATTTCCTCTTATTTTCAATAGTTTCAAATAGATGCCATTGACACTTGGGTGTTATCACTGGCCTGCTTGTGTCCATGGGTTATTTGTGCTCAGGAAGAGTGTTAGAGTTATTCTTTGGGTAGATGTGTATTTTTAAATTTTTTTTTTCCTTAAAAAAGGGAAGGTAACTGACAGCTTTAGGGGGTTGTTTTAGCAGCTATGTTAGCACTTATTGTGAACCCCCAGGCCAGTGCAGCTGTGAGCTGGCCCCTTAGAGAAGCAAGTGGCTGTCTGCCATGGCCAGCCCTGTGATATACACCTGTAAAGTTCACGTGAGCAGAAGAAAGGAAAATAGTTATTACAGGAAAAGCTAAATGGATCTCATGGTTTAAATTTATGATGTGTTAGATAGCTGAAACCAGAACTGATGCCAAAATGAAGGTATGTTTCACTTAGAAGAAAGGAAGGCTGTCAGAGCCTTAATGATTTGACCTGAGGGGAAAAAAGAAATACTTTTTGGGAAATACTTTATAGATTTTTTTTTTTTGCACTGAGTTATAACCTGAATCACTGGCTTTTCATAAAAATGGATATTAATTTTCTGGTTGAGGACACTTACCCTGTATTGATTTACATAATTGTAATCGTATGTTTTCCTGCAGTGGTAATTATGGAGGGTGAAGTGTTGATTAGCTTCTAATGAGATTTAGACATCAAGCTACTACTTTACAGCTCTGTTATCAATGGCCTGAGATCCCTGCTCTGTGTGCCAGGGTTGAGAAGCTAAATATGAGATATAAATGTGTGTGTTATTTTCTTTGGGAAGTGAGTGAACAAGCCTATCACTGCTGTGTGCAGATGGCAGCTTTCATGCAGGCTTTCATGTATTCCAGTTCCCAGTACACCAAGAACAATCCTGAAACATCCCATCAGTGATTTTGAAAATCCAGACAAACTTTTAATCTGCTCTGGGAAAGATAAATTCTCCCAGAATTTATTCAACACAATGAAGAACATTTTGTAGGACAAGGAATCCTCTTGCATCTTCCCAAGACCTCAAACACTGCAGTTTCTGAGCACACAGAGGCTTTGATGAACCTCCCTGAAAACAACCTGCTTAGATCAATACTTGTCATAAGTGGTCATATGTAGACTTTTAATAACCTATTTTAGTTACCAGCAGTCTTGCTGCCTTGTGCAGGGAAGCTCTCAGATCGAATTTTAACTGTGTTTGTGTTCAGCTGGATGATGGCAAAATCCAGGTGTTAGGGATGAGTGTATATTTAATGTTAATGAGCACTGCCAGGTGCTCCTTTGCAAATGGATTGCCTGCTTTCTGATGGTTTGATTTTGTTTTTTTTTTTTTAAAAAAGTGTGGCTGTTATGGGTCCATTGAGGACAGTTGTCATTCAGAAATAAATCCACTCCCTGACTCCAAAAGTGCTCAGAAACACGATAGCTTGACTAAGGCTAACACAGAAGTGAAAACCTATTTTCAGCAATAAATAAACTGAAAATCACTTTTCACGGCAAAAGAGAAAATAAAGAAGACAGGGACTGGACTGGGACAAATGCATCTTGTGTAGTTCCCTATTCTGCATAACTGTACTAAATCTCTGTATGAAGGGTATAATGCAGTAGTTTTATTTTACTTCATAATCCCTGTTTTTTTTTTCTCTTTTTCTCTTTGCAAAAGTTATATTAATCCTAGAAATAGCTGTTTGCCTGGTGTCTGGGAACTTCTTGCTTCATCTTTGCTGAATCACAAGATACAGGATGGTTAATGGCTAAAGTTACATTATGTGGCCAGTGTTTGGGAGAAAATAGAAAAAAATTCCTATCTATCATTTTTAGACTTGCTATCTATATATACATCTGTAACTTGCCCAAGAATTTAGCAAGAAAGATAGTCCATTACAAGAAGTATTTTAAGAATGGCTGATAGATGAATTTTGCAGGAAAGGTTGGGGGCAGCCTCCCTTGAGCCCCCTTAGACATTGCATGCTCATGACTCTGATATGATGCTTATGAACTGTCTGCTGTGCACATGGATCTGAAGCACAGCTGCTGGATAGGCAAATGTGGCCCTCAGTGTTTTTTATATAAGCCATTAAAAGTGACTTGGAACCTTTGAAAGTTTTTCACCTTGGGAAATCCCTTAAGAAAAACTGTATGATGACAATTTAGGCATAATCCCTAATCAAGAATAAATCAATAATGAATTTCTCTTCTCTCAGAAGGATTGGTTATTAGGAGGGTTGGAAGAAAAAGTACCTACTAAGGTATGGAAGAGATAGCTATGAAGGTACCAATACAGATACAGGCTGGCATGTGAACAGTTTGTATTTGAATGCCACATTTGAACACATGGAATTCCCTAAACTGCTCAGGACTGTGAGCCGAGAAACAACAGTGGTTTGAACACTGACTCAGCTAGAGACAAATGTGTTTTCAGTGCTACAAATTTTGGGAGAGAAGACGGCAACTTGCTTCTATCTAAAATGAAGACATAATGTAATTATGAAATGTTATCACAGTATTTAAAAAAAAAAGTAATATGAATTATAAAAAAAATTATATTTGGTGGATGGACGCTACTATGATGCAGTAAAACATCAACAGCAGGAACGTAATACAGCAAAACATGACCATGAGCTGAGCTCAGTCAAAATCTGACTGGATGATACAAAGATCATCTGACAAGATGCATCAGCTTTGAAACAAAATGTGATTAGGAAAATTTAATACCACTTAGTCTCTTACTGGTCACATTCCGAAGTGCATCACTGGCACGTGGTGTGGAGTGCCCTGTGGCATGGGGGCAGGTGAAAACATGTTGTGCCCAGTGTCCTGCATGCTGGTTACTCATCCCTGACTCACTGTGCTCATGCAAGCTCAAGACCAAAATTAGTCTTCATAACACAGGCAGAGAATATTTTGGTTAATTAACGTAGATTTCTGTTTTGCTATTTCATTATCACTTTCATTTAAGTTCTTGTGTTTTTATTTGTCACTTCCTTTTCAGAGGTCTCCATCAGCCTCACACTGCTCTGGTTAATGTTAAATATTTCACATTGCTTTTTACCAAGCGCTCTTCTGTGTTTTCTGCTGAATCCATTATCTTGAGAAGAAAAAAATATCAAAATACAAAAATATAATGGACTTTAGTACATCAGGCTTTGTGCATTCATTTTTTTCTCTCTTCACATATGCTGTGCACATACAGTGACTGACCTAGGTGGATGTTAATGATATCAAACTCTGGATTGTAGGTTAGTTTTTAAGGTTCAAGAAGATGAGGAATGGGATTTATCAGCAGGGAGCTTATCTTCTACCTGACATCTTCAAAGACTCCAACTCAGTGAGGGATGTCTCTTAAAATGACCTTTGTGCCCCTCATGGGGCTTTAGTTTAGTACTAAGCCTGACGCTCTTAGGGAGAGGAGTCTTTGACCTGGGTATTTTATCAGTAATTTTGCTTCTAAATGACACTTTGCTGTAACTTCTGTCATGACAGAAATCAAGGAACCCATTATTTGTTTAATGAAGCATGATTATTAAAACATAATGGAGACATAACTGATTAAAGTAACAGCTGGAAATTTGCTTGTTTCTCCTTTTCTTGGAGGAGATTGTTTTTTCCCCCCTGTATGGTTATCTGCAGAAATGTTTTAATGAGTAGTTTAAAAATATCTTTGTTCTGAGGCTGATATCTAAACATTCTACTATGGAGCTGCTGTGTGACCCTCAAAGATGAAAACTGATTCATGTGGATGGTAGCAAGCACTTCCTAAAGCAAGAACTGTTCACTTGTTTTTATCAGCTAATGGGATGATGGGACAAAAAAAAGATTATTCACGTTGTGTAGTGTCTTAGCGTGATTCATTCCAATAGGCTTGCTTACAAATCTGGTTTCTATTCAATTGTGACAGAAAAAATTTGAATTCAATTTATGCAGCTGAAATAGCAAAATGTTGCTTTAGAATTGACTGTGGAGTCTGCTGAAAGATGTTAGAATAAGGTAAAATAGCACATAGTTAATATTTCCATACGTATCTCCTGTACGACGTGGTCCATTCTGTCATTTTTCAGTGGTAAATTATTTCTGCTTTGTAGTTCAGAAATTAGTAGTGAGAGAGAAAATGAAGCTTTAAAACCTGACATAACGTGTTCCAAGAAGAGCACTAAAATGTCAACTGATTTGCCAGCTATTAAGGCACAACTGCTGATTTCCATTAACACATTTATCTGCCGTAGTAGAGCTAGTTCAAAAGTCCTCTTCAAAAGAAGAAAGAAAACATTCAGAGTAGGTCACTGCCTAAACGCAAGGATTAAATTAACTAGAACAAGAGAAATTCACAGCTTCTTCCAGAAAGCTTACTGCTCTGCCTCACATACTTCATTCACACTATTTGGGTCTATGGGCCAGTTATTTCTTGGCTTCTTGCTGCTTGCTCTGTTGATTTCTGGAGGTATATTCTTGCAGAAATGATCAGCCTGTAGGGAGGAAATGATTTCTTTTGCCACAGGTGGAGAAAGCAACAAATGAAAGAGCAGTAACTTAGGAAATGGATTTCATGCAAATTTTCACTTGTTCAATTCTTTCACTTCATAAGACTTGTTTTAGAGTTACTTTACCCTACCCAAACATCTGCAATAACAATGCAGATTACAAATTATTACGGTCAGTTTAAGGGAAGAAAGAAAATGGCTTCACACAAAGCTTCAAGATTTTAACTTGCTAACCCTTGGGTACAGACTGGGCCGTCACATCTGTATTCTGATGGCTCTAAGAGGGCTCCCTGCTTCGAGTGCACAACGGTGGCAAGCTGGGCACATATGAGGGGCTGCAGTAGCTCTTTGCCATTGTGCATCACAAATGCCTGTTGTTCTCCTTCCTGCTCCAGACATTCCCACTTGGTTTCTCAGTGTGGGTGATGGAGCTGAGCATTGATACCGCCTCTGCTTGGGGCCAGAATACAGCACAGTGTATGGATACAAGCCTCAGAGCAGCTCACAAACAGCACTTGCCATCACTCAATGGTCTTCACGGTCTTTTCCAGCCTAAAAAATTCTATGATTCTACTTGGCCAGTGAGTTCTCCATGGAGCAGCTGACTGGCAGATGAGAAGAAACTCGGTCAGGTAGCCAGCAAGGATCCATTTCTCCTGCTAGGAGGTCATTTGATTCAGATTTTGGGAGAATCACAGAAGTGCAGAGACTGTGCATGAGAACAGAGAGTGAGGGGAGTGCTTCAGCCACCTGAGAAACATGCAGGGATGGGGAGTGGATTGTTTGTTATAAAGGCAAAGTTAGCTATTTTCCCTTGAAAGCACAGGAATTATGATCCATGGTGGTCAGCCTGCTCATCTCAGTTGGTTCAACATTCCTTCATGACTGAAATTGTGACCAGAATAATTGATACCTGAGTTTGCTCATAACATACTACTTGATGTCAAGGAGGAGAATGTGGATCATGGAAGAGTTTTTATTTCGAAGATTGTCTGGGAAAATAAAAAGAACAAGACAATGGACAAAGCGCTCTCCCTAGATTTCCATATACATCCTGTATTAATGGTTTGAATAGAGTCTTCAGCTACAGGGAAAGGTGTGATCACTTTTCCTTGGAAGTGATTAGTGTCCTGCATAATTCACTGCTAGGCTTTGGATGTTTGTGCTCTTATATACACATGTGTACTCTGGCACTAAGCCATTGTCACTCACCCAGCAGTGAGGGTCGAAATGTTGGTCAGCTCCTCCTTCCCTGCGCTCTCTGTCCTGTCAGTGAGACAGTGGGGGAAATCGATTGTGTTAACAAAATTGGAATTTCAGCATTGCAGATGAAGGGAATGAGCATGGATATCACACACAGCTTTCATTCTTGCACTACCCACTTTGCAGCATTTAGAGTTATCACTTTGTTACTTTGATAATAGCAGTTCTGTTGTTCAGAGAAGTCCTGGGAAGAAGCCCATTATTTCGTATGCATCTCTGTCAAAGGCATATCCCTTGGTTCTTCAGCACCATTGCCCAGCTAGGACTGTGGCTCATTTATTGGGAGCAAGGCTCTTAACCTATCTGAAATAAAGGGAAATGTCAGGAAAGGTAATGGGACATACGTAGTGTTGTCAGGATGTTATCAGAGAAAGTCCCAATAGGCACTCTCTTCCTGACCTTGGAGCCTGGCTTTTTCCGTGGATATCTGTGCCACAAGTTTGCCCTTTTGTTAGACTATTCTAGTTCTTGTAATATTAATTACTAACAACTGAGTTTTCAGAAGTCTGTCTGCCAAGTAGAATGAAACTGCAAAGATGCTGCTCTTCCTGATAGTCCTTCTCCAGATGAAGTTTATAGGGTATTATAAAGTGAAGAATTCAGAGGGTTTTTTAGTTTGTTTGTTTTTTTTCCTTTGGGAGGGAGGGGAGAAGATTACAAGAATTGTAGGAAATCTGAGCATAGTATAGCCCTACTGCCCTCATAATTTAGCTTTCTACAACAGAAATTATCCCAAAAAATAAGTGCTACTTTCAGGTTCAGCTAAAAGGCAAGAGCTGACCCTGTTTTTCTGTTCTTGTATTAATGCATCTCTGACACAGTCTGCTTATTCTTTGCAAATACTTGAAACTATTTTCGATGCAAATACAGAGGTGTCTTCAGTGCTGTCTGCTATTGGAAGTATCCCACTTATTAAATACAAAAATGAAGCAACACTAGTGCAAAAAGAATGAACTTTATTGTAGTTCTTAAGCTTTTTTGTTTACTTTGATGTTTACTCTTTGTGTACAGAAAAACATTTCCTGGGAATACTTAAATGCAGCTGAAGTTATAGGAGGATGTTGCTGTTTCCCAGTGACAAATTACAATTTTTTTTTAAGGTGAAAGAGGATAAATCTTGTTCAAAGGTTATTTATATGAGTCATGTATCTGGATTTGCTCAAAAGTGAGACTAAATACAAGATTTTCAAATGCAAATCTGATATGGTACTACAAACAACTATACTTTGTGCTGGTGTGGCTTCACCTCGAGTGCTGTGAGCAGTTTTGGGTGTCTCAGTATAAGAAGGATGGAAAGCTGTTCAAGAGTGTCCAAAAGTGAGCTATGAGGATGGTGAAGGGCCTTGAGGGGAAGCTGTATGAGGACCCACTGAGGTCACTTGGTCTGTTCAGCCTGGAGGAGACTGAGGGGAGCCCTCATTGTAGTCTTCAGCATCCTCATGAGGGGAAGAGGAGGAGCAGACACTGATCTCTGCTCTGTGGTGTACAGTGACAGGACCCGAGGGAACAGCCTGAAGCTGAGTCAATGAAGGTTTAGGCTGGATATCAGGGAAAGGTTTTTCACCCAGAGTGGGGTTGAACACCGGAACAGGCTGCCCGGAGCAGTGGTCACAGCACCAAACTTGACTGAGTTCAAGAAGTGTTTGGACAATGCTCTCAGGCACATGGTGTAACTCTTGGGCTGTTCTGCACAGGGCCAGGAGTTGGACTCCATGATCCTCAATGATCCCTTCCAGCTCAGCATGTTGTATGATTGTCAAATTTTCCAGTAAAATGATGAATTTTGTTGATTTCTAAACAATCTAGATAATGCCTGGTGGTTTTTATTACTTTGGTGTCCTTCAGTAATTCTTACTTAACAAAATAAACTTTCCTACTTTTCTTCTCCAATGATAAGTATCTAGACTGGTAAAACTTGGTTTAGTTTTTTTTGAGAGATGGTTTTATTTAGAAGCCTTCTCCTGTCCCTAAATAAACATACTGGGATTCAGTTGCAGCTGACAAGTGAGTGTGTTGATTCCTCATCTTGTATGTCTTGAATAAACTCTGGAGAACTTAGTTGAAAATGATAATTATTTTTCCTTTTTAGGAAAAAGACGTATCTTTCTCAGACAAAAAGCTGGAAGGAGCAGGCTCTCTCCTCACATATACCCTTACAGATTGTACAAAGGCACATTGTAGTGAAGAGTGGCTATGAGTTCCTCTCATATGAAGGCCCTCAAAGCTAACTAGCAGGATAAAAAATTTCCAGCTGCTTCTTGCCACTAAAAATGAGAATTTGAAACATTTTTTAAAAAAATCAAATAGCTCTGATTACAAAATAAAAGTGAAGTTGGTCCATTAGTATGAAATAGTTAAGAAAATACCTTCCAAAAAGATCCTGGTTTTAACCGAGAGGCCTGATGGTACAATCATTAAAGCAGAGAATGTTTTTCTGGATGCTGTTGGGAATCTTCAGTGTTTTGGAGAGTTTCACAGGCCATGGGAAGATGGCATAGATTCCCATGAACTGTGTGATACTTGCAATGTAAATTAGAGCAAAGGATTTCAGTGGTGCTGGTGTTATCTCTATGAATCCTCACAGACAAAAATCTGTCCTCCATCAGCATGTGCATGATGTGCTGTACTCTTTTCTTGCAGCTTTGATACTCATCACCATGCTCTGAACACTTCCATGTCTTTATTTTTCAGGCCAGAAGGTGTGCTATGGTGCCTTCAAGCGTTCGTGTTACAAATTAGCCTATTTCCAGGACTTGTCCAGACGCGTGGGCTTCCAGGAGGCCCGCCAGGCTTGTGAAATCGATGGTGGGGCTCTACTGAGCTTGGAAAGTGAAGCTGAGCAGCAGCTAATAGAAAACATGCTGCAAAACCTCACCAAATCAGGCTCTGGGATTTCTGATGGTGATTTCTGGATTGGGCTGTGGAGAAGTGGCGATGGACTGGCCACGTCGAGTGCTTGCCCCGACCTCTACCAGTGGGCTGATGGAAGCATGTCATCATTCAGGTAAGTGTGTGACACTGCTTATTGAGAAGGTTTCATGGAAAGACATGGAGTTTGAAATGCCAAGTCTTGAAGGCTTGCTGCTCCATGAAGTCTGTAGCATCTTGCCCTTGACTTCTCTAGATAAAGGGTAGCTGGCAATCAGGATTTTGAATTTGAAGCTGTGACAGGATGGCAGTGTGGCTTCAGCCTACAAATTTCTTTGCTCCCACCCACAGAGTTTGCCTCTGCATGACTTTCGGAGGTTGTTCTGCTGCAGGAAAATTCTTTAGGGTGTGGTCTGAGAGCAGGCAGACAAATTCTGCAAGGCACTGGCCACCTCAAATCAGGGAGCCAGCCACCAAATAAACGTCTGTGAAGTGCTTAGAGTAAATTGTTCTGTTTCTACCCTTTTTGAAAAGCCTTTAATTTCCTGATTAAGCCAAAGGCCAGAGTAGCAGCAACTCATGGAACTCCGCACAAGGGGACAGGTAGGAGTCAAATAAGGAGGAAAGCAGAATAGTAGGGCGTTGTTTCTGCAGGGGTGCTTTGATCAGAATTATTTTACGATTCAGTGATGTGGAGCTTGGGCCTTAAGCTCCTTTCACAGAAGGGTTGTGGGAGATGCAGGATGTCTGTGAAGAGGATGGGACTGTTTGGGTTGATATTTCTTCATTGATGCAAACTCTTTTCTTTGGCATCCTGATCTTTTGAACCTTATCTTCAAAAACTAGAAATTGGTACACAGATGAGCCTTCCTGTGGAAGCGAAGCCTGTGTGGTGATGTATCATCAGCCAACTGCAAACCCTGGTCTGGGAGGGCCATACCTTTATCAATGGAACGATGACAGATGCAACATGAAGCACAATTTTATCTGCAAATATGCCCCAGGTAGGTGAAACTAAAGTTATATTTCACAGGTTTCATTGTCTTAGAAAAAACAATTGCCTCTTGGTTTATGAGGGAATTGTCAAGTGTCCTTTGGCCTGTGGTACTGGTTCCTTTGGTGTATGCCTGAGCTGGCATTAACAGGGGACGTAATATGTCAATAACAACTATTAAAATAAATTTTTAATACACTTAAATAAACCTGCTTATATCTAATAAGAATGTTTCAAAGTTAGCTTCATTATCATGCATGCCCTCTTTTGCCTTGATTTAATTAATCCCTAGCTATTTTTTCTTCACAAAGTGTTTGAAGTGTACATTTTCTACTTTCCAATTAGGATGACCAGGACATCCCTTGGTCCTCCTATAAAAAAATATTGCTCTGTCCTTGTAGTTGCAGTCCTGCCATTTTATACCAACTTAGGTGTAGTAGTTGTTTCAAAAAGTTATGGCTTGAAGAATGAAGTCCAGAACAGCAAGAAAAAATTCTGCTCTCATGCATGAGGACTTATAGATATGAAAAGCAGATGCATGCTAGTTGAGATGGTGACAGAAAAAAACAGATTTTAGGCATTTTGGCTGTACTTCCAGACATGACATAAGTTCTGTATATGTCAATAGAGGAAAAATGAACTACAAACGAGAACATGGTACAAAACCAGAAAGGACATGAAACGTAAACTTTCCAGTTTGAGCCTGTAACACTTTCTATTCTTGGCGGTACTTACAGTAAATGAAAATGTGTTTTTCAGCAGGATCTTGCAAATGTTTTCAAATAATTTTTGGTGTGTCTGTTTTTCAAAAACTAAGCTCAGAATCAGAATGCATATGAACTTATGGGTTGATTTAATTTATTAATTAATAAAAACTCAGGAAGTCACCCAGAGGAATCTTGTAAACTTTAACAAGACCCATCACTGGTGCTGCAGCTGGGTCAGGGCAACCCCTGGTACCAATCCAGGCTGGGGATGAAGAGATCCAGAGCAGCCCTGGGAGAAGGACTTGGGGCTGCTGCTGGGTGAGAGGCTGGACATGCCCCGGCCGTGTGCGCTGGGAGCCCAGAACCCCCCGTGTGCTGGGCTGCACCCAAAGCCCCGTGGGCAGCAGGGCAGGGAGGGGATTCTGTCCCTCTGCCCCGCTCTGCTGAGACCCCACCTGCAGTGCTGCATCAGCTCTGGGCTCCCAGCACAGCAAGGACAGGGAGCTGTTGGAGCCAGGCCAGAGGAGGCACCAAGGTGATCAGAGGGATGGAGCAGCTCTGCTGTGAGGAAAGGCTGGGAGAATTGGGATTGTTCAGCCTGGAGAAGAGAAGGCTTTGGGATGACCTGATTGTGGCCTTCCAGTACCTGAAGGGAGCCCATAGGAAAGATGGAGAGAGACTATTTACAAGGGGCTGGAGTGACAGGATGAGGGGGACTGGCTTCACACTGACAGAGAGTAGTTTAGAATGGATTTTAGGAATAAATTGTTCCCTGTGAGGGTGATGAGGCATTGGCACAGATTGCTCAGAGAAGCTGTGGCTACCCCATCCCTGGAAGTGTTCAATGCGAGGTTGGATGGAGCTCTGAGCAACCTGGTCTAGTGAAAGGTGTCCCTGCCCATGGAAGGGGATTGGGGAAAAAACCCCGTTATTTAAGGCCCCTTCCAATCTAAACCATTCTATGAAATCCTACTCTTAGCAGCCGTTTGACCTACTTAATTCTGCAACTTCTTACCTGCTTTCTCTATGCTGATGATCAAGCAATAATCACTCTCTTGCTAGAGGTCTGTCTGTCTTTAGAGATCTCGGCTGTTTTGTTTGTCTGGTTTTGGTGGATACAAGCTTTTTCACTTTTTGGTCTCCCAATGAGAATATTAATGGCAATTAATATTGCAGGCAAATATTTAATATTTGGAAGAGTTGATATACCAACATATTTTACCCCCACCTGCTCCTGCTTTTAAATCTGTTCCTGCTGTTAAAATTGTTAGTGGGTATCATTACTTTATGATGACCAGTGATCATCATAGGCCATCAAGGAAATGCAACATATGCAATTTTATCACTTTTAGAACTGTTAGAATTGTTTCACAATAATGTAACATAAAAAAAGGAATGTTTTATGTTGCTAAAATACCAACATTTTAATGTCAGAAATATGCAGGCTGTATTAAAAAGGTTTGATTTCAGGTATAGTGCATAGCTTTAAAAACAAACAAATTTAAGTGACATAATTATTCTGTAGTAGTGAACTACTTACCGTTCTTATTGTGAAGTTATAAAGAATTGTTTTCTCTATTGCTTTCACCATCTGAGGAAATGCCAGGTATTTTGGATTGGCAGAAAACAAAGTGGTTAGAGTAACAATGAAAATACATTTATTTTTTTTTCTCTAGGTAGAAATGGGTTACTAGTGTATAATGAGGCATATAAGGCAAACAATGTATAGGTAGATTATTGTTAGTACGGACATTGTTATGCAGCTAAATACAGCACTACTGAATTGTAGCTATTTATTTTTCAGGCTGTTGGAATTGTGCTCTTTAGCAAAACAGGCTATTCTCCAGAAATGTATTTTTCTGTCGCATGGAGGAAAGGAGTAGATGCATAAATGTATATAAATAGATATGTGACATTTCTTTCGCTGCCTGAAGAAAGTACCACAATGTTTGGAAGAAAATTACATTTGTTATCTCAAACTGAGGGAGACTTACAAACGACCTTTTTTTTCCCCCCTCAAATCACCGTAATGGCTTCAATGTCAGCTCTTAGCAGTACAAAATACATCCATTTCACCAGGAGTATTAAAGTGCCACATGCATATTGAATTTCAGTTTGTTATCCGAGTATGTTGTTTTTCACAACTTTCCTGTCTGTTTTGGGTATATGGCGTGTGATACCAGCCACAGGCCAAAGCAGGTTGCAGGTGACTGTGATGAAGTTGCACCTAATTGCATCAGCAGCAAGTCCAGGGCAGTGTTCATCAGGCAGCCTTGCTCAAACAACAACTACATCTCTGGTAGACACTTGTGATTTTCTAAGCCCTGTTTATAGTGCCTCCCTTGACAGCATTTACTGTTGCAATGTTCGGTCTGGCTTTAGATCATATTGATCATTCAACGATCCTAAATTTAATTATAGGTTGGTAATTGCGACCACATTTAGTTCCTGTCCGGCTCCTGTAGGTTTGATTATGCAATCAAATTAAAAACTCATCTCCTCTTCTGCTGTCCAGAGACAGCAGCTCAGTTCTTTGGGGTATCTTGGCGTCTTTCTTTATAGAAGGTCAAATGTAGCTATTTTTTACCAGAGTAGGTGAAATGATTGCCTTTTTCTTGTAGGCGCTATCACTACCTTGGTTTTTCCCAGCAATTTGTATTTATCAAGACACTCAGAACAATAGTGTCACAGCACTATGAAGTCACTGTAACATTATGATAAAGATAACTTATTTTGTAATATAATTTTAGAATTGTCTGCACAAATGAAGCTTTGAATATGTCAGAAGCTTTATTCAGCACAAGAAGTTAAGGTGTTCAGTGGCTTAGCCATTAACCATTAGCCATTAAATCAGAAGCCACCAAGAACTGGAACTAGAGTAAACTATAGCCCTCTTCTAGGGAGCAAAAAGTACGAACTGGAAGTGATCTGACACTAGTTTGCAAATAGTCTTTGGTAAGGAGATGAAATGATGAAGAATTAAGCAATTATTGTTTGAGGAATGTGTCTATTTCTGTGATACTGCATGAAAAATAATGAAAACATCTGTTTTATTGCACACATTTTTCATTCTTCAACAATCGATTTCAAATATTGATTTAACAGATAATGTCATAGAAAAAGAATTAGGAGACAGAGCAGAGCCAGAATACGGTAAGAAATTTTGACACATTAAATTCGGTTGCATTGGTAAATACATAATTATAAGGAAAGCTTACAAGAACCTCCAAAACTGCTCAAGTTTAACAGGCACAGTTAAGTTAAGAACTGGAACATAGGAAAAATGAATCCTTCAGAGATCAACAGCTACAAATATATGGCTGTTTTTCAGAATTGCACTGCTTGTAAATCTTGTTCCAGATATAATTCAAATTTAGTAATAAAATCCTGTTTACATGTGTATTTAATAAATTGTTAAAATGTTCATTTTCCCAATATCAATTAAAATGTAATTACTATTAATTTAATTAAAAACATAATGGCGATATTTTTTCTCACTATTTTCCTAAAATGTCTGATCTCCTTTTCAGACACTTTTCCTACTGTGCCAGCAGGAAATCCTTATGACACAAGCAAACCAGAAGATCAGTATCATATTATTGCTACTGAAACAGGTAATGTGTTCATATGAATTTAGTGTTCTGCTAAAAATATTAACAGTGGAATTAAATTAATATTTCAGTTTCCATTTGTGTCCATGGGAAGAAACAGTCTGTTTCTCTGGGAAGCGCCCTGAAAATACATATATTTGAATAACATTTCAAGAGTCTTAGTTCTCTTAGTAACTGTGGGAACAAAGTATTTCCTTGTCTCCCCAAACTTAGAATAAACACTGTGTTCATAGCTCCCCCAAGTACCCTGTGTTTTAAGGAAAACCACATGCTAAGAGGAGTTCAGTGCCTTGCTGACGTTCCTAGCAGAGATGACACTTGATATTTGGGAAGTGGTGCTGTAATGTCCCTGGCTGCTTCATTCTGCAATTTGTCTTGTGAACGGAGTCCCGAGGCTCATGGAGAGCTGTAGCAAGGCCTTAGTTCAAGGAGCTGAACAACTCTAAGGAACAACTCTGGATTTTACAGGGTTGCACCATGGGATTATGGAAAATGGGTGCTCCATTTCCCCACTGGTTGTCTGGATTTAAGCAAGCTTCCTGACTGGTGATTTCCATTATTTGTGACTCCAGAGGAATTAATATCTTGATGAGCTATGTTTTGAAATCGACAAGAGCTGTGCAAAGACCTACTCTCTCTAAAACTCAAACACAACCTGAATGTTCACATTTATTCTTGCTAGTGAAAAATATTTTCAAAAGAGGACAATGGGGAAGAAACTCTCCGGAATTTGTACATTAAATGTGTACCAGTATAAAACATGAGCATATAGTTGCTGGAAACCAGTACCCTTCTGGAAGTTGCAGACCCCTTCCTCTATTGTAGACGGATAATAGTCTCAGCTTGTATCATTTTCCACTCCTTTTGTCCAGGAACCTGCAGGGGAGCACCTTTAGCTCTCCTAATTAGCCAAGGGGAGGGTATATGTGTTTTTTAAAGAGAAAGGGAAGATAAGAGCCAGGCTTGTTCTTCCTGTCATCCTGCATGGGTAGGGAATCTAACACACAAAGACAACTGAGTCTACAGGTAAAATGGACTGTAAAAATAATAAGCTGTAAAAGGTACTTCATTAAAATTCTTGAATTTTGAGTAAAGAAATTGGAAAATATAAGAACAGAAGACCTTAAGATACGTTTTGCATATCACTCAAGTGCTGTTTTATTCTTGATACTGCTGAGTTGTCTTTGGAGCTCTTCATATAGAAGGAATATATAAGTGTTCTTTTGTGTAAGTGAATGGATTTCTGATATTTTACTCCAGATTTTTACTCACATGGTTAAAAGCATTTCAATATAGGAGATATTAATGAGAACTTTTGTCTTGTAGGTATAATTCCGAATCTAATTTATGTTGTAATACCCACTATACCACTACTGCTGTTGATACTGGTGGCTTTTGGGACTTGCTGTTTCCAGATGCTTCATAAAAGGTAAAATATACTCATCCATAATGGTTTTATAATGCAGAATTCATATTTCCATTGGCAAGCTATTACTACTGAAAGACTGCTTACATCTGTCCCCAAATATGCAAATAACTGTCTTTTCATCTATTAAAATCCAAGTCGTTTACAGCTGTTACAGCTGAACATTCACCTTCAGGCTTTTCCTTAACGTGCTGAAGTAATTCCAGGTCTCAAATTATGTTGCTGTTGGGACTCCACCTGTTGCTGAAGAAGGTCTCTTTGCAGACCACTTGATAGGCAGGGCTGTTGTCAGCACTTTTATTTCACCTCTTTCATTGTGATTACCACCTATAAAGCATCTGGGCTGTGGGAAATAATGGAGGGGGTCCCTTCACAGATACAGGGTAAACTCAAGGACTCACTTTCTGACCTAAAGTGCAGTTTTTTTCCAAGAATTAACCTAAGAGCCAGCAGCTGCTTAATGCTGTTCCACTGCACGTACCATACCAACAACAGATGGACCACCAGAGCAGAGAAATTGAAAATGAAAAGCAAAAACATGCTGTGAGCCACATGGAGGTGTGACATCCTCTGTACATCATATAGGTGCTAAAGAGGATGCATAAAATAAATAGATGTGTGCACATAACTGTGCTATCAAGCAGACGTATTGTTACGCAAAGAGGAAACATTTCAGCCTATGAAATACAATATACTTCGCTTCATGCTTTAAAAGTATTTGGACTTTCCATTTTTCTCAAAATATGATATAGATACATCAAGATACGACACCGTAGAATTTTTTTTTTCTGAACTGATTTTTCTGAAACTTTCAAATATAATTTTCATCCTTTTATTTAGGAAGTGTTTTAAAGTTAATGCAATCCAGAAGAGTTTAAACTGAAATATGTTTTATAGATAAATGTTATTTTGGTAAAATATCAAGAGTAATAAACAGATTCATAAGATGTTATCCCTCTTGAAGAGCAGGAATACTTAAAAGGAATATGATATCACTGTTTTATGAAATTAGAAAAAATCCTCCTTATTCTTTGCCTTTATTTTTTCCATATGTTTTTTACTTAATATTTCCTGCCAGTAGCTGCAATACCTTATTTCAGGTGAGAAAAACACTTCAAATGTGAAGACTCTTTCTGTCTGTGAGTGAATGTACAGTGATATTTGCAGTAGTCCTTGGCACCATGTCTCATTTAAACATGTCGCTGCAAAGAACAGATGTTATGAGGTCTGCATAATAAACTAGATTTTATTTTATGCATTTTCTATAAAGAAAAGGAAAACATGCATTTTCCAGCCTATCTTATGACTGGCAATAACAAGCCTGTGAAAGGTTATGTACAAACCTCAGCACTGGGGCTGTAGAGGTTTGGAAGTTCACAGCAAAAAGTGTAGTAAAAGAATAATACGTGCAGCAATAGCAATTACATAGTAATTGAATTCTGGAACCCTTATTACAATGGCCCTGGATTTCTCGGTAAGTATGGTACATGTTTGTACCTTTTCTGGCAGGTCTTTCTCTTCTGAGAAAAGCTTCAGCCCTCAAATACTCCTGGGAAAACAATGAGAGATTCATGGCCCACTGAAATCAATAGAAATAGTGGTGTTGACTTCAGTGGGCTTTGATCAGGCCTTTGATGCTAAAGCAGTTCATCCAGAAGTAATTCATCTGAACTTCCAAGACTTCAAAATTGCATGACACAGATATTGGAAATTCTCCTTGGAAGAGGGCCCTTTTTCTCATACAAAAACCAAGGACAAAAAGGTTTTGATGCAAAACAGCATTCTTTTTTTTATTGTTTGGTTGGTTAGTTTGCTCTTTTTTTTTTCTTTCCCCCAGAATGTCCATTTTAAGTTGCATCAAAACTTTTAATTGAAGAAATTAAAAAAAAAAATTAAAATTATTTAAATCTAAAAAGCTATCACCAAAAATTAAGTATTTCATTTATCTGCTGAAACAAAACTTTGTTTTTAGAAATATATTTTCCTATCTATTTTCAATTATATTTCCACTTATGGCCCACCTTGCAAATCATTTTAATTCATCACAAATATGCAGCTCTTGGGCAAAAAAAGAGACAGTCACTTGAATTGATCATCTGGATTTTGTAGAGCTTTAGGAAAGGGATTCTGTCCTGCTGGGGAAGGAGGGATCCCCAACTTTCCACATGAACCTGACTTCTCATTCTTTTTTAGGCTTCCACAACATGGTGACCTTTCCTCTGAAAGCCACAACCCATGGCCAACCAGGACATGCCTAGCTTGAAAGGTCATGATTAATTTTGCCTGGCATTGGGCTCTTGAAGGGTAGTAATAAGGCAAAGCAACACCTCGTCCCTGTAGCTAGCAGAAATGATCAGCTCATTCATGCTTAGATGCTCTCCCTTTCATTTCTTCCAGGGAAGCAAGGAGAAACTGCTTCAAAGACCCATCTCCATTATCATCTGAATGCCTTGCAGAAAGTTTAAATTCCAACCTGGTATATTTCTCAGTTTCTATGATTGCATTTGATGGTCAAAACACCAATATGCTCAAGCTATTTTATTGCATCTTACCTTTGTCACTAAAAGCTGTTTCCTGAACCAGCTGTGAAAATCAGCGTAGGTTTCCTGAAGATACACTCATATTATACAGCTCAAGTTCTGATCCAAGGTATTTAGAATTGTTCCTGCTGTGTGGCAAGGACTCTCCATTCAAAGCCTTTCACCATTAATTTATGAAATATGCCTGCTTTTGCTGGATTAATCCGGAAGGAAGTAGTGACTTCGTTTCTTTAAGAAGGAAGCGCTGGAACTACTTGATTCATTGCATTTGCTTTGTTTGTAGCATTGTGGCCTGATCTAAAGTCCACTGAAGCCAAAGGGAGTCTTTTCAATTACTCCAATGGGCTCAGGTACATAATGCATTACTTTGTAGGACTTCAGAGGTAAGTCTGGAGGGATTAAAAACTACTGTAGCATTCAGCACACCCGAAGTACATCTTAAATCAACTCAAACTTGCTTGCACATACACACCAGGAAAGGAGTAAAAGTGAATGTATAGGACTGTTGGGACTCTTAGATTTCCACCTTACAGAGTTATGTAGGTCTGCTTCTCCTCCTCTGGTTTTTACTTAATCGGGAAAAAACCCCCATCAGTGTGAAATATTCTATCCAGAGACTGAAACATTTTCATTGAAATGCAGCTGCAGTGGCTCCTGAAGTGACTCCTCTTTTCAATAGACTGCAGTGCACTGTCTGCCAGTCACAGTGAGGGAGTGTGTTGTGGCAGTTGTAGCCATGTGAAAACACTGCCATAAACTTGAAGGTCTTTTCAGGGCTCCTTGAAAAAATCAGAGTGAACATTTTAGCGGTATTGTAGAGCAAGTGCATTTGGAACCAGTTTTATCTTATTTTTTTACTGAAAAAACACCAAACACAAAACCTACTATTGACAGTTTCGACTGAAAACTAGCCCTAAGGAAGCTTTCTACCAGTCATTCATTGCTAGGAGTCTGATTCATGTGCCATCACTTCATCAGATGTCAGGAAGGGAGGAGGCTTTCTGGCGCACGCATGCGCGGTGGCTCCGTTGGTGTACCCAGGGTGGGCAGGAGTGTGGTGCCCTCTGGGGTGGGTGGGCTGCACCCTGAGCACCTTGGGTGTGGATTTAGGGGTGTGTGCGCTCTGGTCCCCCCAGGCAAGGGAAGCGCTCAGCTCCCACCAGCCCTGGTCAAACTGGGGCCACACCCTTCTCTGAAAAGACTGCTCTGTACGAGAGGTGTGGTTGGATGGGAACTGGAAAAAAATAAAATCAAATCCATACAGGCCAACTGAGTACAGTTCCTGGGAGTAGCAGGGTGTCTGGTAACTTTGGTAACGCTGCCACTGTGGATGGGGAACCCACGCTGCGAAAGCACCAAAGGTGGTCTTGAGATCTGGGGGTGAAACGCTTGGGTCTGATTACAAAGCTGAATCAGGGCTGCCGAGGCATACATGCACTGAAAACAGTTTATATTTTTATTTTACAGTAAAGGAAGAACAAAAACCAGTCCAAACCAGTCCACACTATGGATTTCAAAGACACCTAGGAAGGACAGTAGCATGGAGGTATAATGATTTACTGACTGAAAACGAAGCAAAAATAACATTTTGCAGTGAGGCTGTATTATAATGTCGTCAAAGAACATTAGCTTGGAATGGCTTGAAAATGCAAAGGATCTACAAGAATGAACTGTAAGCTCCCCCTTGAGGCAAATGTTCAGATCATTTTTATATAATGTTTGTTTATTAATTCAGTAACAAAATATGCCATGCTAAATAAAGGGTATGTGTTTATTTTGCTAAGAGATGTAAGTTAGCTAGTTGTGAGCAATGAAATGAACAGAGCATTTGAAGTTTTTATGGGGAAATATCCACAATGTATGTCAGTTTTAAAACTGTTTGTAGTTAAACAAACCTTCTCTGTTTCTTTTAGTCTCTCATGCATTGTAATGTAGTCAATGTACAGTAAATGGAACTGACAATTTTACAGTGTAACAATTATTTATCTTTGCATAAAAGTTTGATACAAAATATTTGTTTAGTATTTATTTGCACACAACACAGTTTTTGAGCCTCGGGAACAAATATTATTAAATATAAACATGGCTGCTGACAGAGACAGCCACCATGTTGTGACATCAACCTGATGTGGCAAAATTCAAGGATTCATCAAAGTGATTTGCTGTCATAGAATGAATTAATTTTGCCAGGGCATGTCTATAACTTCTTGTTATATTGGCCCAAGGTCAACATAAATAACTTGGAAAGTGATACCTCATTAATGGTGTGTCCTTTAAAGGCAGCTATTAGTTGTTACTTAAGTAAAATATTTTTCTGATGGAAAAAAAATCATAGTGGGCAGGAGTTTAAAATTAAAATTACTGTTTCAGTAAGTCTGTGTAAAAAAAGACATTAAAGGTCATTTAATTATAGCTAATAGTTTGTTAGGAATAATGTAATATTGGAACTAAGAGAAGACAAAGGTGTTTTCTTGGAAGTGGCACTAATAGGTTGATCCCAACATTACTCAGGCTATTATCTAGAAAAGCATTAATTATATTAATTGATAGATAGATTTGGAGGTAATTGTGATGCACTTAAAGTCGTCTTTTAGAGTTATGATTAACATCATTAATGTCCATTCTCTTCGGTTCCTTAAGAGCTTTCTGTGCCTTAAGAGTGGTCGTGCCAGTCATTAGGAGCAATCTGGGGTGGTGGCAGTAGCACTCTGGCAGATTTGTTGGTGACAATCTGGTGTGAGAGCAAAAAGTTAAGGGGTTTTGCTGCAGTTGCAGCAAGAGTTCAAGAGCCTGAGTTCAACCTCGCTGGTTTTAACACAGCTTCAGAGCTACCACTGGGTGGATGTTGGGTAGAGACCAACCTAAGCAGAACTGATGGCCTGCCTATGCTGTGCTGGCTGATGTTCACCACAGCAGAGACAAATGTGCCTCAATTTTTCTGATCAAAGAAAAAATATTTGAAAGTTCAATGCCATCAATACTATTTGTGCAATTAGTTGCTGAAGCACTTTTCGAAGCATCTTAAAGCTGCTGTTATAGAATGGTTTTGCTTCCTTTTCAAAGAAACCTCCTTCTGTAGCTCAGGTTAAATATTTTTATTCCTACTTAAAATTTTCTATAGTTTTTCCAGTCAGTAGCAACTTCTTTCTTTGTTCAATCCCTTACTTCAGTTTCCTTTGCAGTGGGAAAATACTACGATCCTACATGGATCACCAGGACCAGAATTGTTTTACTACTGACACAAGAATTGCTTAACTCAGCTGAGGGGAGGAAAGATCTCTTTCTTGCAAAAAGTTATGGTAAAAAGAAATTAATTCATTTTTATGGTCTCGAAGGATTAACTCCTTTAACTTAAGGATTTCTTCATACTTTGTACTTCCAAAGGACATGTAAATTCACTATCAATGTCATGGTTAACAGCAGCAGAAGTGTTTCGAAGCAACAATTAGGAGAATGCAAATACCTTCAGGAGTGTTTCTTACAGAGTGAAAGTGATGGCCGGGCAGGCATTGGCACAGTCTGGTCTCAAACTCTGTGTGAAGGCAGGGGGGAAGTGGCATCCAGTGCTTCTATAGCAGCAATGTACTCAGATTTTATGTAGAAATAAGAAATACTCGTTATTGGGACAAAAGACTTCCATATTCATCACTGTATCCGTCCCTGTGTTTCAAAGCACCTTGGAACTGTGACTCATTTGCAAATAATCTGTTCTGCCCTGGTGTTTTAACTTAGTGTTGACTGGTTTCTCCAGAGATTAATTTGCAGGACACTGAAGCCATGGATTTTGACCAAAGGCTAGAAACTGATTGACTAAGGTTGTATTAGTTTTATCTAGACATAATTAGTTGAAATAAAATGGCTTTTTAAATTAAAATAGTTTATATGATATATCTTTTTATGCCAGGATTTATAATAGAACTTTTTCAGTCTGATGAGGTGGTTTATCAATGTATATCTCCAAATACATCTATGCTTTGCATTTTGGGAAGCAAGAAAATACACAAAAATAAAAGCATGTTATTCCTGGGAAGCATATTTTCTAGTGACTGGATCTGCTTTCAGTTGGCTTTTGTATTTCATTAATAGACCAAAACATAATGTACAATTATGATGTATAGTAAATAATGCAGAAATCAGGTAACATTTTCATTAAGCGTTTTAATGTAATTGCTTCATACAAATCAATTTATACTGATAACAAAATGCTCTACTTTTCAGAGTAATAGGAGAAACAATGATCCACTATGAAGGATAGAATTTGCAACTTTAAAATATTAATGTTAAAAACTGAGTGTTTTATATGAGAGAATGTGTCTAAACACCTTTTTACCTTCTCTCTGTCATTAATACGTTTTTCTGTGTTCTTTATGATCACAGATATCTTGATAAAGCTACATATTTTGGTCTGGACCTAGTTCTCTAATGTGTACAAACACCTGAAAACACTTTGGGATTTAGTTTTTTATCAGTGACGGCCAACCTGTGTTTGCAAGCAGTCCTTGTACTTTGAGCATTTACTACCTGCATTTAGGGTTGCAAGAACCAAATCCAGGAGCTTCTTATAACAATCATACACCTGTGTGTATATGCGTAGACACACTTACACAGTAAGTGAGAATGCATTTAGTGGTTTTGGGACTGTGGAATGAAAAATACGTCAAATTCCTACACTAGTGTGAAAACAGAAATTAAGTGCATCATATTACACTAAGACACCACAGAATTTAAGGCATTTGAACAAGTAGGTAATTACATTTTAATGGAAACCTATTTATACAAGAGCTCAAGAAGATAAACCCCTTATTTTGGCTTTCATATCCTTTCTCCTTTAGAATGCTGTAATGGGATACCCTGCTAGTTTTTATACAAAGCACAAAATCTGTATTTAAAATCACCAGTACAGAAAAACCGTATAATACAAGAACATATTCACGAGGAAGAGCTGGTACTTGTTATTGTCAAATGTTTTAAAAATCATAACTTTTTATGAGAGGAAGTTGCAGTATTGTGAATCTGTGGTTGGGTGTGGACAAGCACATCTCTATAATTGTTTGAATAATTGCCAAACACTTGCCTAGAAAGAAAACTAAAAAGCTCTATTCAATCCTTTTTTAACTCTATTAATTCCAAACACATTACACAAGAGAGAACTTTTGGCTGACATTCAGTTTATTCATTAGAAAGCAACATGATCTATGGTCAGCCTTTCTGCACAATCCATAAACCTCTTTCCAGGGCTTTTTGTAATAGGCAAGGCAGAGGAACTCCCATGAGCCCTTAAACTGGGCTCATGGATTACAGACACTTATTTGGATATGCAGACAGATTACTGGGAAGAGTTGACTGTGCATTGATATGAAATTGCACATTGAAAAACACAACATTAAAACATAAACCAGATACTATTTCACCTGATGTTAATAATTTTGATTCTGTTCCACTAAAGCATTTGTAGTTTGAAAACTTTTAATTTTTTTAACTGCCCACGCTTTGTAAAGCCCTCCACTGTAAGGTTAATGTGCTGATGTTCAAAGAAACTATTTTCCTAAGATCTTATATGGAAGAAAAAGTAAAATGACAAAACTATTTATTAAGAAAACCACAGCATCTCTTGAAATATTGTGTTCAGTTTCTCTGTAAGATTGAAATGGCAGCCTAGTTTACATCATTATGCAATGGCTTGCTTTCAACGTTTAAATTCCACTTCTATAATTAAAAAATATCAAGCTAATAGATGATTTTTTTTATCCAGTCCACAAACATGGTGACTCGAACATACACTCCTGGTCGTTGAGGAAGTGCACACCCTTCTCCAAATGATACTACACCAACCAAAAACCACTTGTCCCCATCTTCAAATGTCAGAGGGCCTCCTGAATCGCCCTGCAATAAGAAATTCAAAAGTTAAAAGTGAACAGTTTCAACTCTGAAGCACAGCCTGTTTATGATGTTTGTTCATTTTGTTCCTTAATCACAGGTGCTGTACCCTTGCATGTCCTGGGCACCAAGAAGTGAGATCAATATGAATATTTCCATATGAAAAAAAAAAAATCTTTAAATGATCCATTTCTTTTTTTTATTTATTTTTGAAATGATGCGATCTTAAGCTATCATCAGTCTTCTAATACAGGACTGGGCTTCAAGTGATTTTGTTTGTTTTTTTTTTTTTAATCTTGTAGCTTTTGTGTTCAGCCCTTCATATTTCACAGAGCCTGGGTAAATGTGGAGGATTTTTTTTACTTGAATATATTCAGCCAAAGCACATTTCTATTTTCAATCACCCCCGAGTTTGTGTAATTTCAAATTTAGAGAACAAAATAACAAGATTGCCAGGAGAGAAGGTGTCCTTTTCTCTCACCTCCTTTTTAATAGTTTAGCAGATGTAGCATTGCAATGGAGACTGAATTTATTTCAGCCTGAGTGGGGATGAGTCAGCCATGGTTATCTAGTTTTGATGAGAAAGAAAACAATGGCTATTTTTCATTGTCTATCGAGTTAGTTGAACCAGTATTAATTGTGTCTTCTCCAGGCCCTGTGAATGGATCTTTACCAGAGAATTCTGCAAAGACTCAGCCATTAAAATACTTCTGCTCATAACTCTAGGGCATCCCAGAACGTTCAAGGCTGTGACAGCAGCCTAGAGGGGGATGTGCTATCAGGACTCACTTGTTCCTCTTTGCTCATGGCTGACTGGTCATTGATCACAGTGCTGGTCACTTGTACTCTCTATCAGCCTGTAGTGCTACACTGATTTTGGTTTTTTTCATTATAAGGTTCAGAAGGAAAAAAGGGGAAGAGGAAAGCCACGAGGGGAAAGGACATTAGGCTTGGACACAGTCCTCCTTCTGGACTAAACTGGGCAAAGTCAAGGCACCTGGTGAAGGCGTAGGTTGGGAGGGCAAGGCAATAGGAATTAAGTGAGAGTGCTCCTCATAAGGCTTGAGGAAAGCCAGCCAGTCTCCCTGCCACAGGCTCCATATTGCCGGAAGAAAAATCACGTGGCAGCCAACTCTGAGTACGCCCTCAGAGAGAAACAGTGAGTTATGAGGAGAGATGGAATGGATAAGAACTAAACCCACAGGAAGCAACACATATCAGTGCAGAAAGACAGCCACTGGAATACTGTGGTGCCCACTTAGATCTCCAGAGTCTACAGATTCTGGAGGAAAAGCAGTTTTGCTCTCTCTTTCCCTGAAAGAAGTATTTCTGTGACTTCAGTCTATTTGGTATTTATTTCTCTATTCTCTGCATTTCCCAAAGCATGTGCCCCTCTCCTTCATGGAATTACTCAGCAGGAATTATTCAAAGCCTAGTGCAGAAAATTTGCAGTCCTCATATTCATCTCTCTCCATGGCTTTTTATGTCAAGATGACATACACACACACACACACAAAATGAAAAAAAAAAATTCACTTTTATCCTGATAAGTTATTAAATGGGCAAAATACTGTGAGTATAAATTACATTTGTGCACAGGGATTTTCCTGGTTTTCATGAGTGGTGGATCAGGGAACCTTTTATTCAGTAACTAGATGTGGTCTGTGCCAGCAGTGCAAATTATTTGCTTCTACTTACCTGGCAGGAATCTATTCCTCCCATGTCATACCCTGCACAGAGCATATTCTCAGTAATATTGTATTTTGGCATCCATTGTTGGCATTTTTCATTGGAAATGAGAGGGACCTCTGCTTCTTGCAATGTATTTGAAGTGGGACCTGATGAAAATACAGAGTACGTTTACCTGCAGCATCAAATACGTGCATCCCGCTGGGAGCACTGATGGTTTTGTTCCTGTTCCAGCATGCTCAGCACGCTCCTGAGCAGCAGGAATCCCTGCCTTACTGCTTGTACTATTCAGGCTTATGTCCCTGTAACACAGTCACTGATTAAACAGGGCTCGTTAACTGAATCCTGTCTTTCATTTGTGTAATGGGACTGAATTTGGTTATAATTAAATCAAGATTACTAAAATCAATGACTATGAACTCACTGTGGGGAGATCTAAGGGATAATTAAGGGCTTAGGAACATAGGTTGTCCAGTGTTTCTTCATTATTCATTGTGTAACTTTGGTTATTTAAAGGTTTTATAAAAATCTCTTTTACTAGTTCCTACCCAAAATTTTAAATGCAATTTTTTTCATAAAATGTAGAACTCAATGTATTCAACTGTGGAAGTGAAATGGCATGTTTATTATTTCAGAGAGGTTCCAAATCTGGAGCATATGACATACAAACAGAACATACATTTCACAGTGCAGTCAGTTTGCTTGACTTCTGAGTAAAATCATTTGCACATTGTCAGAAAAACTAATTTTCCTCCTCCCCCACCCAATATCTGGAAATAAGATGTACATATTTCATGTTGAGAAAAGTAGGTAGTGATCATAACTTCTAAGTGGAGGTGATAAGCTTTCTTCATAGCTTAATGAACTTAGATATGCATGCTTTTTCTGAGAAATATAACTATCATTTTGCTTCAGAGATGGAATGGTGGAATGGGATAGTTCCTAAATTTTCATATGGAAGAGCATCTAAGCTATTTGACCTTAACAACTCCTGTGGAATCAGGAACAAGCTGCGCTCCTATCAGAGTTTTCCAAGCAGATGACCCACCTTCATTCCTAATATTTCCCCAGCCAGCAATGGAGCAGTTAATTCCTGGTAAAAACTGTTGATTTTTTCCTGGTAAGCAGATAGGTTGTATGTAATCTGTGAATGAGAAACAAGCAATCAATCACAGCCTTTTCCCTGTATTGGTTTTTATGAAGTCACATCAGAAAATGTTCCTTAATTCAAACCCACTTTTTGGCCAAGATATCCAGCTGACTCCCTACCACCCTCATATGCTTAGCACAGTTCTGCATGATAGAATAAATGTGTTTTGTGGGAAAATAAAAACTCACCTGTATATTGCACTTTGTGTTGAAGGTGCATCAGAGCAATATCGCTGTCTTTTGTTTCCTTCATGTAATGAGGATTTATAATTATTCTGTCGATGTTTTGAACCACTGTTGAAGGCTGTGTCAGATCTGATTGAACGTACAAGCCAAGAACTGCTTGCCAGCGGGACGGTTTTAATTGTCTCCTAGAAGTTGCAAGGGGTACTCACAATTAGGAATGATTAATGAAAGTTTTGAAAAATATGTATTAGGTAAAATGCTGCTATTTAGCCTCATGGTAATCCCTAGAATTTGCATGTTTTGTCAAATTAATAGAGCTTAGTAGATGTGCGCAGAATTCCGTGACAGTATCACAGGATGTCTTAGACATCCATGCTGTGGTTATACATTGCTGATGTTTTTATGGTGAGCTTATAATGCATTATTTATAATGAATTAATCAGACGGTGCAGAGGAGGAAAATACATTAACTAAATTACTGTGTCTTTTTAAACACTATGAGGAACACTGCTGACTGCCCACCAGGCAATTAATATTGGCCCGACTTAGAAAATGGTAATGGAATGCCTAAAGAATAATAGGTCTGAGATGTTGTTGGAAATGCTGCAGCTCATAGAGTCAGAAAACTGGTCTCTTAGTTTTCAAATCTAAATCAGAAAAAGATATGCTAAGACAAAATATGGCATAATCTGCGTTTTTTTCCCCTGATCTACATATGCTGGTTTTAAGGCTGTATTTGCCAGAGAACTTAAGTATTTGCTAAATTTTAATCAATCACTTTATGGTTTTAAAAGCACATTTTCAGCCTGATTGTTGGACTGCATTGGTTTCTGCTCATCTTTTGGTTTGACATCAAGAGGTTTTTTTGTTCTAAACTAGGAGTGTTTAAGTTAAATGTTCAGAAGGTGTGAAACTGCAAGCTTCACTTTAGGAAAATTCTAGCAAAGGCAAGATGACAAAATTAGATTTAGGTGAAAATAGAAAGGTGATTCAAGTGAAAAGGAAATATCAAGACAATTTTGGATTTACTGTGTGGAAACTAAGAGGGCTTGATCCTTTTCATTTCAGTGTATTTGTGTGAGATGCTGTTCCTGTCATGCCATGAGGCAGCATTAATGTTTTGGCACAGTCTCCACTACTTTACTATTTAGCTATTTGTAATGAAACCTCTGCTGTAATTTTGAATAGCATTTTTTTTCCCCTTCCAGTTTCTATATATCTTTTACGACACTTGTTTTTATTGTAGATACTATGAAAACAAACCCTAGAAAATATTGAAATATGCATCACTTCTTTGAATGGTACAAATCACACCATTGAGAGGCTATCCAATATTGCCTAATCAATGCACGTAAATCACGATCTATTCCAGTGATGCACAGTAAATCTTGATCAATCCATGATAATATATAGGAGGAACCCCGGGTTTACCTTGTGGGGTATGATGTCACCCTTTGTACCACTGTCAGAGATTCATCTAATTTATGGACACCCACAATAATTATGGATTAAATACCAATGCTCAGTATTAATACTATGCATTTAAAGTGTAATTCCTTATTGTTCAGGAAATGCTGCTTAGTTTCCATGATTCTCTGCATTAAAGGAAGGACTGAGGATTTACCAGAAAGTAAAGGATCTTTCAGCTGAGCCCACAAGCGATTCAAAACATGGTAATTGAACTGTGAGTTAGTTGTTAATTTTTTATATCAGTGCCACAATTTGTTCATAATCTGATGCCTCCATAGTGAACTTGCTCATGAAAGAACATTACCCATATACACAGTGTGCTGCTGTCACCAGCCACTCATCACTGACAAGGGAAGCTCCGCAAACGGGTTGGAAATTAAAATGGAGTGAAACTATCCAAGGCCAAGCCTCTCTTCTGGCATCACTTCCACCTACAATTCTTGTTCCACTATTCTGAGTTACCAGGTGTTTTCCACAAGCTAAGATAAAGCAAAATAAAATTAAATGAAATAAAAAATTAAAGGGATATAGCACATTTTATTAGACTAGTCAATTTTTTTGAAAAAAAATGTGAACTGCTTTCCAAAACACTGTGGAAAAAAGTTTACACTTTTATAGCTCAAATCAAGATGCATCTGTATCATTTGGATTTAGATGTTTTCTTTTCTTGGACCTTCTGGAGTTTTTATATGTTTATTTTATATATGTTTTCACTACAGATCCATCTCTGGTGTATACTTAACACTGGAAACAAGTGAAGACTAAACTTTCCTGTGTTTATGTCATTGTGAGTATAGCATTTATAGTCCATTCCCTAACCTTTCCATTCAAGCTGTAAACATTAGGCTTTATGGTCTGAACAATTTGATCTCTCTGTGAAATATTCCTGTGAAATATTCTGTGTACTTACATTGAATGTTACATTGCAGATGAACCACCAGGTTGTCCAAACAGTGTTCTCTAGAATGAAAGTGCAATTAAATCACAAGTATCTGCACACCAGATAATTCTGACTGTCAAATATGTATACATACACAGACACACACATATAGAAATTTATATAATCATAGATATAAAAGTACATTACTTCAGCAGTATCAACCTAAGTATAATAACTAATGCTACATGTTTAAGTTATATTTTAATTATAAATACACATTATATGCTATACAGCATTAAATGCACATAGTCCTCTTCAATGGGCACTTAATTGGTTTATGTTATGGAAAGAAAAGTAGACTCTTGTATTTTAGGGAAATGAGTCATCTGTCCATGAGAGATTTGCAATAAAATTATAACTGCCTATGGTGTTTTTTCCCAGCTTTTGAGGTGTTTTCAGTACCTTACCACTAGAGATCAGTGTGGCCAAAGAATTTAAGAGGTTAGTTTGATATCCCTGTATCATTTTACTAAGATAATAATGCAACTGTAAAATACATAGTTGCATATGCAAAGTTAGAAATTATTTAGCAGAGATATAAAGCCAGAGTCTGAAGAGCACAAGATCATAGATCAAAACTACTCAAGCATTTCTGATACCCAGAGGTTTTAAGATTATGTTCATAGCCTGTAATGAATCTGAAACACTTGGGACAGTGTATGTGCTAGCAATTCAAATCTGATACACACAGAAATATGAATGAGAGGAAAATGGAAAACCAAACTCTGTCAAAGGTTTGTTTCCGGTGTGCACTTCCACATTTCATTTTTAAACAGAAAATGTGAAGGATACTTTAAACATGATAGGGAATGATGCATTTCTCACTATGTTTGCTCTAAAATTTGATGTCTGCTGTGAGCGAGAGGTAACTCAGTAATTTCCCAATGGCATAGTGGTACAAGAAATAAAGTGGGAACTCAAACCACCCTCCAGCTCCCCAGTTAAACCTTCACTATAGTGGGGTATAGATGAGATATTCCTCCAGCCCTGAATAGTCCCACACTGCCATTTTCCACTTCAAGGTAAGTGCCTAATTTTAAAGTTGTAATCTAAAAAGTGGAAACCAATTTCTGTGACTTGTATTCCAATCTGTATTGGCTTCATAAGGCTGCCCCTTCGTAACCAGACAAACATCAAGGACAACCAGAAATGCATAAACCCATGGGAAACCAAAACCATCTCTGCATCAACTGCATAGCAATGAAATACCCTTTTCCATGATGCCTTCAGAGGCTTTCAAAGGGTGCTTGATGGTGCTGTATATTAGTTCCTTTACCTGATCCTGCACTTTCTCACAGGCAGATGTATAAACTACCCAAACTAACGCCCAACATGTCCGTTTTGTCCCTGTAATTTTGCAGTTTCGGTGTAATGGGAGTTGCCTGTACCACCATCAGTACCTACTGGTTGCTTTAGTAGAAATTACTTCATTGGCCTCTGCCCTTTCTTCTTTGGGAAGCTAGCTCTCAGTAGGAAAAGCACTTCCTTGCCTGCACTTCAGCCCAACAGTTCTCAGCTGCCTCTTGGTCAGCACAGGAGAGGCCAAAAGGCACCAGAGGCATGTGTTGAGCATCTTCCTCTGTGCCTCTCTGAGTGTCAGCTGTCAAGCAGCACGCCAGGCAGAAATCTGGAGTACTTAGGATATCTGTGAGCATGAACTTCACTTAGAACTGGCAAAAACAATTGTCCCTCTGGAATCTGCTCACATCTAAAAGGCAGGATTTTGGGCTGTTACGAAGCTATCCTGCCAAAAATCACATTACCTAAGGGCACCAGAGAATGCTTTTGCTGTCTCTGTCACTGCAGCTTTCAAGTCCTATTATACGTGCCCGCTTTTGTTTCAATGGTGGATGCACTTGAATAGAAACCAAAGACAATGTGAGAAATACATTTTATAATTAGATTACCAGTTAATGAATTCAGTTGCTTAAATTATCAGATCTGTGTGATCTTTCTATCATTCATTATATGTACAAAAATCCATGTGTGAATCTGTACTAGTGTCACTCTGCAAAATGATTCCTGTCAGCAGTTCAGATGAAACATGGGAGAAGACACCTATTTCTGCAACAGAAATACAACTAAGATAAATGAATTTATTCAATTTCCTTCTGCTTTAATCACTTTTTATTGTTTAATAGATATTAACAGAAGACATCTTTAAATTACTACTGCTCTTCAAGATGTCTTGTGGCAATGCTGGTTTAGATACTCATTCAAGAAAAAAAAGAAAAATAACTTCCAAAGATAATCCATTAGTTTAAGGTACTTTCACCACCAATGAGAATGATAAATGTTTGGGGTTAACAGAGTATAATTAGAACATATAATGTAACCTTTACTTTTTTTTTTCCCCTCTAGATGAAATAATAAACCATAGGAAATTAAGAAGTCTTTCCTGTTTTTTTACTGTGTGGTATGCTCATAAAGGAAAACAGAGAGCATGGACTCTTGCTGTCCTCAACATGGTTTCAGCATTCTAGCAATTAGACAGCAATTTTCTAGCTCAGTACTTCTGGTGGAATGCCAGAAAAATGCAGTAAACCCTTTTATAAGCAGAAAAAACACTGATTGAATAATTCCTTTTTTTTTTTT
>VZRN01000563.1:259221-282012 GCA_013397935.1 Dasyornis broadbenti
TTTAATATGTAAATTGATGGTGGCAATCCTTTCTCCCTGGGAGTTGTACTGTAAATCCCAGAAATTCCTGAGGATATAATCCTGGGATAATACCCTATTTTCACTTAATCTGCAAGAAACTACCAGTTGGTAGCACCCTTCAGAATCACTTCAGCTGTTATTTGGACAGAGAAAGGTTAGAATAGAATCAAATGTACTCTGAGGATAATGTCATCAAATAATTCACTTGTAAATGTGGAGGCAAATCCAGAAGTCATTTTTGAGTGGGGCTAGTTTGTTTAAATATAGATACCTGTCTGTGGATGGCCTAATTTAGCAATCCTCAGTGTGTCCAGAGTCTGTATCAATAAAGTCAAAGGATTGCAGAGTTTGACTCATCATATTTCTAGATGCCTTGATGGATCACATTTTGGAGTGTTTCTTTTTCTCTGCTGATTACAGAGAGAACCTGCCGTGACAACTACTCTATAACTATGGGTGAATGTCACTCCATCTTAATTCTATTATATTATATATATGTAGTCTTAATTCTAACTATAATATGTACTCATAATTTAGAGATTCCTAGATAAGAAATATTTTGCTAAAAGAGCAGTATTTATCATTTCCATCGTAAATGGATAAAGACTTCAATTAAGATTTGAGCTATATACTAGTGCATAAATAATTACTACCATACTTAAAGCCATCATATGTATGAGGAAGAAACCTCACTGTACCCACCTTTTTGTAAAAATCAAGCTGTGGTTACCTCCTTTGGTGATGGTGACAAATGGGCCATCTCCAGTGAATAATACAGTTGATGACATATTTGCATCCCTGGGACAAAAAGACACATGTATATTTTTAGATATTTACTCTGTTCTACCAGTGCAGCAATATTGGGGAAATTATTATGCTGGTAGAATAAACATTGGCTTCTGGTTTTTTTTTTTTTCTTTTTTTCTTTTTTTTTTTCCCCCTGAAATGATGACACTGTAGCAGGAGATTGTTGAGACTTGAAACTCATTCAGATTAAAATGTGACTCACTTCCAGTCATACATCTTATTCTAAGATTTCTAATGCTACAATAATATTAAAAGAGACAGAAATTAATTATTTTGACAGCAGTAAATATTAATTTTGGCTTTTCTGTGCCACAGTGAAGGGTTTGCAATACCAGTTCTTAAATGTATGGAGCTAAAACGTAGTATGCCAAATAGGGCAGTAATAGCTGAACCATGGGGTATCACAGTTTTGCTTTTCTGAGGGGTTGAAATTACGCTTATACTACACTGTCTAGAAAAGAAATGAAACTATATTTTATATCATGAGGAATGTAATGGAGTAAAAAAAAAAAGTCAAGTTTCACCCTCATAGATCTTCTGAAATTAAAGTAGCTGAGGAGTAAGTCAAGAGTGTCATGTTTGCTATTGAGCAGGATAGTTTCTCTGAAGTGGGGTGTATTCATAGAATCACAGGATCACAGAATAGTTTGGGCTGGAAGGGACCTTTAAAGGTCATTTAGTCAATTTAAAGGTCATCAATTAGTCCATTCTTCTACTAACTTTTAATTTTTTTTTTAGCAATGGCTTTTTGGACACTAAGAATTCTGTGTGCTATTGGTGGGATTAATTGTTTTGACATTTAGAACCCATATCCAGATTTAATTTATAGCCCATTCTGCATCCTATACTTTGTGATACTTCAAATGACCAGCTTGGAGCATATATCCATGAAATGTATTTGCTTTCCCTTAAGGAAGCATGGGGAAAAAAGATAGCTGTGGTTATGCTACATAATTTTTGGGGGGATGACAGCCTATTCCTGACCCTTTTTGCCTTACATATCTCAGGAGCAAGAAGAGAACCATTTGTGCAGGTTTAATACACAGGGAACACCTGTACCATCTTTTCTCTTCAAGTGCATTGAATCTCATTCTCCTGGGAAGGATGAAGTCTAGAATCTGCTTGCAGGTCTGCTGTGCATGGAGCAAAGAGGTGCTCCACAGCCCTGCTGTGCCACCAGGAGAGTTGTATGATCCACCTGCTGGGAAAGTCACTACTGCTGAATTCTCATTCTGAAAGTGCCTTTTAGACAGCCTGAGAGAGCAGTAAAGTGCCAAGCCGGGTAGGCAGAGTCAAATTCTGTGATGAAGAACTCTGCTGAGACCAGCAAAGTATTCCCAGGAACTCATTTCCTTCTGAAAAATGTTGCAAGTTCATGAAGAAAATAGAATGAAGGGTTTTAGAGTAAAGCCTAAACTCTCACTCTCGTTGGACTTTTGGGTGTGACAAAATTGCCAGGTCTACCTCCATTCCCGGGTACAATTCAGCAAAGACCCAGCTAGCTCTGGTCCCATGGAAATAGGATTGTTTTGCACCTGACCAGTGGAATGGTGAAAAGCTCAGTGTGTGATTTTCTTGGTTCCAGGAAATAAGATGCTGATAGCACTCAGATTATAGCAGTGCTGTCAGATGCACACAGCTGCAAGTGCAAACTGAACAAAGGATTACTTTCAGGTTTCTCCAGAGCATCAATTTGTTCATCTTGCACCTCAGACTCATTAAGAAGATTTGTAAATTATTTGCCTAAGGTGTTATTTTGTAGATGCACAGCTAGGCCTGTCTCCAGATTGGCTTCCTGTTTGATACAAATCACAAAATACAACAGTAATATATTTGAAAAATGGAGGCAAAAGGATTCACATGTGCGATTTATTAGAACCTGGGAGGAACATTGCACTTTCTAGCCCAGCTACATAAATAATCAGGATATGATACAAGAGTCCTATCAGCTGAGTCCTTTTCATAAATTAAACAGCAAATGAGACTAGCAAATGTATGAGCAATTAACAGTAAAAGTAAATTGTCCTAGATGAACTTTAGCCTGTCTCTCTAATAAAGCGTGATTCTAGGTTGTAATTCAGTGTAGGAGCAGGAGCTACAGCCTACTCAGGACCTGCCATTGCAAACATCCATTTGGTAACAAATAGGGTGACGTTATTAACAAATATGCTGCTGCAGGAGGATTCAAGGAAAGCAGAATAGTGCAATACGCACAGGAGTTATATATATATATATATATATATATTTATATATATATACACACACACCTATGCATCTAAAAATACATATATACATACACATGCACATATATATGAGAATTTTATCCTGTTCTGTAAGACCAGTAACAGCAGTAGCATTTAGGTTACAAAAATGTGATACAATTTAGGTTTAAAAATATTTTTTCTTGACAATGGGAATATAATAAAGTGAGAAATTGAATTAAAAATAAATAACTAGGAAGCTTAATAGGAACTCTTTTAGTAAGTGCATCTGACTAGTTTGTAGAGACAACCTGAAAGGTATAGCCATAGAATGCTATGGGGACAAAAGCATGAAGTAATTTTTAAAAGGTATAGTACCATGGAAGACAAAGTTTGTTGAAGCCTATCAAATATAAAAATGTCAATTAATTTAATAGACTACAAAATTACTCCTGTCCAGAAGTTATGGGAAAGGAGGCAGGGGAGGGGCAGAAAGAATTAGAGAAAGAAGGCCACTGGTTACTCTAAGCAAGGTATTTGTCCAGAACCACATTTAAACATAGGTTTTATGTTCTTACATGCATGCACGCATAAATTACAGGTAGGATTTGTGCATGCAGCTATCTGATATTTATGTAAACTCAGTACCTACCCAAAGAAGAAAAAGTTAAAAAAAACTCAACAAACCAGCACACGCTCATCCAATTAGAAGCATTTTTGAAACAAACCCTATTTTTCTAAGTCATTCTAACTCTGTCATTGCTACAATTAATTTATCAGAAGGGCATTTGTAGGCATCTTTCTTTGGTCAGAGACCAAAATAATGAATTGCAAGCTTAGAATTTAATTTGATTATTAGTTGGGTGAGTGACATTCCCTAAAAACCTCAGCATTGCAGGAAAGCTAATTATTATTCAGTGGACGGCAGTGTAGTAGCACATGATGTAAGTAAGGCCAGAATTTAGGCCATAAATTTTACCATCGATTGAAAAAGGCAACACCCTGGATTCAACCATTCCCACCGTTTCCCTGGAAATTCTTCTGGACAGTGGCTAAAGCCAAACCTATTTTTCAGTCATATACTTCCCTCCTCCCTCCCTGCTCTTTGTCTGCCTCAAGAGAAATTTGATTTCCTCTCCCAACAGCTCAGATCTAATGATAGGTGTGAAATGCACTGGGAGCCCAGGGTCAGACTATCCAAAGGATTAGCTTTACATGGAATGCACAGCAGCAGCATGAAAGCAGAGCAGGCAAGGCTGCTGCTTGCTCCAGCTTTACTCTTGAGCCACCCTTATGAAAGTGAAGATGTAAATGATGGCATAAAGTGACAAAAAGACTGATGCACCCACATCCCTCTCCCAGTGCTCTCCAATATGGATCCTGGATCCTCATGCCCAACCTGCCATGTTCAGTCATCAATCCTGTACTTAATGCCATCAAAACAAGGTTTGCCACACTTTCAAGTTTGTTGGCACACCAAGCACTCCACTTGACAGAGAAAGACACATTTGCCTTTTTTTTTTTTTGGAGAGGAAAAACACCAGTAAAGTGAGGGGGAAAATGCCAATATACACTCAACAAATCTGCAAACAGGTTACAAGGACAATGAATATTTATCACTCACCCCAACCCCAACAGCTGGCAAACACTGTCTGAAATCTCTCCGTTCCAATCATCTGCACATGCCAGATGCCACATCTTCCCAATCCTGGCCTGCACCAGCCCTTCGGTGCTCAGAGAGCCATTCATTAATCTCACTGGAGAACAAAATGTGCAGAAGCATTTTAGAGAGGTGGCAAACCACATTCCTCCCCCACCGCAAGCAAACAGAAATGTAATATAAAGAGATTTATTATTGCCAATGAAGAACCAAGATAATAATAACCCAAAATTTATTATTGCCAAAAAAAGTTAAAATGCATTATAGAGATAATAAACCCAGCATCTTCAAGATATTGTGTTCTTACAGGAAGGTAATGCTATTGTTGTCTCCGATATTTCTGCCACAGGAGAATTTCATACCTTGTATTTTGCAAATATCTCAGAAATATACAATAATCAGTACATTTTCCATCAACTCCAACTAATGCTTTTTTCCTAGCCAGCATTATATAATTTCCAAATAGTGTGTGAAGCTTTAGCTCCATGATGCTTAGTAACATTGACTGGAAATAACGTTAAAAAGAGAGTTGACAGAAAAAAAATTAGACTTCCAGTTCCAATTGCTATGAGTTTTTACTGTTTTCACTGCAGCTTTAGTTAAAACACTCACATTAATAATAAAAGCTCACTGAAAACCAGTCTTTCTGTCAAAACTTTTCCTAAACCAAAATATTCCGAAGAAAAATCCAGAAACTCATGAAGTGTTTGGTTGAAAATCTTATGTCATAGTCACTAAGGAAGCTGGACCATAGGCCAACAGAATCTCATATATAGACCTGTATATAAAATAAGAATTTTATTATATAATATTAAAATGTATCTATAATAAGAATGTCAACAGAGTTTCACATATGTCTTAGGAGCTACAACTGCATTTCAGGCAAATGGCAGACATTGCCATCATGAAGTAGAGAAAAGCATGCAATGCACTGAAATTTACTGATTACCAAAATTTTTTTTAAAAAAATATCTTGTCCAAATGCTCTCATAAAGTGTACCCACTATAGTAAATAAAAAATTTAGATTTTTAGAAATGCCTCTGTGACAGCTGGAGTGGATGAATGAAAGAAGTGATATACAGTGATGAATTAATAGTAAATCTCAGATCAAATTTAATTGAACTTTTGAACAGTCTTAAAGATCTCAGAATTGTATGCACAACAAGATTTCTCCAAATTACTTTTGACACCTCTCTTTTACTTGAACTATGATTCCTTTTCCTTTCTTTTTATCAGATTAATGTTTTTCTTCCAAAAACATTGTTGTTAAAGAATAAGTCATTAAAAAACTGCTTAATTCAAATATATATTTTAAAATTCTTCCTTTTATTTGCAGTCCCTGGAGTTTCAGAAGTTGGGATATTTGAAAAGGCAGTTTGTCTAGTTTAAATTGCCACTTCTGATAAGAAATTGAAATTGGTTTCAGGAAAATGAGCAAGGCTTTTGGACACTGGAAAGACTCAGTGAGAATTTGTAATTGAATTTTCATTTTAAGACATAGATTGATTCAGCCAAAATTTGGATTTAATGGGTTTTTGGAAACAAATCTTCCAGGCTTTTCTTGTGAGGTAGTTTGTTTCGAAGTAATAGATAATTGGTGGCAAAATAAATCTTTGGGGGAAATGTACATCGTTTTAATGTAGGTGATGATTACCTTGTTCGGATCTTCTTTAGCAATGACTGGCAAAAAATAATCAAGTTCTTTTTGCTTCAGAAGAAACTGAAGTGAATTTCATTCTGTACATTTTAAAGGAAGAATATGTTTGCAACAAAATGGCCAATGGCACTAATTTGAAGAGTGAACGTGTGTCTTCAGACATCTATCTGTCTGTCTGTCTGTCTGTCTATCTATCTATCTGCATGTATTTACATGTGCCATGTTTATTTCTGTATATGTGCATGTAAAAAAATCAATGAGGACTGTGATTACACACCCAAGAACATATCTGATCCACAATAGATCTCTTTAAAACAAAGGAATTTGTGCTGAGCTTAAAGACTACTTTTTAATCTTCCATTAGGGCTCCAAAGTAGATTGTCAGAAAGAGCAGTTTAACTTCTGTGCTAGGCCAAACACGATTTCAGTGTTAGTTTAATGTTTAAATTATTGGTATAGGGAATCTTATTTCCCTGCTATGTGCAATGAATTAATATACTGTACATTTTGGAAATAACCACTTTACCAGAGGACTGAGGAATAGCAGTGAACAATGGATGCTGCTTTCGAAGCTGTGCCATCCGTTCATGCTACAGAGTCCAGGTGGGCTGGAGGGTGCCATGTGTTTGGCTCCATGCCCACAAAACTATTTGGGAATTTCCATCAAGAACACATTTATTCTCTACCCTGCTCTGCAGAATTTATACTGCTGTGAAACTCAAATTAATTACAGCAAAACCTGCTAGAATTAGGAAATACTAAATGGATACAGAAGAGAAGCATATGTTGAGTTTTTGTTTAATTTTGAGGCCATTATAAGCAACTACAGTTTTCAGCACAGAGGAGCTTCCTACCTTTTCCAGAGTTCTTCACCAGATTCCATATGCTATCTCAGAAAAATGACTGTTTTCCTGGCCCTGACAAACTCAATGGGATACTGCTGTGTAAATTGGCATGGCCTGCATGCATCTGCAGCGTTCTACATTAGCTGAGGTTTTGTGGCTGCTTTCCTAGGCAACTCCTGCCAAATATGAATGGCTTAGGTTGGAAATCAGGAAAAATTTCTTCACTAAAAGGGCTGTCAAGCATTGGGACAGGCTGCCCAGCGAAGTGGTGGAGTCACCATCCTTGCAGGGATTTAAAAGAGTTGTAGACATGGCACTGAGGGCCAGGGTTTAGTAGTGAACTTGGCAGTGCTGGGTTAATGGTTGAACTCAGTGACTAAGGGTCTTCCCCAACCTAAATGATTCTATGATTTTTTTGTATGAAGGAAACCTTACTGCATTTAGCTTCATCAGAGCCATCTTCACACTGAGGGATGTTGTCACACAGGTTATGCAATGGGATGCATTTCCCACTGCCACACTGATGCTCATCAACTGTGCAAGCCCCTGAAGGAAAACAAGAAAGGAAAATTAATCCGTAACTATGAAGAAGGTTGATGTTCACAGCAGATCTTAGAGTTCAACTGAAAAAAGTTGAGTAGATATCATGCAGAACCTTTGAGTTCCTTTTCTTTTTCATTCAATTTACATACATCCCTCTTTCAAAAGAAAGATAATTTTCAGATAAATAGAAGCTAATTAAGGATAAAATGATGGTACTCTGCCCTGTAACTTCTGCTCTAGGTAGTGTTGCTCAGTTACTAGTGTTCTTCTATTGCAAGTGCTAAACCTGGGAGTGAAAAGTCAAATCCTGCCAAAAGTGACTAATGATTTCGATTTCCAAATGTTCAACACTTTCACAAATTTTAGAGGCCTTGAAGTGTGTCAAGTCAAGCATACAAGCAAAGAGGCAATGAGAGCCAAGAGTCTCCTTCTGAAAGCTGTGAAGAAAGGTGGAAGAGACAAAAGCAAAAGGAATGAATGAGGAAAGCATTCTTGAAAGTAGGATTAAGCTACTTCAGAATCAGTTAAGCAAAAGAGGGAGCAAGTAAATGCAAAGTTATAATTCTTTCTATGTCTAAAGTGTGTTTTTAATGTCTTCATTAATTTACAGGAAATATACAGTCATAAACTTAAATTCTATGAAAAAATTGTTTATTTTACCTTCCTGGGCTTACTGACTGAAACATTTAATTATCTAGAAGTCTTATTTAAAGCAAGATAATTGCTTTACTTCTGAATTTTTCATATACTTATAAAATGATTCATTCATCAATCAGCATGGCCTGTACCAAATGTAAGCAGAAGAATACGGTTTATAAAAGGCCTGGACTAAATTTTTACACGTTCAATTTCTGTAACTAATGACAGATACTCCACAGAACTTAGTTCTTAATTAAACAGGGTTTTCATAATATACACATTGACAAAAAATATTTCTGTTCAAATTATTCCTACTTAAAAGAAAAATATTTAATGGAAAAAAAATTACAAAGGAAAATCTGCTCTTCTTCTAAAGTTAATTTATTTACTGACAATCTTTTTATCCTTAGGCCTTCATGCCAATGATATTAGTCTCTGTCCTTTGGCTGTAAATATCATGAATAAGCGTAATTCTTTTGTAAATGGAACCTTTTAAATATATTTAACCAGAACTGGCAATGGCCACTCTGAGAATTCTGCCTTGCTAAGCTTAATTTTCATTTTACAAAACATGGGCAAGGCTGGCCTAGGAAAGATGCTGAACCAGCTAAAAAAAAAGGCAGAGCATTATTGAACTGAACAAACCTGATAGAGGAGGCAGAACAAGAAGCAGCAAAATTGTCATAAGTGCATATAAAGCAACCTCTCAGTCTTGCACAAGGGGACCAAATAGAGTTAATTTTACAAGTGTAGACCATTTGTGAAGATTTTTTTTTAAATATTAAGAAAAGTAATATTATTATTACTGTAAATCCATAAAAAATCTGCAGCTGGCTAACCAAGCTGGAAGACACTTGCCTTTTCTGATAGTTAAAGTAAGAACAAGAGCCCAGATCCTTCTTGTTTTTCTGTTCATGTAAGTGAATGGTACTTCACACATCTCTCAATACAAACTGCTTTTTCTTTTTCTGTTCTTCTCCTGTCAGACTGCCACAGAAGTAATGCAAAGTCTCTAATTAATTCAGTCAAGATTTGGCCTAGAGTTAGTGTAATTATTTGTCCTGCTAAGCATATTACTGTTCCATGTAATTTGCATTAGGCTTAATTTTGCATATTTTTGGAGAGTTGATTGCTGAATTATGAGTGACAAGTCTAATTGCAGTCCCCAAGAAAATCAAGAGCCTTTTAGAAGGGATCTGGCTGGGACCAGAAACACTGCTGGACAAATATTTAAGAGACTAGTTCTTCTCAGATTAGTCACACACTAAAGACCAAACTTGAACGATTCAAGAAGGACCATATTGCAAATATTGATCAGAGTTACCATATACAGTTTTCTCTTCTAGTGGATGTTATCAATAATAAATATTTTACAAATGCATTTAAACACACATTAATGACACCCTTAAATAAGTCACAAAGTGATGTTCTTTCCTGGGGTTTGTATAGGGAATAGTTAGTATTTGCCTTCTTAACATCTGAAAAGATTTTGGTCAAAATACTGAGTCAATTTTTTACATAATACCACAGAGTTGCACATGATACAGACATCGCTCCAATTACACAAAAGAAACAAAGCATCACTTTTCATGCCAAGAAATATAAAGTACAGATGAGTAACCAGCCTTTTGCTCTTTAACATTTGTGTATTTCTACTGAGCAAGCACTGAGAGTCGCTTTGCACTCTCCATGTTTTCTGAAATGTATTTGGCCAGTGGTACAACGTCTTAAACACAAAGGTTCAGATGCTTACTGAGATGGTATCCAGTAGTAAAGTTTGCAAGAAATCCCTTCCGTGTTGCAGAATTGTCCGTCCGGAGGATCACGGTCATCTGGTTTGTTGTAGAGAAGACATCTGGCAACGGCCCTTGCTCTGTGTAGACAGCTGTTCTCCAGGAAAACAAGAGCACATTCAAGCTATTTTGTCCAGATGTATTTCAAAATGTTTTGGGTTCAAAAGCAAATAGTGCCACCCCAGGGATGTAGTTGCTCCCCCAGACCCAACTGCGGTCAGTCTGTAATGCTCAGAGCCCAACACCAGATTAGCCTGATTAACATAGAACAATAAGGCTCATCTAAGAGTTTAATCCTGTTTGTCCACGCATATAAACAATCTGATTTACTGAGAAGCTGTTTTCACACAGATTTTGTGGAGAACTGAATGTGTAGGAATGTTTTGGAAAGGTGATATCACATACAGAGTGCTTTCTCGATTTTTCCTCCAAATTTCTGAGGCCTCAAAAAAGAAATGAGAGGAATTTAATTTCCTTTTTCTTATATCCATCAGTTTCCTCCTGGTGTCTGATTACATTAATTTTAGTACCCACTGCTGCTACTTGCCCAAAAGTAAGGAATCTGGTCCTCTGCCATCTCTGATTTCAACCACATCATAAATACTTTCCAGATCAAAAACCTGAAAATGAAGTTGGATGTTTTTTCCATTTTCAGCATTCAAGTACCACACACCTAGAAGATAGTAACACATAAATCACCTTTTCAGTAGTTACATTTACTGTGTCATTTTCATGTTGAATGGCTTTGGGAGAAAAAAAAAAAAAATCTCTCCTAAATTATTAATAAACACCTAAGAGATTAAGAAGTTTAAATCTTATATTTAAAAGCTGTCAAGATCCCAAATTCAATAGATTCTCAATCTTAAAACATTTTTGAAAGCTGATTTTAGGCTTCTACAACGTATAAACACGTGTTCTTAATCATTCATGTCAGCTATGAGTTTCCCTGAAGTAGTAAAACTCATTCTTTTCTGACTGTGACAATGTGACAAAGCGTCTTGTCACTTAAGTCTCATTTGATAGAAAGATAATTTTTATAATCAGTCACAGAAGCCTGTTTTTCAAGTTAAAATAGCTTTTTGCTTCTGTTTAGCCAATATTTTCTCATATGTAAGCTATCTAAGTGTGGCTAGCATAGAAATCTTGTAAAGAAAGTTAGAAAAAAAAGCAACCAATTTAAAATATTTTCATGGAGTGAAAAGTATTTTCTCACTAGCAGGAGTCTCATTTGGAACTTGTGAAATGAATACTTGAAATGTGAGCCACATCTCAGGCGGAACAGAAACACAAAATGACAACTCTAATGATTACCATCCCAACAACACAATTCCCCAGGATTGAAGGAATAAATAATTAAAATTTCATTAAGGAGCAATGACAAAGTTCTCTTCCTTGCTTTATCCATCAACAGCACATAGTGGACCACCTTGAAGCATTCACTTTTGCCAACTCCAGCTTAATCTAAATCGAATGACATCCACAGAATAACGTCTTCTCACTCATATGTTAAGAAACATGCAATAAAGAGAGGATTCCTTACAAAACACATGCACAAATTCTTTGCCTCTAGAAAACCTGAGCTATTTAGCTGCAGAAGTGATGATATTAACCTGGCAAATACATCAGGTTATGATAAAAAGGGGGTCTTTCATCGCCTTATGTGTCTCTGCGTTGACATAAAGATATCTGACATAATAAGCAGGATGGAATTGGCCTGTCTGGACCCATTCCATTGGATTATGCTTGTCTTCATCCCTTTTTAATCAACTGGCACGTTTCCTTAGCTTCTGCTCAGTATCATATAGAATGCAGTTAAAAGATCCCACTCTATATAGCTTAGATCTTTTTTTGTTGTTTGACAGCATCTGAGTTGGAAAAGCAGATTTAGTATCTCTGTTTTTATATGGTTAAATTTCTGCTGGAGATTTGGAAAAGAATGACTTACAAGAAGCTAAGTTAGGGTAATTGTTTGGAAAGTTTGCAGAACTGAATGTACTGTTTGGCTCCCAGAGTTCGACTGGCCCTCCACAGTCAGCTGAAAAAGAAAACATTTCAAAGAACGTAATTAACCTACTGTCTTACTTTTTCAATGTGTGGTAACAACGATAATTTGTAAAAGTAATTTTCATGATTATTCGTCTGCAAGCTGTGCACATGACAGAAATATGAAGACAAGAATGTGATACAGTCATCTGTCTCATTTACTAGTACAGTAGTAAAAAAGCTAGGAAATATTGAGAGTAAGAGGCCCCAGAATATAACTAATTCATGCACTTTGCTTGTATACATTTCTTGTTATCTGATCAATCTTAGAATTACAGCATCGTCAAGGTTGGAAAAGACCTCCGAGGTCATTGAGTCCAACCTTTGACTGATCAACAAGACCTTGTTGACTTTATCAAGCAGACCATTCACAGAGCGCCACATCCAGCTCTTTCCAGAACACCTCCGGGGACAGTGACTCCACCACCTCCCTGGGCAGCCCCTTCCTATGCCTGACCACCCTTTTGGTGGAGAAATTATTCTTGCAGCATCAGCAGAGATACTCAAAGCTAAAGATCTTTTTGTTATCTAACAAGTAAACTTACAGCAAAGAACCCCAAACCGCTTATACCGTTACTTTGTTTTCATCAGGACCCCAAAAACTTTTACAGCTGAACCTTGGAAATGGTAAAAACAGCCATTTGCTTTTTCCTTAACTGTTCTAATAGGAAATGCCTTTGTCAAAAAGATATATGTGTTCTTATAGGTAAAAATTAATAAAATGTATTTAAAAGCAAATATTGTAAATCTGTGTACACACATATACATGCACTCACATGCATGGACATAGCTAACTGTACATTATATATTCAATAATCTATTTCAATATATAATTCTGATGGTGGTTTACATCCCCAATATGTCAGCTTCATGTTCTAAAGCTTTACTTGATATTGAGAAATATTATTTATTTTCATTTTAGCTATCAGAATGGCTGAATGAACCATCAGAATGAACTTTGGTGTTTTCCCACTTTTGTTTCTTGTCATTAATTTATTCAAAAATGAGCAGTGCTCCTCCACTTGCTTCAGGAAATAGTAATTAAGGCAAAGCTGCTTTACCTTCTTTATTTTGGGTTTTTTTTTTGGTGTTTTATTCTTTCAATTAAAATTTTCTTTTTTTTTTTTTTTTTTTTTCATTCTCAGACTTTGGCTAAACTTTAACTCTCTCCTCCCCACCCCTAAGGGCTCAAATTTTGCATACTGTGATGTCTGACAGTATCTCACACTCTGAGCTATTTGCTTGGAGACTGCATAATCTACAAGTCCTACCAAGATTGACCACTGAATCCCACTGGGAGGAAGCTAAAAACATAAATAAATACAAGAAAAACTTGAACTTCCTCACAACAGCCATCTTCTAGAACTTTAAATTTTACCAAATCACTCCTGGCATGAAAAGCCAAACTCTTGAAAAGGAAAAGGAGCTGTTAACAATCCCATTCTGACTAATAAGTATATTATGCATATGTAAGTATTTTCAGCCATATGGCTCACAATAAGGATTATTTTCTATAAATACCATGAACAACAGATAAAGTTGGCTTTTTTTAATGGAACATTACGACATGTGAAATCTAATCTCGTCTTGACTAGTAATGATCTTTTTCTTCCATGAAAAATGAGAGAAGAAATTGAATTTACTCACATCTTGAAAAAAATTTTTTAAAATTTCCAGTGTTCATTAAACACAAATTCATATGGAGTTATTCATACTGCTGTTACTCATTAGAGAACCAAATAGTAATCAGTACCAACAATCTTAGTTGAGCACAACAGATGATGTTCTCAACACTGTAGAAATTATATATGACCTATTAATGAGTAAATTCCTCTGTGCTTTGGCCAAAACTTCAGTTTATGTTGGTATGCGTATGTTAAGTGTGGAGCCTACACTGTCATTTCCACACTGTTGTTTGCGTTAAAAGATAAGATCTAAATTAACATGAAGATGAAAGCAATCTTTGTTTTAGATGAAAGTGTGAGCTGCCAGTCTTGTGCAAAAGGCAAACGCAAATCTGACTTCCCTATGCCACATCAAAAATATATTTTACGTTTCAAGGAGCTTTTGTGGCACTGTGAATGATGCCAGTGACTTGTACTGAAGCTCTAGTTCTAGTAAAAGGAATTGACTCAGCTCAAATTCTTTTATGTCTTGTTTACGAACATGACATTTGTAGTGAAACCATTAGTGTTAGTGAGCTTGTACACATTCATCAAAGCAATTTCATATCTCTTTGAAGATGATTGATAACATTCACTTTTTTTTCATCAGGTTACAGATAGCATGTAGTAGCATGTCCTAACAAAGTTATGAAAACAAGTTATTTTTTCCTCAGCAACAGCTTAGACTGTCCTTTTGTACCATGGGTCTCTGTAATCTCTTTCATAAGGAATTATAAGCCATAATACCATGTCCTGTTTTTTGAATACTGAAATTTTATGACCGTGCATTGGGTAGAGATCTATAGTTTGATATTTCTTTGGTGCTTTTCAGAACCACTCAGCCACCTTTTACCACAGGGTTGCTCTACTGCTTATCATTAAACTGGTGCTAACTTGTGAGGTGTGTTAACCCACAGCACCTGAAGGATAGCTGGAGGGGGCAGACATCAGCATCTTTACACGAAATTACTTTAATAAAAACTGCAATTAGATTCCAAAACTCATTTTGGGAAACTGTGACTGAAATTACTATTATTGTTAAAATTTAATTTTCCTGACAGACATACCTTGTTGAACTTTACTTCCCTGTGTCTGACGATGGAGCTCTAAAACTTCATTTTACTCTTACATTTAGAAGGTTTTGTACTCTTACCTGTCCTGAAGCAGTAGATTTGAAGGAGGCAGATTTTATGGAATGACAATATTAGTGTACAGTGGTTCAACATGAATACAATGCAAACAGTGTCTTACTATTATTTTAATTTTAGCCCCTTTTTATTTACTGTATGCTGGCAAGAGATCAACCAGCTGTGCTTTGAAACACACTGTAAATCTAATAAGAGGCAGTTCTGGAACATTCTCAGTGTTTGTTTTAATGATTTGAAGCCATGAGTAAATAAGTCTTTTGTAGAAATTTCTATTCCAAATTGTCCAAAATTTCATCTTCTCTCAGACTAAATTACAAAATAAGCCACAACAGATATTTTAATGATTTTTCCACAAACTCTATTTATATTTATATTGGGTTTTGCTTTGAATGTGCAAAACACATTCAGACTTGTATAACATCATATGCAATCTTTCTTCTTTCTTTTATAGAAATTAACTGGATTTACAAGGATGGTTACAGGTATTTTCCCATCTTTTTCTCTGTGAGATTTTCCTGGCAAGCTCTGTCGAACTGGAATATTTTGAGGATGCTTAAATCTCTGTGCTTTCCTCTAAAAGGCTTTGTAGTTGGGAGGGTCTGGCTCAAGGTGTACAACCTGTCTGGAGAGGCATGGGACTGGATCTCAGTATGTTATCCTGAAGATAATTGTATAATGCTGAAGAGAGGTTTTTATAAAACCGAAGGTTGAAAATTCAGGCTCACTCACACAAATACAGTAACAGGAAATCAACTGTGATTTAGTGTTTACTTACTAGGAACTAAAGGGGTGGTAGCAACAGTTGGCCTCACAGTTGGCTCTACATAATTATTTTCATCACACTTTCCCTTTGTCAGGCCAATGTCATCCACAGCAATATCACTGGGACCACGTCTTTTAAAGGCATCAAAAATAACCTGAAGTTCAGGAAAAGGAAATAAATTAGAATCTTATAATTTAATGAACCATTTTCAGCTTCCTACACTGTACCATTCTACCTTTTCTTGAATACTCTTATTTTCCCTGTAATCTACACTGGTGTTACACTCAGGGGAACACATCAGGGAGGAGACAGATTTCCTCATAAAACAAAACAGAACAATGAAAACTGAGTGGATTGTTCTAAGCAATGTAGTAGCTTCTTTACATAAAGGATGAACATGATTAAAAAATATTCAATACCTTTGTTTTTTTGTATATAAATCCATACAATTTTCAAAACAAATTCTGCACTGCTAATCAGCCCAATCTTCTCCTGAACTAATGGCATGAAAAAGTGAAATTATTCTCATTTGTTCTTTACTGTGCTTTAATATCCACATATGTAAAGTAATCTTGGAAACAAGGAATTAGTGCTGGTGAAATACAGTTAGGTATAGCAATCTTCTTGAGGTACATGTGGTTACATATGTCCTGGAAATCTGATGCAACCGGACCACAGATATACTTATTTCCTCAGATATTAGATGCATCTTTCTGGCAGTGCTTGCCAGAAATCAATCAAAACTACTGTAGCAGGGCAAACAATCCCAAATACCTATAAAAAGAAATTGTTTTCAAAAGAGAGGTGCTGAAAGAATCGTCTGGAATAAATCTCCTCTTTTTGTTTACAGATAAGTCAGGTCAGTTAACCATGTGGTGTCAAAACCACTTCCATCTGCAACACACTTTCAGTGGATTAATCAATAAGTAATTAGTGAAAACACTGATTCAGAATCTGAAGCAATTTAAATTTAAGTCTTTTCATGGCTAAGTGCTTCACATCACCCTCACTAGTGAGATTTTCTATTCCACAGCAGATTTTGATAAGCTTTGAACACTCTTGTCTTGTAGAAAGCTCTCATGAGAACATTCATTGTTCTTTGACAATGATCAGGTTTTCTCTTTTCTGAAAATTAATACTTTAAATTCCAGAGTAGGAGAAATGGGCTGTGAGAATTCAAATGGAGATTCCAGTCTTCCGCATACTAATATTTATTTGATGGCATGCATTGTTAAATTATACTAAGCATTATCTTTGGAGCTGTGGAACTTTGGGTTCATTTCACAGAAAACTCTGATAATAGTTTAGCTAAAATAAATGAAAAAAAATAGCAGTTTAACAAACCTTAAAATCAGATGTTTCATTTAAAGTTACTTGTCCATAATTCCAGTTGTTTCCATAGTTTCCTTCTTTCTCGAAAATGATCTTTTCCTGACCATACTCATCACTTATGCTAACTATTAAGCGGTAAACATTATCAGCGTACATGAAATACCTAGAGGGGGAAAAACGATTTTTGTATTATTAGAACAAAATAAAATTCCATGAAAAAAGTCACTCTTTTTATTTTATAATATTTTCTGAAGTTAAGATTAGCTTGAATTGAGCGTGAAAATAAAACTAATTGTATGTTTAGATTACAGCTGCCATTGTAGAGGCCTAGTTAAGCTTCATGACAAAAAAACATTTCAGGGATTTTTAATATTGTTTTTGTATAGAAATGAATATTGGATACAATGTGAAAAACCAAACCAACCAACATTAAAGCTAACTGCAAGAGTCAAAGCTATAAAGGACTTGAACTTCAGGCCTGGAAATCCAAACAGAACCAGGCTGGTATTGCTGGTATGCTGACTTGGATTAATATTCTATATGAAAGAAAGCTCTTTGGGTATATTTTTAAACAAAGTATAGGTTTAAGAATTATGTAACAATACCAAAAGCTCAGACAATACATATCTGAAGGGACCAAAGGCAAACTCAGAATCCGTACTCGCTCTTCTAGGAATCCAAGTCCGATGGGTGTTGAAATATAAAATCCTGCAAGATAATGAGCACACTTAAGTCAGGAGAGAAGAATTTTGTGTTTTTTTTTTTTTTTTTGTAATTATTGTATTAGAGCATTTACATTTAAAATAATATCAAGCACAGATAGTGTTGCATGGTTTGGAAGATTCATGACACAGTAAATGTGAATGATTCTCTCAAGTTATATTCATCAATCAATGACAAGCTGAGCTTTTAATCTTCTTGGATACTCCTCTGAACTAGATAAGGAAAACAGGTCCTTTTCAATCAGTGGGAAAACCGCCTTATATTTAGTGAAGGCAGCAATTGTACTCGGTTTTTAAAAATGTCTTCCTGTTTGATATTGCTTGTGATTTTACAGAAGAATTTCCTGACGTTTTCATAATATGTATCCACTTAACAATGGGAAATGTGGATTGTGTGTTGAGAGTGTGTCAGAATGACTACATGAATATTTTACGGCAAGGTGAAATATCATAAACAACCTCTCCCCCCCGCCCCCTCCCCATTTGTGAAATTGTGTTTGTAGCTTTTTCTGAGATAATTTGTTGCAGCTGGGAATTTGGACCTCTTGTTTCCATATGAGGCCAGGCCACAGAAGCATCGGGATTTGTCATAAGAAATGCAAACTTAGACAACTCTAAAATGAAATTATTGTTTTATTCAAATCAGAGGTGTACTCTCAGATTTTCTTCTATCTGTCTAATACATATATATGCAAATACTATAGCAATATAATTTTCAAATAAATATAATTATATAATTTAAATTGTATACACTCTATTCTGTTATTTATTCTTCCAGATTATCTAGCTGTTTCATGTGGGAGGTTAAAATACCTGAAAATTCGTCTGAAATCTGAACCATGTTTTCAGTTGCATGTGTTGACTTAAAAAGTATGCATTAAAATACACATAGTATTTTTATTTATAGCTATTTTTAATTGCTACATAGTGTGTAGCTTTAAGAAAAACGTCTTCATTTAGTCAAAGTGACAGTTCTCCATCTTTGTTTCATCAGTTCTCTGACCATTCAGAATCAACTGTTGAGTGTATATTAAGAACAGAAAGCAAAAAGTAGAATTTCACTGAAGCTTTGAAATAGCTCAATATTCATGACGTAATTCACATTCTTACTCAAAATACAGGCCAGAGAAAGTGAATTATGCAATGAGTAGTAACATTACACATAGGGACATTACATATGTCAGCTTAGACTTGGCACAGGGAGAGAGAGCACCTAAAATACATTAATATTTTCAAGAGAGAGAGAAAGAATTATCAAGTTTTTATTAAAAAAAAATTATATTTTATCATCTGATTTGCATTCTGGGAGCCAAGTGGGAAGACAAATCATTGTTGTGAAGCTTGTTCAGAAAATGTGCATTTACTCAGAGAGGTGTGAATAATTTCTATCTGATAAAGTGCAGATTACTATTTTTCTTTTCCCGGGAGTAACTCCTTTCAGAATAATCTGCAATTTTTCCAGTTATTTGTCACTGAATAAGTTTTATGAAAGTCTTGCATAGAATACATATAACCATTGCAAAATCCAATTTATGTTTTATCTGATTGTAGCTGGACTGGCAATCGGCTGAGAAAGTGACTGTTTGGTTTTATATTGCTGAAGCAGAAAAAAAAACTTACGGAGCCTTATTCTGGGATAAGGATTCACGATAAACTCAAAATCCGATTCCTATCAGTATTGTCTGTTTAGAGAAACTCCACTTTTGATATGACCACGCTGCCAAGTAAGTTCTTTAACTGTAACAGTTACTGGAATGTTTGTGTGTTTGGCACAGTTGGTCTGTTTGCTGTGCAGTAACTGGGGACATGAATGCTTCATGAACACTGCAAGTCAACTTTATTTACATGAAAATTATTTTGTGATAACCACGAGGATGTCAGCAGTAGAGAGGGATGAAATAGAAGTGATTTCCCTAATATGCAATTGGTTTTTTTTTCTGTCAAGTTAAACATGCAGATTTTTGACATAAAGCATCTTTTCATAATAGAAATTCCTTTCTCAGATAAGATATTTTGGTGTAATAATAATATTGAAAATTTTCAGTACCTCACACTTTAATAATTTTACTTATTCCTTTTTTTCTTCTTTTAGTTTTGGTATATTTCCACAAGATGGCAATCAGTAACATAAAATGTTTTGTCTGGTAGCTCTGACTCATTTTTATAGCAGAAGAAAATGACATCCTAGTAATACTACTATGAAGAATCCATTATACAATGATGTAAGCAAAATCAAGTTTTTCCTGTAATCTTCAAGCCATTTTCTTTTCGATCTTACCTGACAAGTTGCCAAATGTATGATCAAATTCAGGACCACTCATCAAGGGAAAGGTAGGACCCTGAACTCTGTCCCAGTTTGAATCATCATCTAAATCTTGTATCCAGTAACAAAAGCCATCTTCAAAAGTGCAATTGATTTTCTCATAATCTGTGAATAACAACTTCTAGTAAATAAAAGATGACAGAGATGGTAAGTATTTTCTCAGAATTTCACAAGAGTGAGTGATGAACAATGTAAATTTTAAAATATGTTTGTAAACCAGCCCAGAGTGACTCAATTTCCATTTTATACAATGCAGCAGAATTACTCAAATAAATGTATTAGATGTACTTGTTAGCAAAATACTATTTTTGAAGTGTGGCCCTACATACTCTTTCTCTTATTCACCAGTCTTCACTTCTGCTCCTTCCTTTCCTCTTTTCTTTGCCAAGGCTATGCTCTACGCCCCTGGGATGCCCCTTTTCTTCTTCTCATTTGCTCCTTCTTTACTCACACGTCTTTGCTACAGCCTCCTCATCGCTTTTGTGCTCTTGATTGTTCAGTGTCTGTCCACGGTGCCTTGAAATGCAGGTCAGGCAGGGCCTCCACATGACAAGAGCTTGCTGGCCCTCTGGATATTTCCTGCAGCATATCCCATCCCAGCCTCTTCCCATGTTCACCTCCTGCTCCAAATTTAGCAGCTGAAGAAGCCTTCACTTGTCCAATCACCAAAGCATGAGTCATATTGCTGCATTTTGCTGTCTCTGTGGATTTACTGCATCCAGACCTTTCCTAAGGCCTATTTACTGGAGCAGGTATTTTCCTGAATGCTATTTCTAGATGATATTCTGAATGTTTTGTTGTAAAGATATTGTGGTCAATGATTTCATTGTGTTGATAAGTGAACAAACTGGCGGAGAGGAATCTGATAGAGGTATGGACATAATTTTGTTTACACAGAAGAGCTTTGTCAGATATCACCCTACTGCTAGATACAGGCCTGTAAACCTGTGGATGGCTTTATTGAAATAATTTATTTGATCTTTAAAGCAGTATGAAATTTTTCAAAGTGGATCTAGTTAGTGGACTGGGGCCCAGAAATGCTGCTTCCCTTTCCACCTGCATTTTGCCAAACTGAAAATGTAAATTCACCAAACTTTTGGGATAACAAACAAACACACACACAAAGAGCACTTACTGTTTAGTTCACTCGCATTAAATGCAGTGTACGTTGCATTAAAGCCATTATAATTCTCTGAATAATCGGACATAAACTGTGCCGTAGCCTCATGAGAAAAAATGTAAATTGTTTCAAGATTGGTCCCTGACAGAGAAGCTGAAAGCAAATAAAAAACCATCTAGTCAGAGAGAAAAAAAAATTCCATGCACATTAAAATCTCCAGTGGTGTTACAAAAGCACAGTGGATTATTTTATTGGATCTTAAGGAATGCTTTCCCTGTTGCACTGTGATTCTGCTACAATAGCTTCAACCCCCTGAAGCATTTAGCTGTTCAGCTGACATATAAATATTCTGCATATTCCATCTCTCATATCCATCAGTCGTTATCAGCTAGTCTTTTACTGTTACGCATCCCCATTCTCTACCTGCTTCCAAAAATAAGGATAAATAGTAATACAACTTTCTGACTTATGTCTCTAGATTCTATCTTCTGTATGTGTTTTCCACCTCTGATGGAATTCAGCTGCATGGACTGAGTCTTGTGAAAAATGGGTGCAATCCCAGTTTTCAAAGTGGAATATAGAGACAGAGATAAGGTATCATCAGTATTTCAGGATCTGAGGAAAGCAATGCCATTGCAATGATTTTCAGGGCATTTCATAGCACTTCTCCCAACAATTAAGTTTAGATGTTTTCATTTTATATTACTGTGTGTGATATTACAGGAACCTCTGACAATATATTTCCAATGAAACATGGACCCCACAAGACCATGAGGCTGATGATATTATCATTTAAATAAGATCTTAAAAAAACAAGTAGAAATTTCTTAATATAGAAGGGAAGTGTTTATCTGGTCAAATTTAAGGGCAGAGGTATATTGAGATTAATTTTCTAAAAGGGTAACTTTACACAGATTCAGTCTTCCTCTTAAACATATATGTGCAACTTTTTATACCTCAAAATGCTTATTTTACCTCTTAGACTTTATTAATGGAAACGTATTATTAGCTGAAAAATAAACTTACCTCTTAAAACCTTGTTTTGTCCTAATCCTTCAAAAATACTCAATGTGTCTGCATAAGGTTGTGTTTCAAAAGAAGTGAAGTTCAGTTTAATGGACAGTCCTTGAGGCACTCTATAGCAACAAGAGCAAAAACAAACTCAAAACTGAAAATCTATTTTTTGACTGTAGTAAAGTCATTGAAGTCATTGAGCGCTTGAATGATGTTGAATTTAGAAGTAACATGGAATTATATTAATCAAAATTACTAATTGAGATGACCTATTTGTCTAACTTTTAGCTTGTAAAATTGCCAAAAGAATTGGGTATAAACCTTCTGTAACAGTGCACATATACCTTTACTCACTGGAATTAAATATATTCTAGAAACTGAACGTACTGAACTCTAGAATGTGATAATCATTTCTTTGGTGGTTTTTTTGTTTCTTTTTTTTTTTTTTTTGGTTTTTTTTGATTTTTTTTTTTTTTTTTTTCTCTTACTTGAATT
>VZRN01000563.1:282027-298918 GCA_013397935.1 Dasyornis broadbenti
GTTTCTTTTTTTTTTTTTTTGGTTTTGTTTGAATTTTTTTTCTTTTCTCTGCATCTCATTGAATTACAACAACTTTTTCATAAATGTTACTTTTAGATATCTCACTGCTCAGGTGCTCAGGTAGACTTCCCAAGGCCAGAGGAATAGTATCAAGATATCAATAGGAAGCGCAAGATGTCAAAAATCGTATCAAAAAATCTCTCTCCTGAAAGCCTTAAATACTGTCTCTGATGACAAAACCAGATTTGCATGCATATTTAATGATGTCAAACCCATTCTTTGGGAAATTGTTATAAATCCAAACCATCACACAGAAAGTTTAATAACAAAAGTCACTTGAAGTGTAAAAAATCCTTAGCTTTATTTTGTTACAGTTATGTTCTCTGAGTAATCTTTATTTAATTAGTTCTGTCATTTCCTTTCCACTAACATATATGTAGTCCAAATTCTGAAACACGACTATCACTATCAGCTTAACTACCACTATTTGGGTTTTTTTCTGGAATTGAGAGACACAATGAAAATAGGCTCTCAATAGCAATCTGCTGGTGCTTATCCACAATGATTAGTAGAGAAGACTGAAGTAAATACTTAAATAGTTTTGCTTTTTTAAATCTCTTTGTTGTTGTTGTTGTTTTATATTTCTCCACAGGAAAGAAACAGCTTTGGTTAGAAAAGAGTAAAACGTATAGTTGAAAGTCTCAGGAAGCTAAACTTTCAGGGAGATATTGAGCATGTTGCTCTTTTAGAAGGAGAGGAGACTGGATCTTCATTTGGACTTAAATGGGGTGAAAATGTAAAAGCTCTTCCTAAAGGTAAAGGGGAAATATTCCTAGACAAACACAGGCACAAGAAAAATCCAGTCTTGGATGTATTATAGGTTGCCTTTTAGCACATTTGTTATAGGGATAATAAAAAAACAGAAGTTACTGGAAAGCCTAAAAGGTTCCTCATACAAACAACTCTGTTTGAAAGAAAGACAAAATTTGAGTACCACGTTGAATTTCTTAGGCCTTTACTGTCAGTGTTGCCAGATTTTTTCAAAGCAGATAAGCAAAAATTAAATTCAGATGTTTGTTTTTGTAATTGTTCAATCTGTAATTACACATATCTGCACAACCTCTTCTGTATTTGCAATTGCTCGTGATTCTTTCCAAAATGAAGCTTTTATTAGCTACATGCCTGGTATAGATATCTACCTAATACAATACTTCTTGCAGCTCTAGCAGCACTTGGAGCAATATTAACAGTTTAGAAGGAAGGAGGGCACTTGAATCATGTTTATTTACTGTGCTCAATTTCTGCAAAACCGTGCAATGAGGACCAAGTCAGGTTTATATTCTGAAGGACAAAACCTTGTTCTTTTCCTGGGACACACCTGTGTTTTAAAGCCAGGTGTTGCCAGTAATTACTGCTGAATGATACTGCTGAAGATGAGAAAGAAAAAATTTACTAAACAGAAGGGAAACCAGGACTTCAAGATGAAGATGAAAGTTCTGAACAAAATCAACGCGTAGCACTTTCAAAGGAGCCTTTGGAATGAAAAGTCTAAACCTTCTCCAATTTTAAAGGCGATTCCTTTGAAACTCTTCCACCAAATTAATACTTCTCAAAGAACAGCTGTTATTACAAAACTATAATAAGAATTAATGCCTTTCAAAGCAGTAACTTCTGAATTGGCAGTCGTAGGATTTTTAGGACTGTCTAACTTGTGATCATCTAACTTTTGTTTTAGTTATAGAGAGATTTTTACAATGAGATTTATTATATAGTGTGGTTATCTTATTGTCTCCCTGCCCTAAGAAGCAGACCTAGACAGTAAAAATCATATACTTGTCCCTGTCTGTAGGTATAGATCCTTGATAAAAAAAATTCCACTTCTTGTACTTTAGGCTTAAAAGGCATTTGTTTCTATTATATCAAATGTTAACTATGCAATTCTAAAATATATTCCTAAATTACATAAGAACACGTGTGCTCTTAACTCCCAGATGAAGCCTGTACCCCTAAGTGACAAGGGAATTATTGAAAAGTCCTTCTGTTAGTAACAGTTACATCATATAAAACTATTACCTGAATTCTACTATGTAATGTATTAATCTGAAAAAAAATCTTGCAATTATTTTGAGTTTTGTGATTTATTTTCAGCTTACACTTATATTCCTCTGGATGTATATAATACACAAGATTTCTCAAAATCATACCTAAGAATTTTTGTAAGTGGGAAAATTATTGATTGAGTTATCGATCTTATGCGTGAAGGTTTTTAAAGCAAAGTTACATAAATACAAAGGAGAAAATGGTATTAAATATTTTCTATGATGGAGTATTTGGGAATAAAAGTAAATGGCAGAAGATTATTGTGCAGGAAACTATCACCTCATAATCTAAAAAATGTTAGGTACAAAATTACTGGAAAATGGCTTACGTTATTATCCATTGGCAAATGATGTTTGCGTTATATGGTTTTGGATAATTCATAGAGTGAAAAAACCCAGAGGAGCCAGTCAACACGAATTTTCCATCACAAACTGCAGCTGTAAAGATATAATGATGAACATTTGTCAGAATGACATTTGAAAAACAGAATTACAAGCAAGATGAGGGCAACTTTGGATATTGGTTTTCATGGATTATCTTGGAAATGCTTTATAAGCAACAGTAGGAAGACAAAGAAAAATACACTATCAATTTAGTCCCATTTCTAATTCTTACCACTATTTGATCTCAAAGAACTATATGAGAAGAAAAACAGTACAGAAAATTCACTTTTACATTAGACGTAATCCAACTAATCCAGACTAGTCTAAACCAATCCGAATAATTCAAATCCAACAACTGGATTTTGTTAATCCAGTTCTTTCATTTTATTCTATACTTTTATAAGGAAGCAGGCTCTTGCCTTACCGATTCTTATCTGCAGCTACTTTAAATCAGAAAACTGTGTTTGCACGACCAGGGACAATTTGATACCATGTGAATAAAAGCAAAAAGAGATATGGTTGACTATTGTTGTCTCTACTTTTATGAGCTCCCTAGTTCCTTGCCTTATATATTACTGAGTACTCGAAGAGATAAGTGGATCTCCCAGGTTTCCTGCCAGCTATCAAATTCATTCAGCTGAGGTAAATGTCATCCATCATGATCTATTTTTTCAAAAGGCTTTTATTAGTTTTATTTCCTTGGTGTTGCTATTCCATTCTATGAAAGTTCTTTACTTTAAAAACCAGTTACTTAGTGAAAAAAAACCAAAGTATTTTTAAGCCTCAGTAAGATTGGAAATGATAATTCATGTAGAATTATTTTATTTCAGCAGACACTTAAGAACTGCTGAACCTTTTGCTGCATCTTTTGAATGTTATGTTAGGAATCTGTTCAATGATGGTTTTTCTTCAGTTGTTCAAAAAGTATGATAGCTTTCACATAAGGATAAAATCAGTACCACACATGATTATCTGGAGAGGTAAGGACAAGTTCATCAATTTGAGGCAGATGATCAGAAATTAGATAGAGCTTTTCATTAATTTCAGAAATGAAATCATACCTATAATGACCATCCAAATTATGAATAATCTATCATCTTGAAAATTAAATGAGAATTTTATTGAGCATAGTCCTCCTCTGGGAAATTATATATAAAAGAATAAATCGGGGCTCCTTGTGTGTTCATTTTATAATTGTAAAATTCTTTGTGCCTACCACTGCAGCAAATACAAAATAAAAATGAAGTTTTGTTTCAGCCAGCCATACACTGTTAATGAAGACTGTACAGAAAGAGCTTTGCCAACATGCCTAATGCATGAGCTGAAATAGAAACATATTCCCTTTTGCAATCTTTGAGAGGAAAACAGAACACATAGGATTTTAAATACATAGAGAAAAAAGGTTCATGAATGATAGTTATTATTCTATATTAGCATTAGAGCTAGGTATTGGTATAGAGGTACTTTTTCTCTCCACTCTAATTCACATATGTCCTTACCAATGAGAATAAGAAAATCAGTATGAAAAGAAGGAAGGTGCCCAGCTTGTTATCAATGAAGAGTACAAAAAAGTGGCACTGTTAACAAGTAAGATGATCTAAAAAGAATCTTATAGTACTGACAATAATAAAAAAGATAAGCATACTGTTCTAATAAAATCAATGACAAATGTTTGCTCATTGATTTCTGTTAGAATCACTGAATGGGTCACGGTAGAAGGGACCACAGTGGGTTATCTGGTCCCACCTCCCTGCTCAAGCAGGGTCATCCCGGAGCACATGGCACAGGATTGCATCCGGATGGTTCTGGAATGTCTCCCATGAGGGAGACTCCACACCCTCACTGGGCCATCCAGTGAGAAGTCACTGTACAGAGAAGAAGTTCTTCCTCATGTTCAGGTGGAACTTCCTGGCCATTAGTTCCTGCCTGTGGCCTGTTGTCCCATTGCTGGGCACCACCGAGCAGAGCCTGGTCCATGCTCTGACCCCTCCCTGCAGTCACTGACAGGGATGAGATCCCCTCTCAGTCGTCTCTTTTCAAGGATGAACAGTCCCAGCTCCCTCAGCCTTTCCTCATAAAAGAGATGCTCCTGTCCCTTATTATTATTATTATTATTATTATTATTATTATTATTATTATTATTATTATTATTATTATTGTTCTTACCTTCTTATTGTTCCCTTTTCTTTGTTTCTTACCTCTTAAGAGACAGTCAGTAAATTGAAAAAGGACAGAAAGACTCCAGAAAAGGTTCTAAGGCAGCTCACACACAGCCTAGCAATAGTCAGTGCTTAGTGTCTCAGGAAGAAGTAAGAAGAAAGCAGGGGCTGGTCCTGCTTCCCTAGAGAACCTCCCAGTGCTTCCTCCTTGCAGAGAGGAGGCAGCTGTGGTCAAATACACAGAAGTCATTACATTTTTGCCCCTTCCTGGTGCCCAAAGAAAAGCTGCAGTTGTTCTCCTAAGATATTCTTCATAGGAACCACTTCCACTGCTTCCCCAACATGCTCCTTGCTGTCCATTTCCATTTACTAATGTTCAATACATGGGACATTATGAGGGCTTCATCCTTAGCCTTGAATTTCAGGGAGAAGCTCCCCAAACTGATAAAATCAAGCCCACACATTTCACTTGTCAGGACCTTTTTCTGCCAAGGGCAGTTCATTACTTTCTGGTTAATCTCTCTGTGTTGTAGAGATGCTGCAAGGGGGATAATCACAAAATGATAGTCTAGACATATAATAAAAGCAAAGAGTCTGCAGAAACGCCTCCTGGGATCAGCTTCCAGTCTCCCTTTCCTTACCCCTCCGTGCTGCGTGGCTGCTTTACAGCAATGCCAATCATTATTAGTAGCTGCTGTTCAGACGTTACATTTCTCTAGAGACCCTTTCACTGAAATTGCTAGCCGTACTTTTGTGAAGCCTTTTGTTACTGCAGTGCATTGCAGAGACAGAAAGAAACCTTTCAAGATAATTTTAACGAATAAAACAAAGAAAAAAAAGATGTTTGATTGCCTGAATCTCTGCTGAGAATCTGAGATTTTACTGAACTCTCTCTAGTCTAAGAGATGACTAAAATTCACTCTATAATACTGTATTTTTAAACCATTAATATATTATAAACTCAGAAATACTAGAGGGAATAACAATCAAGATGAAAAACAAACCAAACTTTTAAAAGGACAACTCTTTTGTATGCAAGAGCACTTGCAGCATGAATTACGAATTGGTCATAAATCTCATCATGAAACTCTGAAGAACTTCTGAAAATCTATACAATTTTACCTCACATGCGACCAAATTAAGTTTCTCTAGGAATGGGACTGAAGTGAAAGATTAAAGAGGTGGAAATATTGGCAGGTATCCTAAATGTGCATCCAGCTTCTTGCCACTCATTCTGCCGGTTTAGCAAAATCTACTAAGAAACTTAAATACATAAAATTAGAGAAACTTTGAAGTTTGGGATTGAAAAGACTGAAAATGTAACATAAGAGACACAGATCAACAATTTGTCCTCCAGCCAGAACTGTACCTCTGTAAGGTTATGAGCCAAAACTTCTGCACTAATGGTAGCCTACCAAATTGCTTGGAAATACCAGGCATCAGTGAAGATGAACAGGGGGAAATCATCCAGCTCTCTGAAGTGGATTGTAACTATAGCTGCTTTCCCTATGACATTCTATTTTTACTTGCATGCACATCCCTGAAATTTTCAGCTCAACTGTGCACATTCTTTAGTGACTGTTATCATGCTGATTGAGGAATAATATGCTCAGTTCCAAAGGGGCAGAGCACTCACAACTTATATTTGGTAGAGATATGGGGAGATATGCAAATCAGATCCAAAAGCCATGTGCATAAGAGTCTATGCCTCAGCTGAAAAACTCTGCTCAAGCACAATTCATAACTTAAATCACTGTGTAGCCTCCAAGGCACAGCTTCTCAGAGTAGAGTCACATCTATACAGCTTTGACTTCCAGTATTTGTGCTTATTTTTGTCTGTATCTACCAATACTTAATATCAATTAAATTCTGTCATATATAACAGTTGTGAATATAATGTCTTCAATAAAATGTGGATGAAACTTGTAAATTCAGACCTAGTTGGGACATGGACTTGTTGGAGTGCGTTCAGAGGATGCCGCCAAGGTGATCAGAGATATAGAGCTCTTCCGCTATGAGGAAAGGCTGAGAGAGCTGGGATTATTCATCTTGGAGAAAAGAAGGCTTTGGGGTTACCTAATTGTAACCTTTCTCTCAAGAGACCCTACAAGTGAGATGGTGAAAAACTATTTACAAGGAGTGACAAGAGTGCCTGGAGAGACAGGACAAGGGGGAATGGACTTGAACTGACAGAGAGTAGGTTTAAATTAGATATTAGGAAAAAATTCTGGAACAGGTTGCTCAGAGACTGTATGGATGTCCCATCCTGGGAAGTGCTCAAGCACAGGTTGGATGGGGCTCTGAGCAGCCTGGTCTAGTGGAAGGTGTCCCTGAGCATGGCAGGGGGGTGGAATGGGATGATCTTTGAGTGCCTTCCAACCCAGGCCATTCTGTGATTCTATGATAGTAAATAAAAACCATTCATTCTATGAGATGTATAATACTACTTATGAACATAAGGGTCTTCATTTTTCTTATTTAACAATACCTAAAATTAAAAAAAAAAAAAACAACAAAAAACCCCAAACAAACAAACAAAAAAAACAAAAAAGAAAAAACCAAACCCAAAATAAAACAAATACCCCCAATAAGATCCCTGTCTCAAAAAAAGTTATGATGGTAGAAATGAATGACTAAATAACTTCTCGGTGTTATGTTACCTAATGCTTTTCCATGGAGCTAAGGTCTTGCTGAGCTGTAGGACCTTCTGATTTCCTCAACTGTAGAAGGATCAACTCAGAGCCAATCATTATTATGATCTAGCTAGATGCAGCTATTACGATAAATAGACATTTTGTTGTGTTTCAGTGGATATATCATTGAAGTATTTTGATGGATATTTTCCCCAAAATGTTCAGCTAAGTCTCACTTCTGAGCTGACTGCACTCAGAAAAAAATGCAGGTAATGGGCAGGTCTGCAATTCTCTTTTCTTTGTTTCTGAAGAAAGTTACACATATGACAGACGGGGTTAGACTGTCACAAACTTTCAGGATCAAGTTTTCAGATTCTTTAAAATCATAACTCATCTTTTACTCGCTTGTTTTTAGAGAGCAGCATTTCACGTTTCTGAAAGCTCAAAGCAGACTGCCCCCACTGTTTTCCTCTTCTCACAGCAGAATAGAAAGAAGCTTTCCAGATTTCTAGCACCAAATTCTGTATTTAAATAAGCAAGCAAGCAAACAACACTCAGGAAGTTAATTGCTCCCACTTCTCCTAAAATATTTGCAAAGTTGTCTTCGCAGACAACTTGACAGACTTTCAGCTGAGAGCTGAGGCTGTGGAGAGCAATGCAGGCAGCATTAACTCATGTGCCTCCCCAGCAAAATTGTGCACATCAGTTTGGTAAGTCCTTGGTACAATTTCACAGCATTCCCTGCTACACAGAGGCCCAACTGGACTGCACAAAAAGTTTCTTGGGGAAACTAGGAAGTCAGATGGAATCATAAAGCAGAATCATTTAGGTTAGAAAAGACCTCCAAGGTCTTTGAATTCAGCCTTTGACTGATCACTACCTTACCAACCAGACCATGTCCAGTCATTACTTGAACACCTCCAGGGACTCCACCACCTCCCTGGGCAGCCTGTTCCAATGCTGGACAAGCCTTTCTGTGAAGAAATTCTTCCTGAATGTCCAGCCTGAATCTGTCCTGGCACAGCCTGAGGCCATTTCCTCTTGTCCTGTCAGCGGTTGCCTGGGAGAAGAGCCCAACCCCCACTGTACAGCCTCTTTTCAGGGAGTTGTAGAGAGCAGTAAGGTTCTCCCTGAGCCTCCTTTTCTCCAGGCTGAACCCCCTCAGCTCCCTCAGCCTCTCCTCAGGACTTGCTTTCCAACTTCATTGCCCTTCTCTGGACCCTCTCCAGCCCCTCAACATCCTTCTTGTAGTGAGGGGCTTAGAAATGGACACAATACTTGAAGATATGATAAAGGCAAACAAATGGACCGGCACAGCAGGATAAAAACAGGATATAACTGTTAAAAACCAATGGGGTTTCTGATCTGTAAGAGTTTCATGGAATCACAGAAGGGCTGAGGTTGAATGGGACCTGTGGAGGTCATCTGGTCTGGACAATGTTTGATGTCTCTGATGCACAACTTCATATTAAATTTCTATATTATTTTATAATTTACATAGTATTTCTATTATTAATATTGCTATGGTAAGCAAAATTTTTTGTAATATTATATTACAGTAGAGAGATTCTAAGTTTTCATTATTTATTAAGCGTATTCTTCATTAGTAAGAATTTTAAAGAAAATTGTTTCCACTTGCAAGACAAAGATTTTAAAAATCATTCTTGTTATTATTTTTAGTAGAACTGATTTGGACTTCACTGTGAAGTTTATTGCCCACAAACTATTTACAAACTACTGACAGTTTTAAGCATGTTTAAAAAGACTGACAGGGGTTTGCATACTTACCACATCTTTTTTCAGATTCATCTGAACCATCCGGGCAGTTCAAGACTCCATCACAAAAGAAATCTTCGCTAATGCAGGTTACACCATCAGCACAGAGTTCACCAGGTGGCAGACACTCAGCTGGAATAATAAAGATGAGAGCAATAACAGCACAGCAATAATGCAGTCTCACTACAAAGGAAAATTGACTTACCTCTGGTGGCTTTACCACAAATCAAATCAACCACTCTATTGTGTTTTACAAAACTGCATTTTTAGGAGCTTGGAATGAAATATCACATCCTAAAAAGATAATTTTGACACAGAATGGAGAGAGTTCTCAGAAATGAGATATTTTTTTGAAACTAAGCTTGAAGTAGGACTGGAAGAAAATGTCTATGAATTTCCTTTTTCTTCCTTTACACAAATAAACTACTTTTAGCATTGTAATAAATGACATTTTCCAATTTCTTATGTTTGAATAATGTGAGAAAACTGTACTTTGGCCTAAATAACAGTGAAAAATCTCTGGGTTCAGGTAAATACACTTTAATTTCTTCAAATTCAACACATCACAATGTTGCACTTCATCATGCTAAGGAATATGATTTTTTAACCAGCATATCTTAAAAAACAAGAGCCTTTATGATTAGATTCTGAAACACCAGAATTATCAGAAACCACATTCTTTTCAGATTTACAAATTAAATGCATAAATTAAGAGCAAATTTCTGCAAGAAGAATACATGGGGAGATTCTTAAAATTGTAGATCTCACTAACAGTCTTTTCCTAGAGCATAAATGCTCATCTACTGCAAACATGCTCTTTTAGTCTTTAGAGGGTTTTGGTCTTATACATCTGGAGAATTGAAGTAGGTCCTATTAAAATGAAAGAAACATGCAGCTAAAACAAGCTTTGGATAACTTAATTCCAAAATTCTTAAAATGCATTATATTCTTTAGAACTATTAACACAGTTCCTTGTCTCTACTTCAACAAACGCTTACAGGAAATTTATGATGCAAGAAAGAAAAATAGTCACCTGTAAAATTTCATCTTTTACATATTTTTTTTTTTCCATAAAGCTGTTAGTTTAGTAATCAGATTAAGTATGATATTGCATTGTGTGTCACAGACTAACATTGGTTTGGATGTATTGTAGCATTTCAAAGTGCTTTACAAAACAGTGTTGGTGTTGGCCATGCAAATGTTACAAAGCCAAAGAATTTGCCATTTTGAATCCATCTGGTAATTAAAATGAATCAAACATACTCCAGTCAAGTGTTGAAGGTGACACAGTGCCAGTGAATGAATTTCCACAGATGAGCAGAGACAAAACTGTGCACTCTAGACCCAGAGCAAAAATTCCAACCAATAACCTAAGAATAGGTTTCACACAAGCCCAACAGGTAAGAAAACATTGTTTACATTCAACATGATAAATTCTGGATTTATTCAACTCAGAAAACTAAACAGCACTGCCACCTCCTGGATTGAAAGAAATCAACTTTTCCTACTCAAACATTCTGACTTCTCTTTTAAACAGCAAATTACCCTAAATCGCACTGTAAGTGCTATATTCAACTAAAGAAGGGCAGTAAACACATAAGACTTGAACACATTAGACTGCTTGTAGGTGTCATACATATTTCACCATGTAAGAAGGCTAAGCATTCCATGACCTAGAACACAGATGCATGCATGAGCAAACAGTTCTAGTAAAACAGTGATCAGGGAGCTACCTTTTGAAGACTGTTGAAAAAATTGTGGTTGTTACAGGCATTCCCAAAAGTGCATGCAAAGGTTGACAGCAAAATGCGTAAAGGAAAACACAGGACAGTGACAGACGTAGCAGTGATATAAACATAATTACTACAAAATGTCACTAAAGTAACATGTTGAGATGGCAAAGGATAGTTTTAGGATCAGCAGAGCCATAACCCTGTATCCAGCAGATGTAAATGTATCACGTATGGTAAAAGTTGGGTATACAGTGACATCTGGACTGAAACAGAAAGAATGAGGAAGCAGACAATACTAACAAACACAGAAAAATCACCTCAAGCAAACCCAAGACCAAAAGAGAAGAAATTCCCACAAGGAATATTGTTGCCATTACAGCATGGGGTGCTGACAGTTCCTAACTCACTTCCCCTTTCCTCCGGAACCTTCCCCCATCTCCAAATTTTTTGCTTGAGGATGATTAACAACACTGAACTTGGGACTCATGGGAGCACTGAGAGGAAGGGACAGATAGGACAAAAAATTGTATGTTAGCAGTTTAAACTGTATCTTTGGGAATAAACTATAGTACTTGCACACTTTGGACTAGACACATCAGTAGACCTGTAACCAGGCTAATAAGAACTCTTTCATTACTATGGCTGTAATTAGAATATCAATAAATACTTGTCTCCTATCTTCATAGGGGCAGTTGTTTAGCTCCTGGTCTGGTACCCTGCCCTGGAGGGTTTGTATGGGACACTTTCTATGCTGTTTGTATGTGACTACCTGCACATAGTGCTACAAAGCACCTATTGTATTATTCAGCTCCCTGGCTGACTTCTGTCAGGTTTGTGAGACCAAGGAGTTTTGTCTGCTTCATATCTTATCATTGTAAAGCTTCCAGGGATAGCGGAAGGAAAGTCCGTCTGTCAACATTGCTCAGTAAATCAGTAACCACAGCATGGGAGTAGAACTCCCCAGCCTCATCCACCCCCCTAAATCTGCAAAATCTTCAGCTTGCAGCTCAGATGGTTAATGGAGACTCAGCTTTTGGTTTGATGCAGTAATAAAGCTCTTAGAGCTTTTGTACAGACTTCAGATCACTCACTGCTTTCTCAAGTAGTCAGAAATGGTGAAGGCAACTAATTATCACTGAATGGACCCTGGCAGTCGAGCCCCAGATACAGCCAGGCCAGCTTTACTAAACCATACGAGCTGAACAGCATCTTATTTTCCTTCATCTTGTACTGGTAACAAAAATTAGTGCCTGTTTTGTGATACTGACCTGAAGAGGTTGAAGGCATCATTGTAGTTAGATTTTCAGCAGCTACTGGAAGAAAGCAAGTTCATTATTCACTTCCTTTATAGCACAGTGTCTAGTTTTAGATGACGGAAATAAAGCTGTGACTATTTCTCACTGAATCACTATCAGTGTCCTGCTTGTTTCCTTTTGCCTGTCTCACCCCATTCCCAATCTTTTCTCAAACTCCATGATCTTCCCAGGGAGGAAAGGTCCCAAATATGAGTTGAGGTTATGAGGTTTCATAGCCACTGCAATTCCTTTAAATCCTCAATCCCTATTCATTGTATTGCATTTAGAATGTCTTCACCTGGGAACTCTCTCGCTTGAGGTTTTTTATTTTATAGAGATTTTCAGAGCACCTGTGTCTTATAGAACAGTATTTAGAAGAGATGAATGAGTTAAAATTAAACTGGGATAGTGTACAAGAAAGAAAGCTACTTTTAATCCCTGTGAAAACTGATTTTAAGCAAGTCACACCTGTGTGACACCTCTCTCCCTCTCTGAAACAAGAATGTTCCTGGCAGAACATATTGATATACACAATGTAAAAGTGCCACATATGATTAGGATTATTAATTAGCTACTATTATTTTATTGAAGCACTCCTTGTGGAATGGACAGGTGATATCTCATGTAAAAAGAGGCATTTTAATGAACCACAGCAGTAAAAGTTTGACTACTTCAAACTTCATCAATGGATATAGAACCTTTTAAGAAGCTCTTCATTATTTTTTTTGGTGGCATTTTTGAAGTATAATGAGTAATCAGTTTCCACAGTGTTGTGCAGTTATTTGTAATAAGCAAGTAGTAAAGAGAATTAAATATGCCAAGACTCTGAATGTAGCCCTTGAATACTTGAGTATTTAACAAAAAATGCACTGTTTAGTATTGAGCAAGAGACATGGCACACCAGATTCCCATTCCTCAGTTGCTGCTCCAGCAGGTCTTCGAATGTCAGCTCATCAACTTCTACTTCAAGGAATTCAGACTGTTTTTTAACCTTAGTGAAGGGCTGTTTTGAAGCTTTATTCAGGTAAAAACAAGGATTCCCATTGATCTTGATAAGCTTCCATTTAGGCTTTGCTAAATTTTCTAGTACTTACATAAAATAACTGTATCTGTATATTTGCAGAATTTAAAGCTACCTAGTCTTTAAAACCCTATTCCTTTCCCCCCGGCCACTTACATTCACCTGAGCTCTCCAGAAATATGGAGCCAGTTCCCTGGGTGCACTTCTCCAAAAGCAGTTTGTTTTTCTTCCTGACATCTTTTCAATAAATGAATCTTGACTCGCTTGGAGTCCTTTCCTTATTCTTTAGCAGAACAAAATTATAACTGTGTTTAGTTATGAAACAACATAGTTGGGGTTTAATTGTTTTAATTAGAGGGCCAAAAATACTACAAATATTATGTTTCATAAAAGAGGTGAACTTGAGTGGTTTTCACTGGGAAATCACTACTTTGCCCTTTGCTCCCTCCTTAGTGAATGTACACAATGCTGACTCATACTCTCTAGTAGAAAAGGTTGTAAATTTTTCTCTCAGCTGCTACTGAAAGTTCTGTAATGGGAGAGGAGGGCACCCAAGAGAAAAAGTAACAATCCACTTGGTTTTTGGGAGCCAAAGCTTTTATTCCTGCTACCTGTAGTTCTCAAGGATTTGTAGAATTAAAAAAAAAAAACAACAACAAAAGAAAAAACAGAAAAAACAGAAAAACAAAAACAAAACCAACCAAACAAAAAAACCCCAACCCCCCCCCCCCCCCCAAAAAAAAAAAATGTACTAATATTACCTGTGATTTGTATGCTGTTCACATCAATTTTCAAAGTCTCAGTAGGATTAGGGTTACTTGCAATGACACCCAAAACCAGTTCATTTTTTACTTTCTCAACTGTTACCATCTGGGTAAAATAAAGGGTGAGGATGACAACAACACTAGCAACACAAAACAGAGAAGTTAATTAGTTACTCAAGGTGATGAAATAAATCTGCTATACAACTTATCATCTTGACAATATTTCATTCTAACACTGGTTCCATTTGCACAGGCAGATTGTTTTTAAAGTATTGGCTGGCAAAGATAGCACATAAAGAAAAACCTCTTAATTATCAGGTAAGTTTCTATCTTGCAGAAATTTTGTTCTTTCTTTATCTACTTTTACTTGCAGTGTCAGAAAAAAAAAAACGAGATAGCATTCATATCAATTGCTGCAATGGAGCTGATCTTGAGGCAAACTAAGGAAGCAGGTTTAGTGTCATTCAACAGGTGTATTAGTTTTAGCCCTCAAATACTGAAGGGGAACCTTGAAGTATTACGAAAACTGTTGATATATTCATGTGGCAAAATATTATACAAAGTGACCATTTCTATAAAGCAAATAATAGCTGTGGATTCTGCATTTGTGCAGATCTGCTGTGTGATTGCCTGGATTCTCACAAGGAAACAGTGATGGCTGAAAACAGAGATATTTAGAAATTGTGGTTAAACTGCATTTAACTTCTATGGGGTCTGAATTTCATCCAGAGTGCTTTCTGTTTGTTCTCTCCCATCCCTTCTAGATGCTGTTAATGACATTTTATATTTGTAGCTAAAGTAAGGTAATGTTGAAGTATGACACTCGTGAGAGAGAAAGGTTTTCTCCTTTTACTTAAATTTAGGTGTAAACTTTTTCATCCTCAGACATTTCTATTACCCATTTGCAACTGACTTGGTAGTGCTCTTTGTAAGGAGTGATTAATCCTGTCGTTTTGCTGAGCATAGTTTGTAGTTTGCAATATGTAGAAAAACTCTCCTTCTTGCATATTTCTGATAACCTCTAGGCCATGCTGAGCAAACAAAAGTTTTATTGCTGTCCTTGTGACTCAGCAGTGGAGCTTCAAGGGTGAAATGCCAAGCAGATTGCCTGAAGGGGTAAATACTTTTTAAATTGAAAGAAACTGATGTCTGAGACAAAAGTTATTCAAAGCAGAAAGGGAGACAGATCCTTATTGATGTATTTAAAGCCAGATCCAACATTCACAAACAGCAGATTTTTTGTGATTTCTGTGATTGTTGTGTCAAGATACAGGGATGGAATTAGTTTTGCCCAACACAGTTATTTACAGTGCAAATGTCTAGATTGCCATTGTGGCTGAGAGAAAGAAATAAACTGTTTTTTTGACATAATTGATCTTCTGAATAAAGGCATCTAAATTGACCAGATGAGAAAATTAAAAACCCAGCACTTACGAAGACAGTCTTGAGCAAATCGCTTGGAGATGTCTCCATCTTTGATGCTCAGATTTTGATGAGAATAATCCCTTTTTTTGTGCAGAAACCAAATTTCCTGACTGGATCCAGCTTCACAAGGACAACACCTTGGAAGTGGCCTACTCCTACTACTGTGTAGTCCATTCCCTTTATGTTATGTAATTCTTCATGAAGTGATCATATTCCACTTTCTAGCTAATTAGGGCTATGTCCTCACTATTCCTATCAAAAGATTGCCCTAATGCAAATCTACTGCCCTTTACTTACGGATATTCATGGTCGGCTGATATCTGAATAGCCTTTGTTTTTTTTTTCCCAAGGACTATCATTCAAATAACCTAATCTCCTCTGCGTATTTATCAATTTTGTGTGTTTACATTGATATCACAAGAACATGTGGTAGCACAGAACTATCGATCTGTTGTCATGTAATGCGTACTTTAATTTTCTAGGCTCACCTACGAGACAGTCAATTATACCATTAATGTCTCAAAGTTCTTCAGTTCTGCTGGAGCCCTAATCTTTTGTCCTCTGTTTTGTTCTTGCCTATCACAGTGTGTTGTCAGACTTTTCGTGATTTAAAACTTGAGTTACTAATAATAACATGAGATCTGACCCCAGCTGAAGCAGTTTTACACAAACAAACTCAGCACAAACTGAAAGGCTTTCCTTTCTAGCTAATTTCTTACCTACTTCACTGTCCAAAATTGACAGTTCCAGGGACCATCACTTTTTTTTTTCATCTGATCCTAAAGGAAGTTTTTAGAGGAAAGATATGTCGTGGAACTTCATCCTTTTCAGAGGGACTTATCCAACCTCTAAAAATATTTGGGTTTTGGGTTTTATTTTTAATCTACTCACTGTCCACGGAAGAACTGTCTAAATTAGTAACATCATTGTCTCTTGCCCATATTTTAAGTAAACGTTGTTCTATCCAATTACCTGGTCTCTGACTTCAATGTGCCATGGTCATTTTCAGGTTTCCTGTAGAAAAGAACCCAACAATAATAAAAAACAAACAAGCAAACAAATAAACAAAACTGAAAAACTACAACCAACACCACGTGGTTCCCATTGAGATTATAATGTTTTGGACAGGATGGAAGCGTGTTCTGGAAATGTTTAATAATGGGAGATAGTATTACATGAGTTTTACTGAATCAAGACCTTAATAAGAATAGTGTCGATGGAATTAACACTACAGACCTGGCTGTATAACCTGGAAATTTTTGTCAGCTGGCTTTCGGTAGGACAACCAACACCCTGGGATACTGAAAATGAGGTCAAGTAAGCTTTACTAAATGAAGCCGATATTATTGTACCGATTCTATGGAATCTTTAGAACACACAGGCTGCAACTTTTTCTGGTGTCAAATGTCAGCCTCATTTGCTAACACCTTAAGGAATATGAATTAAATGGATCTGTATCCATAGGGACATATGAGTGCCTGAGCCTCCAGGCTTATGCCAGGAGATCTCTGACCTGAAATTTCAATTAGATAGCAAGGATCAACAACCCTGCAAACAGCAACTTGGCAAAAAAAAAAAAAAAAAAAAAAAAAAAAAAAACAG
>VZRN01000563.1:298992-318244 GCA_013397935.1 Dasyornis broadbenti
TCAACGGTTCATTAAAATACTGAATTTTTGTGAGTGGGTCTTAGGGCTCAGCCTTACTGGTTTGGTCAAGGCATGCACACACATCAGCCTGAGAAGGAAGTTTGCCCAAGAAAACACATTAGTGTCAACCTTATCACAGTATTACACCTGGAAGCTGTAAGATGTGCAAGGGATAACATTGGATGTTGCCAAGCATGTCTTGAAAATCAAGAAATCAAGGTATTGGTAAGTACTTCTGAGAAAAATATCTAAATGAGGACTTTTGACATTTATTTTCAAAGTTAAATTAAGCTGTACCTACTTGAACTGGGAAATTTCACATCTCTCAAATTTGTATTTCAGATCACTTTCTTGAAAGATCTTTTGTATCTATATGAAAAAGAGAAATCTTGAACCAAGACAATAATTAAAAATACACCCAGTCCCACACTTCAAGCATGGTCTTAATACTAAATAACTTTTTTCTAGATTACCTAAGCAAAGTTTTACTTTGCTGATTCACTGATTTTCACAAATAAGGAATCTATTGAATTCTGACCAGGTTTAAGACCTGAAATATGTCTTTTTTGAAAAGAAGAAAAAGCCATCAACAACAGATAATGTTAGGGAATTAATGCACCTACAAATATTCTTGAATTAAGCAGAGACTGATAGGTTCTTACCAATTTTTCAACATCAAAGGCAAGGACTTTGAAATCAGCTGATGAACTGTTTTGCAAAGCAGGAATGAATGATGTGCCAGAGAGTATTTTAAATATTCCCATGTAGCCATGAGTATTCACATCTGTCTCAGCTAGATAATTAAAAATAAAGGGAGTTTAATTGTATAGAAATAAACTAAAAATGTTGCATTAGGTTTTATTACACACAGATTATCAATACAAAAACTTCTAGATTTTTGTTTTGCTTTGCAGAGATATTCTGCTGAGTTTAAAAAGAATAGACCTTTTTCAATATCTACAATAGTTGCAACTGTAATCATATTTTTATGAATTCTATTTGTACTTGGTTCTCATTACTTTCAATTTTGTTTTAGATGCTGTTCTCCAGCAACACTGTGAGTGGATAAAGGATACAATGATATGCCCAGTTATGTCTAACACGAGGGATAGAGATACATCGGAAGACAAATAGTGAATTATGAGTTTTTGTGTGTTCTGGATTAAAAATATTATGAATTATTGCCTCTCACTTTCTGTATTTGTACTATGCTAAACTTTCATTTTATGTATAAGCTGGTTTTGATGACAATACTGCAAACATCCAGTGTCAAAATAGTTCAACTATTTTTGACCTGACCTTTCCCGCCAATACATATATGATTTTGAATATGAATATGTGGGAGAATATATGAATATATGGATCTATATGAATATATGGGAGAATTTATAAAGAAACTAGATACCTGGTCTTTGCTGTAAATTTAATCTTGATTTTAATATGCTACAGCACATGAGGTATACATAAAGCAATTCATGATACATTAAAAACATTTCTTCACTGTGTAAGACACTGGAAATTCTCATAAAATACCTGAATTAAAGTTAATTGATAGGAAATGCCTTTTGCTTACCAGTTGCAGTACCAGTGGTATTTTAGGTTTTTTTTGAAGGCATTAACATCAAATCCAAGTTTTAAGAAAAAAGCAGATGTCGGAGACTGAAATATTATGGTTCGTGACTTAAACATTGTTATGAAGGAGTTTTGCCCATCATGGCAAAACTGTATAAAGAAGCTGTGGGCACAGAAACCCACCCCTCCCTGAAGATGCCTCCTGACAGGAACCTTGGACTGTGAGTTAAGCTGCCTGAGGGAAATTGAGGTAAGATAAAGGTGACACTACTGTTCAATTATGTCGGGTCTAGGAGAAGGCTAAGGGAGAAGAATACATTCACTAGAAAGCCAAACCCATCATCTGTCCTGAAAATCATCCCTGGTTGGGTTTGGGGTGGGGGGTACCACAGCCCGCAGAGGCCAGGTTTACACAGACTCCCCTGAAACGAGGGGAGATGAGGAGGTTTCGGGTGTGTGGCGTAACCTCTGGTCAGAGGCAATAAACACCCATCCTGCGTTACGCAAACTGGCCCAGCTGTGGAACCCCCAACCCCACAGGCCACATCCATGGGACATTCACGTGAGAGGCAGCTGAGGGGGTGCCATAATCCATCAAAGACCCCCCAAAGTGCTCCCCAGATTCATTGCTGAGGCCTTGCACCAGAGACTGCACACGATGCACAGTGGTGCAACAGATTCAGAGTCTTGCAAGAGGCTGTGTCAAACTTGCCCAGCCTCCAGGGGAGACACCTGGCCCAAATATATATTAATCCATTGGATTCTCTGCTTTTTTGGGGACCCTCACCACCAAGAAGAAGAAGAGGATCAAGCGGATGCCATTGGAGTCTATGGAGTGGTGTTATTTTCTACTTAATCTATCTCCACCTTACTCTCCCCACCCCTGACCCAACACCCTTTCTCCTATTTCTGCCTTTTTCTCTCTCTCTCTCATTTAATGTTAAGTAAAACCCATACTATTGACTTTGGCATATGGTCTCATTTGCACCTTAATTTGGGCAGAGGCATTTCTAATAATTTTAATAACCGAATCATAGGAGCAGATAGGTAATAAATACTACAATGAACAGCTTATGATGGAAGGCAGAGCTTAGTGACACCAATTTGATTTCAACTAGTAATACCAGACTTTTTTTAGCTTGTTTGAAGGCCATTTGCCCTCAAAATAATTGCAAATCTGTTTAAACTTTTTTCTAAATAACAAAGGCCTTTTTAGTTACATTTCAACTATAATTTTAAAAAATATATAATTATATTTTTACATAGATAAATTTTTGTCTATTTATCCTCTAAAAACAAAGTCATTAAATTAAAGACCATGTCTAGATTCAATAATATACCCTTTTATTTTCCTAAAGTGTGATAGCATTCTGGTAAGAAGGCAAGAAAATCAGTAGGTGAAGCAGTTTTTAAAACCTGGAAATAAAAGCAATGCAACTGAAGGAATGAACATGATATTCTGACAAAATGGTTTTGTTTGTTTTTTTTGTTTGTTTTTTTTTTACATAAGTCTTACTGAAAGTTTAGTCTCCATGAAGTTCAGTATGAAATAGTATGGATTTTTGGTAAATGAAAACACCAAAATCCTCGAAGTAGCAGAATATTTTTTCAGCCACAAAAATCACTGTAAGACTCTCTCCAGTAGCTCCATATCACTCACGTATTTTGCAGCCCTGAACTGGACACAATCATGCAGGTGTGGCCTTCCCAGTTATATCCACAAAATTTGTTAACCAAAATTTCAGTTAGGTTTGAAAAACATGGTACATTGATATTTTAATTGAATTTGCTTTGAGTATCAGTAACTTCTTTCATCACGTTCCTAGCACTGGATAAAGACCAAGAATGACTTTACCTGAGCATTACATGGCAGCTGACTGTCTGATGCAGGATCTCTCTCACACCAATAAATGACTTTAAAATATGTTTTCAAATGAAAAAATAATAGATTCCAAGAGATAGAGAACACCTAAAGCTCCCCACAAGCGGACTATCAATCTCTCAGTGGATTAGTTGTTTTCTGAGTTGAATCTCATATGTGGAGAAAAAGGCAAAATTTCACCGTTTTCCATATTACCTTCTCTAGTTGATGAATATTGTGGAATAAACAAAGCTTTATAGCTTGGATTGCATCTCAGGGACCTCTCTCAAAGCCTAAACCTTGAAAATTATTTTATACGGTTTCAGAGCATGATTTCAGTGCTTGTTTTTTTACCTTATTTTGTTCACATCAATTTTCAGGTGAGGAAAACACATACCACAAACCCTAAAACACCAGTTCCCCTGCCCCCAACATTAAAAGCATAGCATGAAATAAAAAATACAATTACAATTGTAACAGCACTGGCTTCAAAGTCTGAAGAATTCCTAAAGGTCTGTAGCTAAAGGTTGTCTACTTACCTCGTTCCAACTCCTGGATTGATAACCAAGAAAGTACAATCAGTCCAACACAAACACACACAAAAATTGCAAGGAGAGAAGCAAACAAAATCTCATAGCTACTAACAGGAACATATTTCTTATCAGATGATTTTTTGAGCTTCATTTCTGTCTCAAAAGCTTGTGTGAATTAGGGACTGGCAAAAGAAACAGCCTGAAAAGGAGGGTGATAATCCACACGAACAGATATTTATAGGAGATGCTTGTAAAATAATTACACCATAAAACTTCATTGACATAAGTTTTTACAACATTCCTGAACAGTCATATTCATGCAGAGGATATGCAAATACGAAGAAAAGAAATCCCTTCAGAAGGTGAGCACTGAAGATACGTCTCAGATAAAGAACAAGCAAAACCACAGAAATGCAAGGTTAGTCATTAGATTTGCACTATTTCTAGTAATTTGATATTTTTAAGTGATAATATAAAATATTGCTGCCAAATTTATTGCTTATACAGTTTTCTTTTGCTAATTCCTCACAAAAAAAAAATTATGAGAACAGTGAAAGCTGTATCTTTCGTCATTCTGCTTTAAAAATTTCCTTTGAAAGTAATTTTATTTATAAAGGAAATGCTGGGAAATGAATTGTCTAGTAATGTGCCATATCTCAGCAACGTGTTCAGCACTGAACAGTAATTCAGCAGCACAAATTTAATCTGTGTAAGACATGGTTCTTTGACCACAGAACTGGAGAACTAATCAGAGAAGACATTATGAAATGCATGCTTGTTTTGTATTTTCTTGCCAGGCATAAATGTGCCATGGGATGCAAGCCCTTGATAAAGTTAAAGCACTGTGGATGGCCAGAGCTGCAGTCTCAGTAGAGCAAGACTAAATTAAACGGGCAGTGTAGCAACCAGTATAACCATTTTGCTTTAAATTTAATCTGTCAAAAATTTTGAGCTTCAGAAACGTAAAGTCATACTGATTCTATGCTTTGTGCCCTGTGAGTCACTGTTTTTGACTCTCAATCAGAGTCTTAAATCTAGATTTGTTGTATGACATTCTTCCTTGTGGAGGATCTGAACACACCAGACATGTTCTTGTCTGTCAAAGGAAAGCGAAACTTCTGAGTCAGTCTTTGGAAGAGAGAAGCTCTACCTCTCTGTAAATTGACAGAATGAAGATAATGTAAATTGGGAAGAAATTAGAAAGTCTTAAAATTAGACTCTTGGATGACATTGCAGTTCGCTGCCCAGTCTTTGAGAACTGGGGCATTTGAAAGGATCTGTAACACAACCGCTTTGGATATTAAGCACTAAATCACAGTCAAAATCTTGGCTTAATGGTAGGATCCCAGATTTAGTGTAATATCAAACCATAATGAAAGCCATACAAAATATTTCATGTTACTAAAAAGAAATAATGGTTTTCTTAAAGTTTTTAAAACAAAATTCAGTGCAGCTTAGCCATATTGCTTTTAAAGAGCAAGAGTAAACTCAGTCTGGATCCTGCAAATGGATGAGATCTCTGGGTCATCATGCTAGATAGAGTAGGAATTGCTTTTGTGTACATTGTGTATCACAGACACACACATTTATGAATATAAATGTGTGCAGATACATATGTATACTCATGACCAGATTACATTTGTAGTGCTGAGCACTGCTGAACTGTGCTGAACTGAGCACAGCAGTGTCTTTATAACTTTTTGTGCTTATTCAGCAATAATTTTAATACCCTTCATTTCAAGGGGTAAAGTTTCAACATTTTTCTGAACATGGACTTTATCACACAAGTTCAGGATGCCTCTAAATAATTCACTTCGCTGAGTTACACATATGGGGTCATCCCACACCTAGCAGAGTTATGCAATTATAGTATCCAAGCTGGAGCAGGGGAATAATATGAAGAGAAGGAAGCGACAGAGAGGAGCTGTTATGGACTGACCACAATCCCTCAGTCCCCATCTCCTTGCACCACTTGGGGATGGCAATAAATTGCTTTTCCCCAAGCCAAATGTGTTTTAGCTTTGATGGTAACTGGTGAGTGACCTCCCATCTTCATCTTGTCCCAGGATATTTTACTTCCTGCCCTGCCCTGTTGAGGACGGCACTGAGGAAGCAGCTGGGTGGGCATCTGGCAGCCAGACAAGGTTAAGTCACTGCAATTGTCCATGTTGCCTGAAACCATACTAGTTTAGTCCTGTGTTATTCCTATTCAAACATTTTTATCACAAATCTGAGGAGTTTTGTGCAGATGCACTTTGTATTCCTGTCATATTTTGCATGGTTTCACTATTTGCATCATTGACATTATATATCACTAGTAAAAGAAAAACACTATTTCCCAAAGATGTCACTGCATTTTAAAATCTGAATCTATGCCCAAAAGGTGAAGAGATTATCCCAGAGAAGTAAAAACGCCAATTACAGTTTTTTATCATTGACTACAGTCTGGCCGAGGACATAACTTATGATGAGTAGTCTCAAGCTGGAGTTGTGAGTCCTACAAATGAACTCATTTGCTAAACAATTTTAGCTGGCAACAAAGTCATGGTAGTAATAATTAATAGGCAAGGCCTGGACACTGACCTGATAGTAATTAAAAGTGAGCTTTTGCATTAATTCATTTGCAAAATGTTATAGTCTGTACTAATATGAGCAGGCTATAAAAGAATAAAAGGACCCATGATCCCACATTTTCATTTGTAAACCTTCAAAATGTGGGGAGCAGACTTCAACAGTGTGCCAATGCTCACTTGCCATCAGTCAGGAGTTACAGAAGCAGGGTAGTTTATGCTGGAAGGGACCTACGACAACCATCTGGTCCCACCTCCTGCTAGAGCCAGGGTTAACTGAAATTAGTTTAGGCTGTTCAGGACCGTGCCAAGGCAAGATCTGAATACCCCCAAGGAGGAAGACCCCATAAACACCATGGAAAAACTGCCTGTGCCAGCACTGACTCCCTATATGGGGATTTTCTTCCCCGCTCTGTGTCTTACTGGAATATCAGTTGCTGCAGTTTGTGTTCTTTGACTCTTGAGCTTTCCCTTTGCAATTCTGAGAAGAGTCCATCCACCTTCTCTGCAATCATCCCTCAGATATCTGAAGGCAGCAATTAGACTATTGGCTTGTCAGTCCCAGCCAATACTGGGACATTCCATCCCGTATCCTGGACTTTGCACTTGTTGAACTTGGTTGAACATTATGTAGTTTATTCCAGGCCATTTCTATGCCTCTTAATGACAAACATATTCTGTGACTGCAAACTTCCCTCTGGACGTTGACTTCACTTGCTTCTACTTTTATTTCTCATTTAATTTCTTGTCTTGTTCATTCTTCTTCTGCAGTCTTAGTTGTAATTTTTTTTATTTTTTATTTTTGGTATAATTCTGAAGTTTGCTTTTCACTTTAATTTCCTCTGTGGATTGATAGGGCTCTTGAAAGTTGGATTTGGTTGGTTTGCTACATGACTAAACTAATGAAAAGGTATGATCTATTCAGGAAAAGAGTGAGGATTAACCACTGTTACTACCAGATTGCTACCATCTACTGCAGGTTGTGAGTATTCACAGGTCATGTACAGCCTGCAGCAAAAAAATTACCTGAGAAAATAATGTAAAATTAAAAATAACAAATCAGATGACTCAGTTCTATTGGCAAACAATTTGCAAACAGGAAACTAATGAAATCAGTTGTGTGTTATTTTCTAAACTCTAGTTTTATGACACTATTTGTGAACTATATGATAAAATAGTACAACATTTTAAAATGTTTTAAATTATATAAAGCCAAATACTCTATTAATGTGATAAAACCCAAAGATGACATCTTATTTAATATGGATAATAGGGTGTTTTTTATTTCTCTAGCCATAGTGGTGAAACATCAGGTTAGGTAATTTTTAAAGAAATAGGCCATTGACAGGGTAGAAATCTAACAGATTCTCTGTTCTCTCTTCAAAGATCTTCTCATGCACATTTGACCCAGCAAGACATAACTTGGCAGAGTTGACATGGCAGCAGATTACACAGTCTTTGTCTTCACCATCTTTTCACCTATTTTCAGAATAATCCAACTTGGAGGACTTGTTGAATCTTCAGTTTTCTGTTCAATCTTCAGTTGTCCTGAGGTTCTTAGACAAGGTCACAAAATTTTAGAAGTGTATACGGTATCAAAGATGTCAGAAATGAGCAATATTATTCTCTTTAAATTGGACTAGAGATGGTGAGAAAACTATGCTGCAGAACACAAAAATATTGAACAAATTTGGGAATACCTGTATTTTAGTCAAGTGAAAGGCATGAAGGAAGTGTCTCTACCCTGAAGTCATACAATTTATGATGATTAGAAATCCAACCAATTGAACACCCTAAGCCCACCAAAACCAAACTGAAAAATCCTCATCCTGCTTTCAAGGCCATGGAACAAGTGAAAGTGCTTCAAAGTCTAGGTCATGTAGGTCTCCATTTGTCTGTGGTATGTTGAAGGTGGGAGGACAGAGAAGGGAACTGGCCACTGATATTTGCCTTCAGTCCCTAAGCAGACCCCAAACCCTGGGTCTAAGTATATATTTAGCCAGTGATTACTGAGATCTCTGAGTTGATGTCTAGTGGCCTCATCACGTTGGAAGTGTTACTGCAGTGAGAAGATCTCATGGAGTCATCTGAGTGTTTGCTCTAAGACACAGCCCAAGAACTTTCACATGCACACCTGACAAGAAAACAGTTTCCTAGGGGTGATCACTAAACAGAGGGGATGTGTAATGTGAAAAATAATATAGTAATGGATAAATGAATGAGATTAAGTAACCTGTACATTTACTTTGAGTGGAAGACCATACTGAAACTCTGACAAAGTGTTCTGAGGAGTTTTAGATTCCTATCACATGAGCAAATACCTACATTGTTTTGTGCATTCACAGTTTAAATTCTGACTTCCAGTAAGATCATAACAAAAAGGAAGAAAAAAAGTATAAATCTCTCACAAATTTCGTACATCTTTTGAAGAGTGTTCAGAAATAGGGATTAAGCTGAACTATTTCATGAAATGATCCAAATACATTGCTGGGGATGAATCTGCATGTTAACCAATCCATATCAGGCAAGTAATAAAAAGGTACTGCTGTCATTAGCAATAGTTCTTCAGGCTGTCTTGGAAAAAGAAATTGCACGGAAAGCAAAACTGAAATATATCACCTTTCCCTCAATTTTGAGAAAGGCCTTTTTAAAGAAAACAAAACCAAAACAATAAAAGCAACAACAGGAACAAGATTCCACTCACCTCTCCCAAGAGTAAAACCCCAACCCCCGCCACAAACCCAACAAAATCATAACTTTCCTTGTTTAAGCACATCCAGAAAGATGTCACGGGACAGCACTGAGGTTCATTTCTGGATCAAACTCTATCTTATCTTACTGCTTAGCTGCAGCTCGACATTCACTTCCTTTTCCCAGCAGTGTCCAACACAAATCAAAGAATCCTACTTTAAGTCAGAATCAGAGAAATATGTTTCTGAATATATTGCAATAAAAAGTGGGGCAAATTAAAAGTATCCAGAAAGGAAATCTGTGATTCAGCAGAAATGATCACAGAGCCAGCAGCAAGCACTGAGAATAAAGGAAGAATTTCACCTAACTTTAGAGACCCAATGGTGACAGTAAGAATTTGCTTTTGAAGGCAATCAATCTTTTTTCATTGACTAAACATAATAAATAAATATTTTATCATAAATGCCCGATTTTTAGTAAATTAAAATTAGATAAACTGAGAATAACATGATTCCTTGCATTCAGAACATAAATTACTAGGACACATTGAATCAATTAGAGTTTAAACCACTACATGCACTTATTTCCTTATATTGCCCCTTACTCTTAGGGGGGGAAAAAAGGTGTGGATCATGGGAACAAAATGGTGATAATAGCAATCGATAAGAAAAGAGAAAGCAGCATGAACCATCCGAGCAATGAAAAGAGCGTGTCAATGCAAAGTTCTCTGTGACAAGTAAATGGGATGAGTCAGGAGCAGATAAGGCACACAAGGGGGAGAATCAACATCTCAACTCAGCTGATAACACTGCATGGCAAAACAGGCAGGTGAAAGACAAAGGTCAAGAGGAAGTAGAAACATTATGGCTTCTCTGGATTCTCTGATTATTTAATGTAAAAGCCAGTGTGGAGCAGTCACTGAAGACAGCAGTAAAGTTGTCACAATTTCTATGAAATAAAAGCAATTACAGGAACATTGCTGTGTATAAAGGTTTGTGTCTTGTAGGCTAATATGGAAGCATTGAAAACAAAATTCAAGTGCCAGGGGAATGGTCCTCCTCTTTCATCCTTAGCTTTTATTCAGAATAATAGAATAAATGCAAACTAAATTTTCTATACTATACATCACAGGGTTTTGTCAGTATATAATTGTTTCCAAAGAAGCTTTGAAATAAAGTCTTCATATCTGTTAGCAGGTCAAAGGGCCACAAAACACAGAAGAGGAAAAGGTCTGAAACAAAGACTTAGATACAGGATAGTTTAGCCTCTTTCTATCCTGTGTAAATCATTTCAGGATATCTATAACCTCTGCAAAATATGGGGAAAAATACTGGGTAAATGTCTTTCCCAAGTTTGTCCTTTTACATAGTAAACTGTTATTCTTAATGAATATTCAGAAATTTTTGTCTCAAAAATATGAAAAATGCGAAATTTCATGTTCAATTATTAATTAAACCATTGAGGTCTATATTTCATGAGTGTTATTTCAACTCTTCAATAAACACTCTTGACTCCAGATCTTGATAAGCATTCCTATGCCCTGTTCTACAGATCAGCTTGCTGCAGGTCCTTAAAAGGTTGTTAAATTTTAACTGTTAAAAATGCAGATAGCACCAGTTTCTCTGAAATTTAAGTACTTTAAAATTCCCAGCTCATGGTGCTAAATATCCGTCTCTTTTTGGCCAACTCATAATTTAAACTGATCTCTTTTCTTATGACCCTGCAAAACCCTAACCATAGGGCTCTCCATGACAGGAGGAGTAAGAAATGCCTAAGGAGCAATAATTATCTCTATTGTTAACTTATACAATCAATAATATACCAAGATAGCTTGTCCATAAGCCTTTGGAATGATTTTGGAAATCTGTATGTGAAATCTAACCTGGTTTTATGAAACATTTGTATTTCTTTGTAGCTATGTTATGGATCTAACATTCTTAACTGTCTGAGATTGTGAAGGGCAGAACATAAGAAACAAACCCTTAAATTTCTCCATTATTATACCTTTTGTTACCACCTATTGTAGTTACATTTTTGTTGTCCACGTCAGCCAGAGCAAAGGAAAATCAGATACTTGGGTCAGAAAGAGAACACTCAAATAAAAGGAGAAGATAGGAAGAAGTAAATCTGAAATCCTTGCAGTTCACTCCCAAATAGCACACAAAATGAGGTGAAAGCTGAGGCCAGAGAAGCTGTAAAAGAAAACTGATAAGCATTTACCCCGTGCTCAGTGCACCAGGAGCAAGCATAAGCTCACTCTCTAAATACACATATTACAAAGCGTTTTGACAGCATGACATTTTTTTGATGTTACAGATAATCTACACATCCTTCCAAAAACATTTGGCCTCAGCCTTTCTCCTTTCCTTTTGAAATTTGTGGTGCAGCTCTCAGTAGAAGCTGAGCCTGACTTGTAAAAGGTGATTTATATCAGTGCAGAATCTTTTGAAAAATCCCACCTAGCATGACAGCAGGACAACAATTATGTGTCGGTTTTGGAGGGAAGATATGACAAGTAAACTATTGTACTCCATCTTTCAAGATTCCCCAAAGCAGGTAACACAGATCTCAAGTTAGAGCACTAAATGATTTGGTCACTCTTATTTTCCTGTTCTCTGTACTACTGACCCTAAAAATAACTTCTGAACAAAAGATAATTTATATTCTTTTAGACACATATGGAGAGACATTCAGGTTAGACCTCTATGACAACCTATTTAGCTTCTTGCACCAAATTAACTTTTCACATTGGATGTTTAGCAAGATGATAAATAAACAAAATGATGTACAACTGGTTTCTTATTTTTATTTTTATCACAATAATTATTTTAGCTGTAGCTGACAGATAACACATAAGGATGAGAAAAATGCTGCTGGATTTTGAAAATGAGGTCAGCTAAGCATGTAATTGCTTTCTCAAAGATTCATATAACTGGACTCTATTTGAACAGGAGTTCAAATTTTGGTCACTGTGTTCAAATCGTTCCTCATTACCCATTGCAGGTGCTACAAAGAGAACACTTTATTTCAAAACTCTTTAAATGCTCCCAAGATACCGAATGGTAACATGTTTTATAAATCTCTTTTGTTAAAACTATAGACAACTTATTTATTTTAATGCCTATCTAAATTGGGAAAAAAAATACCTGATATCAAACACAGCAGCACACATGAAATACTAACCATGATATTTGAAATTATATAGCTTTTTTCTGTTACAAGCTTTCAGCCTCAATTTGTCTTCATTTAAAAATCAGAATTGCCACTGAAAAACCAATGAGAACTGGACAACTGAGACACAGGACTATTCTGCATGGAAGGATTTACATCCCAATGTAAATCAACTCTGACAAATTTCATGTGCTTTGGAGGAAAAGAAAGAAACAAACAAACTAAAAGAAAAAGAGAAAAATAGTTGCTCTTTTAAGTCAGTCTGAAACAAGGCAAAATCCATAAAAATTATTAGAAACAGATAAAATGCAATCATGCCAAAAATCAGGCCTTACAAAACTCTTATAGAAGCGACCAGTATTTCAGAATTCATATATTTTTTACCTTGTAAGAAGGAAGGGACAGGGAATAGGAAGCGGGTGCTTCATTGCAATTCTACAAAAAGTATTTTAAAGTTTGGAAATATATCTGCATTTGAGCTTACATTTATCTGTCACTATAAAATTATACAAGAATTTTAGCATTTCCAGCAAACACATATATCCATTGTTTCAACAGAAAAGTCAAAACCCTGCAATCATTGTATTGCCCATAAATCCTCTGATTTTGTCCACTTTGCAGAAACAACACATTTCGAATCAATTTACCTTTAAAAATTTTTTCATGTTAAGTACAAGCCAAGCAGATAGATTTGAGATCTCTGTTCTTTTTCATTTACATATAGAAGTGATGAAAGATTACAGAAGTGGAACCAAGATGGAAATTCTGTTGCTAAAAAAGGATGCATTTCTCATACCTCTGTCAATTCTTTAAACTATAAATCGAAAATTAAATTGTTTTCAGTCACAGAAGAGTAAAGTTTAAATTAAAATTGTAATATTAGATTGAGCTGAACATATATTCTAAGGATTCATTGTTAGTGTACAACTATATTGCAAGATTTTCCTGTTACCGCCAACTGAAAAAAAATCGATATATATTTAGACTTACTGTCTTGGGGACAAAAACTTTTAGCACAGTTTGCTATAAACTGGATTCCAAGTCTCTGCTCTGGAGGAATAAGGACTCTTAAGTCTAACAAGTTTTAGAGATTTAAGTTGACAAAGCAACAGAGAGATAACATTCAGAATCTGTACATGCTGAATTAGTGGAGTCCCACATATTTGCTAAAAAATATTAGGCTGCTATTTCTTTTCCAGAAGTATCAAAGAATAACCATGGTAGATGATGGCTTCTAAAAGAACAGGGATGGCAAATTAAGCTGGTTTATTTAAATTTGTTTGTTTTTTCTCATTTCTTAAATAAAATCTTTGCCTATGCTGCAGCATGTCTGACTTTCTTCCATGAGCTTAGAGTTTCATTTGGGGGCACTAATGTCCTGCATTTTCCTTTTCTCCCCATTAATATTTGTTCTTGCTGGTTATCTTTGAGATCTTTAAGATCAAGTTTATCCAAGGGAGAAAAGAGGTCATAAATAATAAAGTCAAACTGTGTTGCCCACATGTATTTTTGCAGCATTTAAAAAAAAAGAAAAGAGTATGTGGAGGCTGAAAACAGCATAATCCCCTACAAAAATGATTTTTCCTGCAGTCACATGTGAACACATCAATATACAAAGTAAAAGGGTAACTTTTCAGGGAGAAGCAGGCTAGCAAAATGCCTGTTAAGTGATGCAATAGTACAACTGTACAAACCATAATATTTACACAAATCTAAACAACTGAGAAATAAAAAGAAAATGGAACTATAAATATAATTTTTCACAATTATATAATTTCAGATGTTCTCCACTGTCTAGGAATTATGTGAAACAAATTAAAATATTTAGATATATTTTTGTTTAAAAATATTCTTAAACTGTCTTCTATAAATTCATTAAAAACATGACACTTTTAAAACTGATGAGATAGTTAATAGCATTTACAACACCCTTGGGAGAGTCATCAAAATATACTTGCTCATTCAAAAATCACCGAAATGGAGACAAAATATTCACTAAACTGAGGACCAAAGCTGAGTTTTCACCTCATTTCGAATAACTAAGATCCTCTGAAATGACCAACAATCAGTGGAAAAATAAAAATACAGAGAATTAGGAGACATTTTGTCCAAAGTGAGATTTAGATTTGCTAAGATGAAAGTTAAAGAGGGAACACGAAGATTAAAGTTAAAGAAGGCTGTGTCAGAAAAGTAGAAGAAATATAAAATCCAGGTAAAAAAATACCAGAAATATTAGAAAAGGTAAAATTTAAAAAAATAAAAAAGGAGATGAGGCAATGAATTTTAAAAACACCACAATGCATAGATTAAACTATGCACAATGTGAAAAAAATTCTGTCAACTATGAGTAATTAAGGTATTAATAATTAAAATTTTTCTTTCTTAAAGGAACTCATGGTTTACTCTTCTCTACAGTAATGTGAAATTTTGCGTGTAACAGTGAAGAAAGTATTTCATAAACGCTATTGAAGCTGTTGAAAGAAACCGTGAGTATTTACTGGGAAGCAGAGGAGGGACTTTTCATCAGGAACTGTAGTGATAGAACAGAGAGTAATGGGTACAAAATGAAAGAGGGGAAATTCAGGTTAGGTATTAGGAAGAAATTCTTCCCTGTGAGGGTGGCAAGGCACTGGAAAACGTCGTCCAGAGAAGCTGTGGCTGCCCCATCCCTGGAAGTGTTCAAGGCCAGGTTGGATGGGGTTCTGAGCACCTTGGTCTAGTGGAAAGTGTCCCTGCCTATGGAAGGGCATTGGAATAAAATGGTCTTTAAGGTCCCTTGCCAGCCCTTAACATTCTATAATTCTATTCTGACTTGCTGAAGAATGAGGAACATGTTCACCTCTAAAATTTTGTATAGAAATCTGACTACCAAAGGTGTCAGAGCACTGCCTTTGCCTGCAATACTGGAGCCTGGTTCCAGTGATCCGGGAAAGGGTGCTCTAAATTTCCTTTCCTGAATGTGACTTTGTTGACATTATTGCTGTATCTGCAGTACAGCTGGATAGGGACAAATACACTCACACCCAGTGACCCCTACAGAGGTGCCATCGTTCTTGTGTTGACACCCCCAATTCCAAATCATAGCAAGGAATTACAGAGGTTCAGTGAAATCTCTGCGACGAGATCAGCTGCAAGTGTTTGCAGTGTTTTTCATTGCTAAGCATGATGTTATGTGGCACGGAATATCCCTCTGACCTGGCTTTATCCCAGCCTAATGTCTTGCCAAGCCCCACCCTGCTCACTGTGGGAGTCAGAATTGGAAATAGAGAAAATCTTGGCACTGCTGAGCCACAGTCAAAATATGAGAAAGTTTGAAACATTATTTCAAACACAAATATAAAACACAGTGTTATACAGGCTGAAGTGAAGACAATTAACTCCACCCCAGCTGGACCCAGTACAAGAGATAAAAAGAATATTACTTAATTTAATGATGCAATTTAGTGAGTAAATAAATATTAATTAAGTAGATATGATAACCACTACATCTATTTCAATGATATGAAGCTTTCACATTGGTGACAGTTTGTGACACTAAATGACAAGATCAAAAGTGGAAAAAAAAGTAAAGGTGATTTTTGTGATTTTATTACTATTTAGATAGTAGGGAATTTTAACCTCCTAGGGAGAAAACTCTTAACTAACAGCTCAATTCTGAAAACTTTCAGGAATAAAATGAATCCCTGCATTAACAAATCTCCAGTTAAACCAATACTGTTAAAAATCACACTCCTTGCTTGATCTGCCACCCTTTTGGAAACAATCTATTCAATATCAAGATGCAGCCACTGTGTTTGTCGTTGACTCTTATTTTCTGCATGTTATTTTTATTTTAACTCAGACAAATAAAACATAGTTTTCTTTTTCCATATTAGAAAACAAGACTTTTGTTTCTCAATAATGAGGTTTTATACCACTGCATGCACCACGGGGATTTCTGCTTTGTGCTACAGGATTTACACTGACCACTACTCTGTTTAACTTTCACATTGATGCTTTACTGTGCATTGAAGTCAATATTACAAATTTTAAACAGACAATTGACTGTAGCATGTCCACTGGGCTCACTGAACAACGTAGCAGTAGTGATGATTTTGGGACCTGCTGGACAGCCGTCTATTTTGCGACACTTTACAATGTATCTTTCTAAAAACCCTCTTTCATGAGGAGTGGTTAATACAAACAGATTTTAGGCTCCTGGTATGTCAAAGGAACTTTTTCAAGAACTTCTGAAAGTTTGTGAATTAGTGGAAGGTGTCCCTGTCCACAGCAAGGGGGTTTGAACTAGATGACTTGTAAGGTCCCTTCCAACCCAGGCCATTCTATGATTCTGTGACATGGTGTAATAGAATATTAGTCTGTATGTTGATGTAAGTGGGAAATAGCTTGTTTTGAGCTGTATGACGTCCTTCTGTTGGTTGAGTGCAAATTTAGGCAAAGCCCATATGATCTGTATCCCCAATAGATTTCTGTGAGTCACACAACCTTTTATGCTTTCCAAACACTTTCTGGGCTTCTAAAGGAGACGTTTTTTTTTTTGCCACTGGGCTATATCAGATTAAAATTGTGCTCCTTGAGCTGGCTCAGCTAAGGCAGACACGACTGATGAGGGGTCAGAGAGCATAACCCTTCACTCTACACCACTGAACTACCCACAGAACACACCATGTGGCCTCCTCATGCTGCCTAACAACATCAAAGCAAATCCAGGCAGGTGATCCAGGGGGTTGTGGTGCTGATGAAGAGATACACGGGTTAAGTAGCATGGATAAGGGAGACAAATTCAGCACCTGTATTCAGGCTCAGTTCGGTGGGCTACATGTGGAACCAGAGTCTGGCAGCTCTGCAAACACCCTGAGTCATTTGCTGCTTCCTTGGCGTTAGACATCAGGGTAGGCAAAGTGACTAAACTCATTACAGATTTTACCTTCCATCCACAGTAAAAGAGGGCTTTTAGGTTAAGAACTGAAGCTTTCAGTTCTTAAAAAAGGGGGTTTTGGAAAAAGTCAGTCTTTCCTGCTTTGGAGTCAACACAAAATTCTAGCAAGATGAAAAGGTGAGGAAAAACCGAAAAATCTTGCTTTTTTTTTTTTTTGTCTCCGTGTCGATTTCATTCAGACTTGGCTTTTTGCCTGATCGTTTCCTACCACCCAATGGGAAACATCAAGGGGTCTGATGCCTCAGCTTTCACTATCTGCAAACTAAGAAGGAAAGAAAGAAAAAGGACCAATTTCATGGCACAAAGAGTCTAAAGTGATAGTGTGGAGAAAAGGTTCCAAATGCCAATACCTGCTGTCAGAAATGGACTTTTAACAGCAGATAAAAGGTGATCATGTCCCTAAAGCAAAATAAACCAGAGGAGAACAGCAGAAGATATTCACAGCTAGTGAAAGGAAAGTGCTTTGCTTTGGAATCAGGCCATAAGGAAAAGTGCAGCTAAGGATAATTCATTTTACAATCTTCCCCAGGCTGTATTAGTCCTCTTGCAATTTTGGAGAATAATAGAACTAAAATGTTCTTTCCTGGAGCTGTGAGTTCAGCTTCATTAGGTCTTTTTTCCGTATATTGGCATTTAGATAGCAGGGAGATAAGCCCCTTTCATCACCTAAAATGGACAGATACAGATCATTAAGTTGCCTGTTCTAATATCTAGAAGGATCAGCTAAGCTTAGGGATGTAGTGCGTGTTTCTCCAGAAACAGCCCCCCATTTTTCTAGGAATTATGTCAACTAACTCTTATAAATCCAGCTGGTCATAGTGGGACGTTGTTGTTAACAGGCCTGATGCAAAGCCACTTAAACTGGGAGACTCTCATTGACATCACTATTGCAGCTATCACTGGTTGCAGAGCAAGATCCAGAACATCTCAGAATAATGAATATATTTTAAAAAAATATTTAAAAAATCATACTTGCATTTTAATCTTACTGCACTACATATTTACAGTTGTTAATTAAATTGAAATTCAATGTGAATATCTCAGATTTCAGTAGTATTTTAAATCTATATTGAAACACATCTTCTTAAAAATATATTTAATTAAGAAACAATGTTTAAAAGTCATTTTCTAACAAACTGTAATGCATACCATTCAGTTATTGCATTTATAAAAGTGTCAGCTTATTTTAAACTCCTCTCAGCACGTAAAAAGAAGCCTTAAAAATCTCCACATTATTTTGACTAATAACTCTACTTGAAAAGCAGCAAAGTTAACCCCACATTTTAACAAGTGTTTAGGTGAGATGAGACGGTGATCAGCTTGAGAGTGGTTTTAAAATAACTTGCATGCTCATGAATACTAAACAAATTAATTGTTGATGGAAACATATTGCTGCAGCAGTTGGAAAATCAACAAGAGAAAATTAAACCTGATTCATAATTTTAGCTTTGATTCAGTAAAGCATGGAAACACATGCTTAAAGCTAACACAGAGCTGGTAAGTCAAGTCAGCCTCGAAGTGAAGCAAAAAGACCTTCCTCTGAGGAATGTCTTTTGAGCCAGAGAGATTATCCAAGGGTAGAAAATGAGTTAGAGTGTGAAAAATACACTTTTAAGGGAAGATGTGCCAATAAAACCAGAAAAGGAGCAAATGTTATTTATTTATTAGAAATTTCAGCCACGTTCATATGGCTGGAGAAGTGAATATTGCAAGAGTGGGTCAAGGCCTTAGCTTGAAGTATGGGTGAAAATGTCCTGATTAGAGAGTACTTAGTATTAAACACATGTTTTCAGCTAACTGGATCTGAGAAAATTTTTCTTAAGGTACTTGAAAAGCGCCCAGACATCTCTCAAAATTAGTCTTAAAATACTAACGCTAAAGGACTTTAGAAGGACTTTCACCATGCAACATATTT
>VZRN01000563.1:318579-328931 GCA_013397935.1 Dasyornis broadbenti
AAAAAAAGTCTTCCCTGTGACTGTAGTGAGGCCCTGGCACAGGTTGCCCAGAGAAGTTGCGGCTGCCCCATCCCTGGAAGTTCAAGGCCAGGTTGGATGGAGCTCTGAGCAACCTGGTCTAGTGGAAGGTGTCCCTGCCCATGGCATGGGAGTTGGAATGAGATGATCTTTAAGGTCCTTTCCAACCCAAACCCTTCTGGAATTCTATGATAGCAAAGGTTTTCTATTGGCTCAGTCAGATGTTTTGACTTAAGTAGACTTCTGAGTCTTTTCTATATGCAAATTTATCATCATGAAGCTTTGCAAGGTGAATGCAAAGCTTTTGAAAACCTGATCTCAGAAAGCTGCCATCAGTGGTTTGGTACCTGGAAGGAAGCCTGTGAAAGGGTTTAATAAAATTTATAATAAAGCAGAAACAGATGCTTAACATTATTTCTACATAAACATAGTTGTACAAATGCAAATTCAAAGCATACACATTTTATTCCGTTGCTGTTTCTGATTAGCTTCAAATAGAAATATTTTTGTTATTGATTTGAGTTAGCCTTTATTGTGCTTTTTCCAGTAACAAAAAGATTTTTGCTATTGATTTGAGTTAATCTTTATTGTGCTTTGTCCAATAACAAAAAGATTAAGATCTCCAAAAGCAGAATATTTTATTCTAATCAGATTAATGGCAACTGCTCATTTGGGGTTGAAAACGTGAGACAGTGAATGAGATATGAAGGAAGTGAACTCCAGTGACAGAACTCCTTACTAACACTCCAGTGTTTATAGGTTACCAAAGAAAAATGTACTCCTATTTTTGAAGTGATGTCTCATCTTGCATAGATGTATTTTATGGATTTCGGGGGGGGCGGGGTGGGGAAGGAAACCCCAAAACAACAAAAACCAAAACACAACACATCCCCCAAAACCCTCCACAAATAAAAGACTTTTCATTATCCATATTCGAACCTTACCTTGAAAATTTCAATCCAAGCACATGTGTTTTGCTGGGAGTACAGTTCTAGGCACTGCTTTTTAAATATTCCAAGAGCTGAAGAAATGTGAAGGATCAATCTGCCCACCGGAGGGCAGTGCTGCTCTTTCCAAAGCCCGTAGTTTTCCTCCTTTCTTTGGAAGGGAGAAAAGGACAAGCACTAGAAGCCTGGGTTTCCGGGTGCATCTCTGCACAGCGCAGCTGTACTGCAGCTCTTAGTGTTGCACTGACAGCTTACGACAGGGGAAACACAGAGAAACGTTCCCAGAGTTATGTTCTGGATGGAGCTGACCAACCAGTGTAACCATGTACACATGAAAGCTTTGTGTTGACGCTTCCACAATTTACATTTTCACCCTGATTTGACAATACTCAGCCTATGCAACTTCGACAGAAAAAGTAGATCTCACTTTGAATTACATATAAAAGAAAGAATTTAACAAAAAACTCTGATTTTGAAAACGACAGCCTTGATTTCCTGCTCCAGAGAGACATTTTTGATGACTTGTTATCGTCGTTACAGTTACAAAATTTTAGAAAACCACTGCAAACAAATTTTGTTTCTGAGAAAAACTTCAGTTACCAGAAATTGTTCTACTTATTCTTCAATTGTTGCATTTTCGTCTCTGAGTAATTGCCAAAATAATTTCGTTCTTTCATTCATTTGCAAACTGATGATCACACAGAGTACAATTCTGCTTCTTGATAAAAGGAGACTCTTCCTAAAAAGATCAGGAAAAGCAATGCATTCCAGATGGCTACACAAGCTCCTTAGGCGTGGATCTTCCAGCAACACACTTGCTTATGTGTCAGCAAGAGCAAATTTTTATTCAAATCCTCGAAAACAAAGTAACATACCAACAAAAATTAACTCAGATTATTTTTATTGAAAACTTGCAGCTTAAGGAGTAAAAGCAGTTGCATTTTTTTATTCAGAAAAACAAAGATGCTTTTTTATTAGCATTTGTTCTCACCCTCAGTACTGCACTCATTAAGATGAGACAAGCATTTCTTAGGCTCTGCTTTACCAGTACCAATGTAAAGACTGCTATTTAATCAACTTTGAATGTGTGAAGGGGATACAATGTTTTATAATCACTCAGGATTTCAGCACTGAAATTTTTCTTCATGGAAACCTTGTGTACAAAACCCGGAAATATCCCACAAGGATTTCTAATGTGGTACATCTCCAGCATGGTGGTGATTTTATACACAATTTAGTGTCATCTTTTCTACAGTATTTTTAACAAAGTCCATCCAAGCTCAACAACAGCTGTAGATGAGAAATTGGATTGAATATGTCAAAGGAGATTTATGTGTGGATCATTATTTCTAGGCAGAAGAGAATGGCAGTTGTCCTGGGGAAAGAATTATGGTCCTGAAACTCTCATCCAGACTCATGGGTTTCAAAAAAATATTAATTACAAGAATGAGGATACCCTGTTTGCAAAATGATAGTCCTACTTAGTTAGTTTCTTTAGTTTGACTGCCAAATTAGATTGCTTCTTGAAAAATTGTTTCTAGGGAGCATTTTTTCAAATAAGATCAGTGAATCCAGTTTTATTTTGTTTATCTGTCTGTTTCTAGTTTCCCACTCATTCATATCACCATTTTTAAAAGGATTTGGATACTGAATCTGTAACTTTGGATAACTGAAAGGGTCCTTCTAGATTTATTGACTCTGTATTGGCACCACTTGCATTTCTCACAACTGCAGAAGCAGATCTGATCTTGTGAGAAACAAAACTCACTCTCCCGTTAGAATTTAAAAGGTTTAATAAAGGACAATAGGGGACAGAGACAATAAAGTAAAAGTGACAGCGCTGGGTGCTTCTTTTTGGCAGTGAGCCAAAAAGGCACACTGTCTCGAGGTATCGAGATTCCTTACATATCCTTCCTATTGCATCAGTCAAATACATATTCATAAGCAATTATACATATCCAAACATTTCCCCAAACTAGTTTGCATGGCACCTCCTCTGATCCGCCTTTTTAGAGCATGCGCTGTCTTCTTGGTTGCGGTCTTGGTCAGTCGCGTTATCACCCCCAGCTTGAGCCCTGTTCCGTGGTTTCTGCAGGTGACAGTCGCTGATAGCTGAAAGGTCAGTGGCAGGGGGCTTCCTCACACAGTTCTTTGAATGTTATCCAGCCACGCAGGCAGTTCAGTTATTGTAAGATAACCGCAAGTATTCTAAAACAACCGTATCAGCTATTTCACCACTAAGTCTAGTTAGTAACAGAAATAAAGGCATTAGTTAATATTTACAAATACATTCTTATAACAAGGCTTTTGTAAGAATTACCATTATACACATAGCCTCCATTTTAACATTTGCGAAAAGCTGATATTATAATATGTATTTATCACAATCTGATATTACGTTAGGACGAGTTTTGCATGGCAATGACTAGGCTCAAAATTCAACTTGGTGCATCTCCCAGAAGTTTTATATTGTCACCTTCCAGCTCCCTCTCCATATCCCCAGCTCACTTCTAATAAGATCACTGTGTCTTCAAATTCACTGATTTTTAGCTTCACAACAAATTCTATTTGGATTTCACAGTGCTGGACCATAATCAGAAGCTATGAGGGGAAAGATAGTTCGTAAAGAATTATTCTATTTCATTTTCTTACTGCTGAAGGGTTTTAACCTGACAGGCTGCAAATAGTCAGTAAATAAGGAAACTCAGCTCATTTCTCTTAACCTTTGAACAAGAAGCATAGAGAGCTAAATAGCCACAAATCACCTGCAAAATGACCTTGCCGTCTCAGATGCTGTTGACATGATCAACAAGGGCATTTGACGAAAAATAAGAGGAAAAATAGCTGTCAGCTTATAAAGAGAATCTCTGTAACTCATGTATTTACTTGCATCTGTTCCTAACTCTTCATTTAAATTAGGGTTTAATTTTTCTTGAAGTGGAGGCTGGTGGAATCTGCTGTTATTGCTGTAGGTTCCACATATAAACTCTTCCAAAGTTTCATGTGAACTCATTTTCCCCTCTTCATCACTTATTGTGTATTTTGTGCTAGGCCTTGATTTTGCCTCAGGGTTTGCTGTGATTTAAAAATAGATGTGTAAATCATTTCTGCTTACTGCTTTGCACAGAGCTTCAGTATGAATAGCACTGAACACCATTAAAAATAAGGTGATGGGTGGAGGGCACCACACATTAAACATAGAGCCAAGAATTTCTTGTTAGCCTAATAAAAATCTTAACATAAATGCAAATGAAACAGTAGTTATTACAGTTACAAAACACTAACACATAGTTGAAACTAGTAAATAAAAAAACTCACTGACTATAAAAACTTAAGGGTTGTGCAGGAAGAATTACAAGTTATCTGTGCGTCTAATGTGTTACGCTCACCTTTTCTCTGGCTGCTACAGTCAATGGTGTCAATTTTCTTGAAGCAGAGAGGTCTAGAGTGGCATCAGCATCCCAAAGACTTTTCAGGAGAATGATGCTGATGGTGGAGTTTCTTTTTCTTCACTTACTGCCTTTCCCCTGCTCCCAGGGAAAGAATGAAAGTTTCCCTACAGCCCCCCAATATCACCCAGGAACTGCCTGGGACTGTCAGGCACTTCCAGAGCTGGAGCTCAGACAGGTTGGGCAGTGAGAGCCCAGTTCAGCCTCTCTCAGGCTGAGGGCACTCCATGGACAAAGAAGTGTAAATAACACCCAGAAGAAAAACATATTATTGATAGTTCTAAGCAGTTTACGTGAGGCTGTCCTAAGAAATTTTTCTTATCCTCAGTACGAAAATAGCCTGTTCCATATATAAATGATGTCTATTTAAGTTACTGGGGTAATGGTTAGAATACCAACTCACTCTGATGTTTTCTAGAAACCAGAAGAAAAACTGAAGAAACACCAGAGACACCTGAATTTATATTGGAAAGTTGATTTTTGCTAAAGTTAATAGCTAAAAGTAGAATGAAAAGGTATTCATATCCTTTAACCACACTGTAACTTTTGCAAAGCAGCAGGAACAGTTTCCACAATCAACCTACAGCTAAGTGGATCCAGAAGATGTACCTATAGAAAATGATAAGTCATGTTATCTTTTTGAAGAAAGTCTTTGGGAGAGAAGATTTAGTGCATAGAGACAATAATGAATCTAGAAGTATGAACTACCTCAGATTGGAAAAAAAAGATATTAATTTTAATTTCTCTTATTTAACTTGGGAAAATGTTCTCTCCCTTTTCTTTTCCTTTTTCATCCCACCAAAATCATCTCATGAAGAAAGCCAAGTCATCTATGAAGGGAGACCACTCACTGGGCTACCATTAACTATGCAAAAAATATTTACTTCAGTCAGCCTGTGTCAATTGCACAAAAAAACCCCAAATAATCTTTCATCCATGTAAATGCAAACAGGTGCAAACTGTCTGTAATAAATACTACTTTCTGAGAGAGTCTTCCAAATACAGTCAAGAAATAAGAAAGACAGACTTTTCTTATAAAGATAAGTAATCAGTCTATGAAGAAAATGCATGTTGGCATTGCCCAGGGCAGCAGACACCTGCAGGTCCTGTCACACAAGTTCTGAGCAGTCATTCCCCAGCTGTCATTCCAGCTTTCCTGAGTCAGAATTTCCTGAGTCAGTCATGATATTTCAGTTACAGAATTGTGTGTTTGAATGTCTTTGACTTTGAAGAGGGTGGTAATTATGTCGTATTCCTTTAGACACTTCCAAAGCATTTGAGGCTAATACATTCCATACTGACCCTCCAACGTGGTCTAGAGAAGAAGAGAATGTCCTACTAAATTCTCCTCTGAATAAGGATAACATTATAATACCCAACAATCAATTTGGCTATTTCTGAACTTTTGAATTAATTTTGTTTTGTTTCAATCCATAGGCACAGAAAAGGAAATAATGTAAGATAAAATACTTTTCCTACTGAAATTTGGGAAGTGTCCTACTTAAACTGAGGAGCTACTGGAGGATAAAAAGTGTTTGTCTATCATAGCAATAAAACCAGGAATGTTATCTCAGGCATTCAGAAAGAATGATTGAACTACCTTATGATTTTCTCCTCCAAAGACTATTCACAACACAAATTTCACATGAGATGACAAAATTCACAAGCAGCTATCTACATATTTCATGCAAAATCCTGGAGGATAAGATACACCAGCTGAACTACACCCTCACCAGCTATCTGAAAAACCAAAGGCTGACAGGTGGACATTTCCACAATAATTACAGATTTAGCACAATCTGCCTGATAACAGAATTTCAGATATTTTTCCCCCATTGTCCCACAGATTCTGTCTGAACAGGGTAAGTAGAAGTGCACTAATGGTGTAAAGCTGATGCGTCTCCTTGGACAGTGATTCTTTAGGGGCATCTTGGTATGCAGAGCACTCAAATTAGCACACAGCTGTTGGAATAGTCTGGTGATCTTCAGTGCCAGTTGTATCTACGTTCATGGAAATTAAGTCTCATCAAACTAGCTTGCTATATTTCTTTGCTGAAATGTCCAGGTGGATGGATAATATTAGTAACATGAAAGACAGGCTTTAGTGTTGCTGCACAGAATGAAAAAAATTTAGGTTTTGGCAGAATTGTTTAATCTCATGTTAGATGTGCACATCTTTCTCTCTCTCTCGCTATCTCTCTATCTACATGTCCTAATCAGAGACATTTTAAGCTAGAATTTTTGAAAATATTCTGGCTTTTCAGGAATTTCCCATCCTTCCCTAACACTCTGCAAATGCCAGTGAGAGAGGAGACTATGAAAAAATACTCTTAACCAACTGTACAAAATCGCACCAAAGACACATTCACCTATGGGATACAAGAAGAATCTTTTTTACATTTTTGAACTCACTGGGTATTGTGATGTCCACTAGCCACTTTAAAAAAAAAAAAAAAAGTCTTTAATTTAAATTAAAGTTTCTAGACCATTACATGACTATTGAGGAAGACAGAAAAGCAAAAACCCGATTTGATGTCATCAGACTTCAGTTAACATTATTTTTTAACTCCATGGTACTACAGATAAACACAAGGGTATTGGATTACACATCAAAGATGTGCAACAGTGAACAGAAAATAAACAAGAAGGTTCCTTCTCAGTAGTATTAAAACTAAATATGTTTATTGGGAATAAGCTGTGTGATTTGATATGACTCCTGTAAAAGGTCAATCCTATCTTCACATTACAGTCAGGTTTTCAGCATGACAAGACCATGAACTAAATTTTCCACTTAAATATTTTTAGTTTTCACCAAAGACTTTAACTACCATTGTTTCCATTAAAACTCAAGATGATTTTCCCAAAGAAATGTGATCTTCTTTTTTTTTTTTTTTTTTTACTAGCACTTTTTTCCTTTGCTTAGTCTATTTTCCTGACTGGTTTTGCTCCTTACATAACTTAGACACTGCTTTGCATCAGGCTGTATTCAAAACCAACCTGTGAACACCTGAAGTTCTCTCTTTCCAGGACCTGGGCTATTGAAACACCTCATGGCTGCATAACTCTGGCTGTTGACTCAAATCCTGCTCCACTTTTGGTCTTTTGACACACTCCCCATGCTAAGACCCGATGGATGCTCTGGTCAAAGCCAGAATAACGTGTTGTTGGGATGCAATGCACGGGAAGGAGTAGAGGCCACTCTGCAGCCATTATCACCCTCAGCTCGCCCTCTCCTGAGGATATCATCTCCTGCACTCTTGCTTAGCAATTGTCTGGAAGTTTCTTAAGAATCCAGAAACTACTGGATGTGATACAGACCAAACTTCCAAGATGGAAGGTATAAATAGATTGGCTTACCTCAAGTTTAGCCTTAGACTGTGCCAGAGGAGATTTAGGTTGGACATCAGGAGGAATTTCTTCACAGAAGAAGTTGTTAAACATGGGAATGGGCTGCCCTGTGAGGTGATGGAGTCACAATTCTCTGAAGGTGTTCAATAAGCGACTGAACCTGGCACTTGGTGCTGTGGTCTAGTTGACGAGGTGTTGATCAGTCAAAGGTTGGACTTGATGATCTCAGAGGTCTTTTCCAACCTTAACAATTCTGTGGTTCTTTGAAAAATGCTTTGGAAGCAGATCCTGCAGCAGCTGGACTGCTGAGGCTTTTGTGCTTCCCAGAGTGATGCAGAGTGGGAAGATGAAGAATCTCTCACCATTGTCTAGGGAGCCCTTTTGCTCACAGACTTGTGAGTCTGTACAAAGGGAATAGAAGTAATAGTTGTCGGTTTGGTTTTATTTTTGCTAATGAGTTCATAAAATAAAGCTTAATTTACAGAGACCATTGTTCTCTAAATCTGAGATATTTAAATGGACCATGACAATTATGCTCACTGAAAGAGGACCTCACATTCCTCTGGTGCACACATGGCATTGTGATTAGAACAAATAATAATACTATGAATGCTCATATTAACTTAATCATTAGTTCCCATTGCTAGCCATGGGGTCAGTAAAGTTGTTAATGATTGCTGCATTCATAGACCAGGTGGAAAAGCAAGATAAGGAGCCCTTGGAACAGCTGCATCCGGGCTGGTATTGCACAAATTTGAGCAAAGGTTGTCATATCATGTTATAAAAGTCTGAGATGGTTCCCAAGCAACCTGTTAAACATGCTTATAATGCACCGTGCTGTGTACTGCCTGTAGAGTAAATAAATCTGTCCTTGGCCTAGCGGGCATTTCTTTCTTTTTTTTTTGCTTTTCTTGCTCATTTACTCAGCTTTACAGCCTGTGAACAAAGATGTCGATCCCTTGCAGCCTTAGACTATCCCCCAGCAGTCCCTGCTCTTACTTCGGAAAATTCAATGGACTCATCTCCCCTGTCAGGTTTAGGAAGGTCAATTTTGAAGATTAACTCTCAAACGAGACCTTCTAAAAGTGATCAGCACTTCTGTTCCATAATGCTGTGAGCTGTCCTGAAAATGAGGTCTGAGCAAATCATACCTCCTCCACCATTTGCAATCTATTTCCAGTCAAGACTAGCAGTTCAGAGTGAATGTGATATTTTTAGGCCAGGCCTGAGATATATATTCTAAATAAACTGAGTTTCTTGCAGATTTGGGTCTGGAAGAATAAGGCTGCAGAGGGTGTAGATAGAAACAATCAGACATGAGGAATCACTAGTGAGCAAACATTATAGAGGTTCTTTCAAGATAAAATAAAAAGCTGAAAATATCTGAAACCCAGAAAAAAATACTGGAAACTGTTGAGACATCTTTTTCTCCACACTTCAGGATTATTCTCCATTTTCAGCAGCGAACTTGATAGAGATTAATACCATAAACAAAGAACTCTCATGATACCTGGACTTACTCTCCATTAGAAATGAGGAAGGGAGAATAACCCTTAAGTGATGCATTATTTAAGCACTGACCTGTGCAATGGTAACCAGCAGTTTGACAAATAAAAATAGCATAAATTTCTGGGTCACACTTTTCAGGGAGGATATTCTGAAACACTGCTCTTTGCAACAAGACTACGAGTCCAATAGGGATTCCTTCTCCATTCTTGCCTAATAAACCGATATGAAAACACCATTCCTGCAGTTTCAGCTGGGAATTCGACTGTCTGGACTGTACATTCCTGTATCAGTCTTAATAACTGTATTTCTATATGTGTGTAGAGTTGCACTTAAGTAATCTCATCCCATTCAGTGTTACTTTCAGCTGAGAGCACAGAAGGTTAATTAATCATGGAAGGTTAATTTTGCAAGTTATACTGGTCATCTGAACTGCTTATTGGTCTTTAGCTTCCCTGGCATAGCTTTCCCAAAAATATCAAATCAAACCCAGTCTCTTCTTAAAAGCAAAATGATATCTGGATCATAATCACTTCAGCTTTGGAACCTTTTGGAATGTATTTTGTGGACTGGAAAGAAAATGTAATGTTCTTGACCCAACTGCACAAAAAGCATAGAGTATGGGAAAAACTCGGACAGCAGGGGGATAATTACATTTATTGTGTTAGCAATTGTACCAAGATAAAGTACATTCAAGGTCAAAGAAATTAACAGATTCAGAGGGTTTTGACTTGGGGTCATTCATCATTTTTTCATGCAGAGCTTGAAAAAGAGCAGAACTTCAGAGCAGCACAGACTTGTGTTTAGCAGGGACAGGAAAGGCAGTAAGGCACAAATGGCAAGTGGCACAGAGGGCAGGCAAAAAGTGTGTTGGAGTGAGATGGCAAATCATAACAGGCACAGGAACCGAATTGGGGGATAGAGAATATAGAAAGGAAAAGGCAAGGAAAACTTTTCCTGACAATAAGGAGACTTTGAGCAGCTGTCCGTCTTTGGTTTCATTGCAATTAATGTCAGAAGGCTCACAAAAATTTCAGGCCAGCTGTGGTGGTTTAGCTTGGCCCAGGTTTTTCTATTGGGGGGG
>VZRN01000563.1:329462-349920 GCA_013397935.1 Dasyornis broadbenti
GTAGCAGTTTTGGGGAGACTGCTTGCCTGTGTGAGGACCAGCGTCACTGCAGCAGTGTCGGGCAGGCTGCTGCAAGTGAGACCCATGGCTACGCAGAGGAAAAGAGCCTCTCCTTGGGCAGGGGAAGAAGATCTGGGTGATGAACTGACCTAACCCTCCCCCCATACCTTGTTCCCTTGTGCAGCTGCTGGGAAGGAGGGAGTGGGGTGAGCGGAGAAACAGTGGCCTTGAAGGGTTTATTTTACTTCTCATTTACTCCTCTGACTCTTTAGTAATAAATTAGATCACTTTGCAACCTAAGTTAGTCCTGTTTTGCCTATTCTAAGTGCGTCTTCTCCTGGGTTTCCTTATCTCAACTCATGAGCCCTGAGTGTGGGTGTGTTAATTTGGGGGTACCTGGCATTTGGCCAGGCTCAAACCATGACACCAGCAGTTCCAGAACTATGGTACAAATACCCCTGATGGCACAGGACCACTAAAAGCAATTTATGATTCCCCCCCCAAAGCCTGATTTTGTCTTTGTGATTACTAACACTGGCCAAAGATATCATAAAGCTGCATTTCAATGGTTTCTCAGGGTGAAAATATTGTGGTTTTAAGTAATTTCTGTATGTGTACTCACAGTATGAAAGTATTCAAGGAAATAATAACTCACAGGTATTTTGAAAAATGAGACAGAGGATTTATCATTTTATAGTTTCTGTACAGTTACCTCTTAATAAGCAGACTCCTTTCTAGTGCAGATTCACTTCTCCTTGAGAGGGGAATTTTTTCCTCCCGCATATTACAAAATCCCCATAATTTCTTCATTCTCATTATAGTTTCTCAAGGCAGTGTTAGATTCAATAACAGAATATACATGAATAAATGTTTTCTCTTTAAGAAAACATTTATTTATTTATTTAAAACATCTATTTATTTCTGAGAATATCATCTTAGCTTGGGAAATTTGCTTTATATGCTATCATCTGAGCTAGAAAACCCAGACCTGCACAACTTCCTGGTTTTATTATCCAATAAGCTCTCTTTGGGCAAAAGGATATTTTCCCTAGTGATTTCAATAAATACAGAAGAAATATAGTCTATGTCAATATCACAGGACAGTCCTAAAAAAACGCCAAAACCATAGCTAAGTTATATTTGTATCATTAATTTTTTATAAACTATTAGAAGTCAATTATCAACCATCTAAAGATCTAAATCGTATATTTTCCTGCCAGTCAATTCCAGCAGAAAGAGAAAAATATTTTCCTATTCCATTACAGTGTAAAGGTTTAAGTGGTATCAAAAGTAAATTGCTGATTTTTCTTCTTTTTTTTTTTAAACTATTTTTTCCCAACTAAACTATCAGAGACAGTGGCATAAAAATATGAATTTCATCCTGTGGATGGCACTCCTGGACTGTCAAAAAACTAGTGACTTTTGAGAACTATGCCTTTGATGAAATTTTAAAGGGAAATTCAGATTTGTTTGTTCCATATCCCCAATATTCAGAAGGCAAGACTTAAATAGCCAGGATACTTGTAAAATGACTGCAAATGCTATTTGTTAAGTGCAGGTAAGCAGTTTTTATAGCCTCAGCACCCAGTCAAACAGTCACAGGTAAGTTCAACAAATACAGTATTTCATCAAATGAATGAGGAACTAAATCTGCTAGGTAAGCAGCAACAAGATATTATTACAATCCCAGAATGGTTTATGTTGTATATGATTAAAGCAAGAGACCTGGAGCCAGCTCCAGGAGAAAAAAGTGAGTACATTGTCCTTTTAGAGGGTGATAGTTTGACAATGCCTTTTGCTTTCTCTCCCTGGACATCCTGAGACAATTCTCTCAGTCTCTCATGTGGGAAGGATAACGATGAAAAAAAGCTTTGGGGTTAATGTGTAGTGATGCATCTTTTATGATGGAGAAGGGAGACACAAGGAATACAAGAAAAAATACATGAGAGCGGCCCTAAATTTGCTCTTTTGTCTGGCCTAGAACAAAATTCCCTCTTCCTTGGAGCTGGCCAGGGTCTCTAGCTTCCTGTTGCTGAAAGACTAGCACTTAAGGCCAAGAAAAGTGAAACGAAGAAAGAGATATTTCCACGAATGATCATAAACAATGAATTAGTGAAAGAGTAATTTTAAAGGTCACAGAGAGAAAACTGGTGAACTGTTTGATTTTGACCAGAAGAGGAACAATAGTGACTTCATCCCTGCCTAGATTGCTCAGGGGGAACTCTCAGAGTAAGGACTGCAGGACACACTGGCCACCAAGCAAAACTCAACACGTATTTCACGCAAATGTATTTTTCAAGCCTCCTATGCTAATAAACTCCTTGAAAAACATAGCTAGAGTTAAAAGAAACCCATTTGAAGATTTTTTTTTTTTTTGCATCTACTCCCAATTCCTCTTCCTTTTCCCTTTTTTCTAACACAAACAACCTCATGCTAAACCACTGCTGGCTATTACTGCTGCCGTTACATTTATTCAGGGCAGGCAAAAGCAGGGAGTTGTGTTCTGCTAACAGGTTTTCCTATGGAAAGCATATGGCATCCAGGGGTTACATCCCCCCAGCTCACTCTAACTGCTGTGACAAATGGGATCATTTACAGGACAGTAAACAGGCACACACTTGTAGCTATTTGCTGCACCTAAGCGATAAATTTCAGTGCCTCAAACAGAGGCAGTTTGTGATCTATATAAGTAACCTGTAAATCAAGATAATAAGTAGCCAAATAAAATCTCTTGTCCTTTAGAGAGAAAAATCTTGCAAAGAACGAACAAAGAGAAATTAATGAGTTAAGTGTCATCTCTGCAAGGAATAGTATAAAACAAATTAATAATTAAGAATTCAAGGTCATGGTGGCAATAATTGATCAGGAGTTACATTTTTGTGAGAACACCATGAGTGAGTATGTTAAACTTCCTTGCTGCACAAATCAAAGCTCTTTCTAGAAGACATCAGGCTCAAAGTGGTGTGCATCCTAGGTGTTACTCCACAAAATCCATGTTCAGATTCATGGTTAGTACTAGCCAAATGTACACACCAGTGATTATTTGCTTTAGATAAGTATCAGTTTATAAGATTGACCAGATTCATTGCAGGTATAACACTACTTCCTCCAAATTAGGAGATGCAGTTAAGTTAAAATACTTGTGCCATACTGCATGTTCATACTTGAAATATAACTTAGCTTCAAATGGGTATTAAGTCTCATATCTTGAACAAAACATATTTATTACTCTTAGAAATTCAATTAAGTCAAGTGTGCTGCAGAAAAGATCTCAAAAGGCAAGATTTTTGCGAAGAATGGAAAACATCTTTAAGGGGATATGTTTTCTTCACAGCTAACTTAGCAACCAATTTAAATATATATAGCTCAGCCAGAATTGCTTTACTTAAACACCAAACTCCATTTCACAAGCCATTAATGGCATCATATGAGACAGTTTCTCTCAATACCTCTGAGAAATTTTCTGCACGCTTCCTTCCCTATTACTGCCTGCTTCAAACAGGTCTTTACTAAAGCATTCAAGGCACCCGTATGGGTGTACCAGAAAAATTACTTCCTTGCAAGAAATGTTTACCAAATCCCTCTTCACTTCAGTGCTTCAGCCTACCATCATTCATTTCAGACCACAGAATTCAACACTTGTCCCTCGAACAAACGATACCAAAATATCTTCTCGAATGTCAGACTCTCATTCTGAGCAGAGCGCTCACTAGTGAAAGGGCAGAAGAGAAACTGGCTTAAATAATTTGTTCTAGGGTGGATCTTCAGAGAATTTGGATGTCACTCTGTAGAAGCTACAAGGCACCCCTGTGAAAAATGGCAGCTGCATCCATTTGAGAATGTTCTGTTGAACAATATCTGCAATACAAATACTGTATTCAAGTGCATTTCAATACGCTGCTTGCAAGATACCAGATTCTGAGCGAGACTCAGCTGCTTCAGCATAATAAAACAGCTAGAAAGATGATATAAAGTATTGTGAACCTTTTTCTTGATCAAGTCTGTCCATTGTTAAAAATCAGCACCCTCAGGGGTAATGAAACTCTCTTGTCACTGTTTTTTTGATGCATGAAAACAGCACACAGCAGTCCACACAATCTATTTTTTAATCTAAAAGGTCTTCTTTCACACTGCGCTCATGCCCTGAGGTGCTCCCTCTGTCAGGGCTCAAGTTGGGGCAGTCCAGGGCTTTTCTGCTTTCTCAAGAAAGACAGAAGCAGCTGCCATTGTAAGACTTATGCTCCATAGCCCATGGCTATTACAGACAATTCACACCAAGAAAAAGGTAAATCCAGTCAATGCCTTTATATAACGCATGTGCATGATAAGGAGCTTTCTCAGGAAAAGAGGACTTTTTGAGGCAGAGAGCATCACTGATCATTACTACGACTGTGGAGCTCATATTTGCCAACCTTTGCTCAGAAAAACCCTGCTCTCACTTCGAAGGTGGTTTAACAGATGTGTTCTTCATCACCTGTGCAGTCCAGAGACCCTTACAAAGAAAATAGATCCACAGAAACGGGAGATCATCTCTTACTGAGAAAGAAAGAAAGGAATAAAATAGTGCATGCAGCTAACAGCACAAGGAAGGTGGCATTTAAAAACAGCCTGGTGCGTGATAACCAGCAGCAAGATTCGAGTTTGAAGAGAGAGAGGGAATTTATTTCTGTGTGATAAGCTGTAAATATCTTAATCCATTAAAGACTTGAGACTGTTTGAGAGGGGGCACCAGATAGGTCTGTGATACATCACAGCAGTAAATGGAGATAATGAGACCCTTATGGAATCTTATGAGAAGTAAGTACTTACTCTTTTTTCCAGGAAGACAATTTTCCCAGAACAGCCCAGGCCACACAAATTTGGAAGAGAAGCCTAATGACTTTCAAAAATGAATGTATCTTCTCAGTGAACAGTGTCACCACTACTGATGGGATCAAGCTGTGCTGTCAGTGGGATGGCAAACCAGCACTCTGTGACACCCACATTGCCGGGGCAATTTTTCCTGATACTACCTTAGGACACCGAGCTGTCAAAGGAGAATGGTGGTGAAATACTGTTTAACTCCAGTTCTCTTAAACTGACTAGCATTGCTGGTTGTCCACAGCTTGCTATACAAGTTAGATGCCACAGTGAATTACCATGCTAAGTCTTCCTAAAATCAAGATTTTATTTCCTCCTTCATTGTTTCATCCATTTGAAGTAGATTTCTTTCCTTTCTTGCTTTTTAAAATATTTTGACCAACTATTTCTACTTCTATTCTTAAAGAGAATAGAAGTGTAGAATAATTTCCCCCCTATTGATTAAATTGAGGTTAGTGACAAAGTCAGAGAGTGTGGCCTGGATCTGCTGGCTTTGTACTTTATTCTGATGCTGCTTTTCTAACTAGTACTGGATGGAAACCTACCTTTGTATCAGATGTCTTCTGAATTTTGAATGGCACAAATAATTCGAAGAGAAAGGCAGAATTCCACACTTAAAATTAATTTTGGGATTACAGGATGGGGTTCATCCTATTCCATACACTACTATAGTCCTACACTTGCAGAGCAGAAATTCTGCATTCCCAGTTAAGCCTGATAGGTTGGATACTAAAAGAAAATCAGAGGAGATTTTCAGAGACCATAGAGAGCTCTGTGGATTTGTGATAAAGGAAGATAAATAAAAGCGGATGGTGAAATGTGATATTTTTTTAACATATCCTATTTTATTGTCTTCGGTAGTCACTGAAAAGGAGGTCCACAGCTAACCAGAGAAAAGTCTGGAGCTGTAAGGATATAGGAAAATACAGGCCAGCTCACAACCCTAATTCTGAGGTAAATGCTCACCTTAAGCAGCAATTCTATAGTGCTGCAGATGCAAATTATGTGCTGTGGAAAAAAAAGAAAAGGGGGATATTTTACTTCAGAACTTCCAGGAAAGCAGTGGAAGTTGGTTTAGTGATGTTGAATAGGCTTTGTCAGCCCCCAGCAGCGTTTGTATTAAAAAATATGTATTAACAGAATTTATTAGTAAAAGTGCATTGGACAGAACAGGTCACTGAGCAAGTAACAATTAGGGAAGAGGCAGCAAGGAACAACTGTTGGAGAAGGAAATGGCTAACCAAACATGATAGAAATGCAGGAAGTAAGGAATAGGTGACAGCGGAGAAACAGATCAAACACAGGATCAGTTGCTGCATAGATAAGGGCTTGGTACCTCGCAGCACCTTGAGAAGATCAAACTATGAGTGGGGTGAATGCTCCATTTTAGGAAGAAAGCAACCAGCTGATGTAGTAGCTGCCTCACAATCTTATTAGAGAAGTGATCTGTGAAATAGTTACAGCTATAGCATGTAAGATAGTTATCTGTCTACTTTGGGGTGTTCTTTTCTTTTTCTATGTTTAATAAAATAAAGTCAATTGGTTGATATTAGCAAGCAGAGAAAATCAGTTCAGTGAACTCAAAAAGTGTAATTAAATTTTCCTAAGTTTCAAGATGAGGCCTGAGCTGCCATTAACTATGACTTAACACAGCATCCTTGTCCCTTTTCCTGCATATCAGTCCTGACAGGATAGGCTTGCTTACAGATGAGTGAATGATTGGGATGGGAGTTAAAAATGTGATCTATTTTAGGGAAAGTTTAAACTGCAGCAAATATTCTCCAGCATTGTAGGAACAGGAACTACGTGAGAACTAGAATGAAAGAGTGCAGTTGCACCCAGTCTTTCTAATCATATGCAGTACAAAGTCTTTAGGATCTGAAGTGTTCATGTTCTGGGCACCAATTTCTTCAGCCTAGTCCTGGTCACCTTTTTTTCCTTTAAATATTTCAGGAAATGATGAGGAGAGGAATGGATGAGTTCTGTTAGTGATAACAGCTGGTGCTTAGTCGTCATCCTTCCAAAGGGCCCAGTAGCCTCTCAGTTCTATGACCAGGTGTTTGTTCTCAGCGTGACAGAAGAGGAGCTGCCAAGCATCCACAAAGGATAGGCACAGCAGCTGTGAGCAACTATCACCTTTGGGGGAAAAAATAGCTATTAGCAGAGCATAAGGTATCTTGGAAAAAGGCAGAAAATGAGATCAAAATGTCCTGATGACAGTCAGTCTATGGAGAACATGGGCTAGGCAACAAAAAATGAAGAAGGCAGACTGAAAGAAAGCTTTTCCCACTGCACTGTTCAGTGATTTTAGAGCCATTCATAATTCTTTCGTGAAAAATGGGGTGAATCTAGACCACTCTAACAAATTCTTCTTTGTTGCACAGTAATGAAGTCAGAAGTATATCTTTAAAGTTGGTTCCCTACGTGGCTAATGATAATTTGTGCTTTCCTAAGTAGCACAGTCCAGGTTTCAGGAGTCAGCGTGAGTAATAGTGACATTTTTGAACAGTAAGTCCAAAACTATGAAACATTTCCCTCATTCACAATGTGGTTTTCCATTTTTCTGTGATCTTTTGTCTTCTACATGGAGAAATAATAGACATTTCATCCTTTACTGTGTTGTTCTTGTTCAGCTTGAATTAGTATGGGTTTAAATCACTTGCTTTGAAAGTGCAGTGCTGTTTACTCTCACCAGGAGTTAACACTGCATAGCTTTGCATTTGTGATTTTCATAAAAAAAAGACTGCAGTCCGAGGACATATTTGTGTCTGAAATACGTGAAATTTTAAATTCATCCATGAGCGTATCATAACAATTCCATCTTTAGTGTTCACATCATTCTAGTGATACCTTCTGCGTGTGCCTCTGTTGCCATCATGGGTGTCACTTCCTCGGCCATTGTCACACACACAATGAGGGACATATTCCCACAATTGCATTACTGGTTGGTGGTGGAAGGTAAATCTAAATTAAAGCTCCCACTTTAAAATGTGGAAAATCTACTGCTCTGACTGCTCTTAAAATTGTTGGAGCTCTGGAGGTCCCTCGTGGCAGTGAATGTCATGAAGATATATATGCAAAGACAAACAAAAGAAGCAAAACACCCACCCAGAGCATTCAAACTAATTTCATAGCCATCTGATTGATTATGAACTTACTATAACACCTATTTCATTGACATACCTTTAGACATCTTTTTTTAACCAGCAAAAACAATTTTGAAATTGTGTAGCCTTCACTCTCACTCAGAAAAGCTTGTCTTTTTTTTATTGTGTAAAAGTTTGTCAATAACCAAACCCTGTCTCAGAAGGGTCATTCATTTGCACCAAGGAACTCCACTATTGCACTGCTTTGAAATCAAAGTGAGAAGTTGCTGTTCATGCTTTGGTCTCCTGAATTTCTAGGAACTTTCTAGGAATTTCCAGAAATACCCATTATACAGACTGAATATTAGTAGCACAATGTCAGCTCAACTATTTGGTCAAGTAGAATAACACTCTCAGGAGAAAACCAATGAGCCATCAAAATTGTTTTTACATTTAGTTTAACTGTTTGACTAGCCTCAGATCCTCACCAGCAAATGAAAATAACTGAGTGTGGACAGCTAAAGCAATGGCATTTCAGCCATGACCTTGCACACCCAGGAACAGCCACTGCTCTATAGCACAGTCCAGAGTCTCCTTTGAAGCATTTAAACCAAGAAAATAACTGCTAACAATGACTGTTGGTAGTTCAAAGTAATTTCTGGCCATAGGAAAAGATTTAAGAGCCAGGCTATAAAAATAGGTCATTCTATTGTTTGTATTATCCATACAGATAAGATATGCAATATCTGGCACTGGTTTCCAACCAAACTACAGTGAGTCTTTATCTACCTCTTGGACTTCGTTTACATCAAATCCTTTTATGTTTTTCATTGAAGGAACAGGAGACAAAAGGGAATCTCTTTCCTCAAAAAACCAAACCAAACCAAAACCAAAACCAAACCCAAACCAAACAAACAAAAAAACCCCCAAACCCCACCCCCCCAAAACCCCCCACATTATATTTTCTATTCTTGTTCTTTGTTAGTTTAAATCTCAACAGTGCTGTAAGGAGAAAAGTTGCCGCAAAATGCTTTCAAAGACACTGCCAATGTAGCCTTTAAACATGATTGAAAGAAATCAGTTACCAAACCAGGAGATTATCCAGAAATCTGGAAACACTCCTGGATGTATATTCATTATGAGAAATGGAGAGAGGGCAGGACAACAATCATATCTAAATGGTCTCAAACAAGCCCTGGAAGTTTTACGTACAGATGGGAGCCAGAAAAATAAACCAGCTGCTCATTTTTTCTTCCTTTACTAATTTGAGGATGAAAATGGATTTTCTCCCAGGAGTACTCCATACACAATTGGAGACACTAACAGTAACACGAAGTAGGCATAGAATTTGAGTGTGAACATAAGCTATCACTTCTTCCAGGGCTTTTGGCTTTTGTTGTTGTAATTCTGTTTGTTTCAGTTTTAGGAGAAAGTGGAAATTTGCCCTGTTTTCTGAGTAACTCCAACTTTATCCAGTTAAGACTGGAACAACATTTTAAGGAAAAATCAGCTTAAATGATGAGAATCCAGTCAAAGGAAAATTCCTGCTTTATGCCATTGTACTGAGTATGCAATTGTCCATGGACTGTGCCTATCATTACAATGGTCAAAGAATGGGGAAGAGAACTGGATAGTAGAAAATAATTGAACAGCAGAGGAAAACGTTGCTGTTTCCAATTACAAGAGAGTTATCCTGAGAGAATAATGTACTGGAAACTCGTGGACTTCAGAGTCACAGATAGTTTTGCAGAGCTCAGCCTATAGTTTACAAATACCTTGATAATTTCAGCCTAAAACAATCTCAGGACTAAAGTCTGCCCAAAGTATCTCATGAAGACACTGTGCAATGCAAAAGATCCATTGAAGTATTTTTGGTTCTTTTGAAAACCTGGAAGTTTGATTTATTCCCACTATGGAAACAAAAATGAAAACACAGGACTTGCAAATAAACAAATATTTTAAATTAAGACAGATATTCCCACAGTACTAGAAGCTAAATCAATAAATAAACACAAATTCTCACTCCACAAATACCTTCATTTCATCTCTGTGTCTAAAAAGACAGGCTCTATTTATTTCCATAGATGCTCAGCACTACTTGGAAGTCATCATTTAATTACCACTACAAATCTTCAGCAAAATAAACACTGAGATGGTAGTGACAAACTATTCATAATCCACCTTGTTTTCACTTAAATTGAAAACTGCATTCTTCTGAATTTAAACCTCGTCTCTCCTGGGGTTCACTTCTGTTTGAGCTCTTAAGATATTTGCTCTTCTAATAGTTACTTGATTGTAGTGGATAGACATGTCTTCTTTCTATTAATCTATATTTAAACATTCAAAAATAATGGCAGGGACCTGACAAGTTAAGGAGATTAAGATTTAAGGCTAATAATCAGACAGTGCCTTTATTCCAAGTTTTTTGCTGATTAAGGGAAATGTCTGAAAAAAGTATATTACCTATTGTTTGGCATATGGGCCACAGTGACAGTGGGACAGCACAGCTTTTATTGCACTTGAGAGAAGTAAATTCCTTTTTTAATATTTTCAAGTTTTGCTGGAGCATAATCTGATTTATATATAACAGAGCAAAATACAATATAAAAGTTTTTCAAACTTTCTCTGTAGAAACTCTGTCATCCAAAGCCATTCCAGCCTCTAAGTTAAACAGATGCCATGTCTTTGCATCCATTTGCCTGTAAGAACTTTGGGTCAGGCATTTTAAGAATCCCTGTGATGCTTTGCATGGTGTAAAATAGATGTGTGTGAACAAAAGCTGAGGGGAAGTTTGAACAAGCTCATTCAAGTTTCTTCTGCACTTCCAAAATATCTCATAAAGTTTGGATGACAGGAAAGATCCTCCCCATCTTCTAACAATTTCTCCAACAGTAGAAGCCTCTTTCTCCTATTAACTTCACTCTCCCCTTTCCGGAGCAGCCCTTGCCTACAACTTCATGGAGCAGCTGTTCTGCAGTGAGTAAGATCAGCAAGCGGGGGTTTCCTAGAATCACAGAATGGCCTGGGATGGGAGAAACTTTAAAAATTCTCTCATTTCAACCCCCCTGCTATGGGCAGGCACCAGGTTTCTCAGAGCCCCATCCAACCTGGCCTTGAACACTGTCAGCGGTGTGGCAAACACAGCTTCTCTGGGCAACCTGTTCCAGTGCCTCACCATCCTCACAGGCAAGAATTTCTTCCTAATATCTGATCTAAACCTACTCTCAGTTTGAAGCCATTCCCCCTTGTCCTGTCACTCCAGGGCCTTGCAAATAGTCTCTCTCCATCTTTCTTGTGGGCTCCCTTCAGGTGCTGGAAGGCTGCAATTAGGCCACCCCAAAGCCTTCTCTTTTCCAGGCTAAATAACCTGAAATCTCTCAGCCTTTCATCTTCTGATTTCTTTCAACAAAAATATAACAGGAAACGATTTTTTTTTAATGAAATAAGAATAATCTCTTCTGCAAGAAGTTACCTATAAAAATACGTGATTACAGAAATCTTTAAAAAGTGAACATTTCTTACCTACTCTGCTGTAGTGGACGCCAAAGTCTTCTTACGGTTTCAGCCTCTGAGTAGTTGAGCTGCTACATCTCCATGGTCTAAATCCTGAAAGTCTTTCAGCCACTCTCAGCTGTTGCAGGGTGAGGTCCTTTACACACAGTGTGCAGTGTGTGCCAAGAGCACTCACTGATTTTTTCTTGCAGGCAGATCTCTGTGAATATGCTCAGTTCTGGGTGTTTTTAATGTACATTATGTGGCTCAAAAAAAAAAACAAACCAAAAAAACAAACAAAAAAAAGAAAATCAAAGAAAAGGTGAGTATTTTTTGTTCCATTCTGGGATAATCGAGTGCTCCTTTTGACTTCTCTAACTTCCCTTACCAAGCAGGGGATTTCTTTTATATTCCACATTTCAGATATTCAGGCTACTTACAGTCTTTTACAAAGCTGAGTTTCAATTTAAAAAGTTTCATTTTGATGGCTGAAAGAACTTAATCTGCTTGATGTTGAAGTTGCTGTCTATTCAAAAAGAGGGGTAGATCACTGTAGTGATCGATACAGCTTTCCCTGTGCAGGTACATGCCCAGGAGAACGAAATAAGAGGCATTTGAGCCATAAATCTCAAGCTCTCTTTCTAACAAGCTGGTAATTTCTGGGGTGAGAGACAGGCAAAGGCTTCACATTAGTCATAAGGAAAATTGTTATGTTACTGGTTTTAATGTTGTACTAGGTATTGTTAGGAAATTATTTGGCAGTTTCTTTTTGCTCCATTTAAGGCTTATTCCATACATGAGGGGAAGAAAGAAAAATGTCTTTCTTTTTGTCAGCAGATTTCTTAATGGGCTGGGAGGAAGCAAAACCAACTAGAAACAGTAGCATAAACTTGATATTTAGCTAACAAAAATAAATAAAAGGCATCTAATGGGGCAGCATAGCTCATTCGTTCTTTTTATCGACCTTGGAGTTACTTAGATTTTTCTTTTCCATTATTTATTTTGATAGAAATAACTTCACTCACCTTTCAGAGCACTAACTGCTAATGTACTTCCACCCTCTTCAGCCTTGAGATAAAATACCCAAGAACACAACTAACAGTTGTAGCAGCAAGATAAAGGCTGCACCACTCCCCAAATCTGCAGCATTTCACTCAGACTGCGAAACTGAAAGTGGTGGCATTTACCAGCCCTAGTGGACAAAAAGCCATATTTCTTGGGAGGACATGTAACTCATTCCCTCCCCCGTGGCAGTTCTTGAGACTCTGTTCCTGAGTAAGGGTTTTCCTGCTGAAAGCACAGTCCATTTTCATTTCTTTTCCCCTTGAGATCCTATGACTGCTTTACTACTTTCATTTACAATAGCAGTGCTGTCACTGCAATGCTGCACGAAGCTCAGTATATTTGATCACAGGAGGCATTTATACTCAAGCTTTTATAACGCATCGCTTGAGGCTCTTCTCTTTCAAGCTTGTTTGCTCAGTTCTTGAGCTTTTATGAAGTGCCAATACCATTTAAATAAAATGATTGCACATATCTGAGTGAGACTTCTCACTGATCCAAACAGGAACACCATCCAGTGCCTGAAGGAGGCCTACAAGGAAGCTAGAGATGGACTTTTCATCAGAAACTGTAGTGATAGGACAAGGAGGAATGAGTGCAAATCTACAGAGAGTAGGGTTAGATCAGATGTCAGGAAGAAATTCTCTCCTGTGAGAGTGGTGAGGCACTGGCACAGGTTGCCCAGAGAAGCTGTAGATGCCCTGGAAATATTCTAGGCCAGGCTGGATGGAGCTCTGAGCAACCCGGTCTTGTGGAAGGCATCCCCGCTCATGGCACGGGGCTGGAACGTGATGATCTTTGCTGTCCCTTCCAACCCAAAGCATTCTATGATCTCACAGCATCCTTACATCATATGATCCTCACTAGACGTATCATAGAATCACGGACTGGAGATGAGTTGAGGCACACGAACTCAGAACTAGAAAAACCTACATCAAGAGGATAATAAAGAGTCTATTCAACTGACAGATGCTGCTATGTTTTCCTTAAATTTCAGACAGGGAAATGCAAGCACACTCTGGAGATCATTTATAAAAAATCCATTGGTTCCAGGCATGCTCCACATGTTCAGCGCTCTATCTGTGCTTGCACACTGCAGACACAATCACAAACCTCAGAGGGATATCAAGATGAACTGCACAGCAACTACCATACAGCTGGAAATCCCATATCACCGCACAAAGTCCTTCCATGTGCATTTTTCTGTCAGCAAGTAATTTGAGTGATATAGACAAACTGGAAGCCTGTGACACCTATAAATTATAAATAGGTTTGTAATTTATATTACCTTGCACTGAGTTAAAATGTAAGCATACTAAAATGGCGTAAGAGATACTTGTGCATAAATTTTGTGAAAGCATTTTACCTAACTGCATGAGCAACTACTTAAGGCACACAAAAGACAGGCATAGTCACCTATCAGAGACATCTAAGCTGAAAGGAAAAATAAGAATTGTCAGAAGGAGGACAAGTTAAAAATAAAGGACTATTAAAAGGCAGAACTTAACTCTCAAATACATCAGAAGAATGACTAGCAATGTTAAAAAAAAGAAAAAAGATAAGTAGTAGAAGGAGGAAAGGAACACCAGCTTTTTGGAAGGGAGATAACAAAATAAAAACATGAGCCAGAGTAAGGAAAATTAGAGAAGAAAGGAGAGAAACTCACTTTGCTTTCAACTTCAATTAGTGAAATTTTACCAAAAAAGCAAATTAATTAAAATCCAAATTTCATCTCATGAAAAAAAAGTACTTAATGTACAGAACTTAAGATGTATACCAAAATCTGTATACAGATTCAACTTGAGCTAATGTGTCTGCTCAGGGATGTTGAGACATTTTGAAATTTCTTTTTCTATTGATTAAATATATTTTTCAAGCACTCTTCAGCATTTTAATTGGGCTTTATCTGCATTCTCTGTCATAATGGGTAGTAGCATCAACCTGTACTATTCAAAATTTATTTAACTTCATAAATTAGAAAGAGCTGTACAATAAAACGGGGAATGTAGACATTTTCTAAGTAGCTGATAATATCCAGAAGGAAATGCAAGATGTCCCATTTAGAGATGTTACCATCATTATTGTTTATTACATTCATCAGTGAACAGGCTGCTCCAGTCACTGTTGAATCCCATGGGTGCAATTCTATTTCATGACAGACTATATTTAAACACTTTGCTTACTGCTGTGGTCTTCCTTTCACATAAATTCAGTGTTTGCTACACCAAACTAGACACCGGATCTGCCTGTGGGGAAACTGTAAAATTGGTCTCTAAATACATTGAATAGAAAATCAAGGAAATATAAACTCAGAGCGTGCCAAAATATTTTATCCCTTGAAGGTAGCAATGATTTATGTAAACCAGTTTACTCTTTGTGTTGCAGGCATTAAGCAAAGCCAGGGCTCACTAATGAGTTATCAGGAGAATGGGAGAACAAGCTAAATGGGGAATCCTTTCGGTGCTGTCAGTGGCAAATTAGGTCTATCAAGACAACAATAAGAATACACAGAGCAGTCAGTATTAGGTTAATTCCCTCCGTTGACATGAAAGGCTGGAATTTAGCTGGAAACAAAATAAGAAAAACTTTTGAGTCTCAATCAGTTTAGTATTTGCAGGCACCTATCACATATTTAAAGTTTGGGATGCCTTTTCATTCCACTGCAAAAGGAGTAGCCAAAAGGAAGTGTATATCACTGCCTATATTATCAGGGCATTCTCATATGGAACATAAGGAACAGATTGGCCTGGGAAGTTTCATGTGCAACCTCTCTTCAGTTTAATTTGAACTAGATTAGTAAAAGTACATTTTTCTTAATACTTGGAAATATTTTCATCATCCTATCCCTCAAACTGAAGATATAAAAGTGGATTGAATTCAAAAGTCCACCTTTTGTTGTGCCAGCTGATTGCAGTATTTGCGTAAAGTAAAATCATTAGTTATCTTTTGTCCAAAAAACCATCAAGGACCAATTTTCCCGTATCAGCCTTCCCATTAACTCCATGATATGCATATGACAAAAGACTCAAGAGAAGATTTAGAAACATTCCTTATATGGTAGTTGTTATTTGGCTTAGATGCTTGGTCAATGGTGGTGTCTTTATTTTATTTGAGCTTATTTTGCATCTCTAACAGCATGAGCATAACCAAACAATCCTATGGTAGGGATTTAAGTCAACAGAAGCCAAATCTCAGCTCTGAAATTTTCGGATATATTTTTTTCTCACTCCTGAGACCTTTTATTACGTGGCACAGCTGAGTCAGATCTGGCAACCATTTTTCAGTTGAGCAGGGAATGTCTCAATCCGTTATGCCAAAGCCAGATGGCTACTTTTTGCAAGTGCTTTCCAGCTTGAAAAGGGAAAATCAGGATTCTGTGCCAAAGACTCAGCCCTTCAAATCCTTGGGTTAGGGTCAGTCAGGATAGCACAAAAGCACCAACAGGGGCCTGGGGAGCAGGCTATGAATCCCAGAGCTCATTTGTTGCCTGTAATTTAGGATACTTAGAGAGGATAATGGTTGGGGGATCATTAGCATTTAAAAAAAAAGATAATAATCCTAACAAGTAACAGATGACTGCTGGGAAATACATAAAAGCATGTTTGTGCATTGTGTGGGCAATAATCTTGTTTACAATCACACCACCACAGATTTATTATGTGTCAATGCAATGTTATATAAAACCATACTTCAAAATATTATCTTGCATGCAGTATTTGCCACCACATCAATTGCTAAAATTATGAGCTTGCTTCAAGGTATTTTTTTTCTTAAAACATCTGTGCATGTGTGATATCAGCAGCGACTTTGCTGCTAGTTCCAATCACCCTTGCATAAACTCATGTAAAATATTTTCTCCACCCCCACAGAACCAAGTGTGAATTTTGCTGAAGCATTTAGTTGTCAGGAGTGAACAGAAAATATATTTGGCAAGCCACAGGAAAGACTCAAGCCCTTGTGGAGATTTCTGGGAATTCATCTTAAGCAGTGTCCAAAATGGAATTCAGAAAAGCTGTTTAGTATGTCCAATCCCTCACTTAATCTACATATGTTTGCACAATTATTGGTATAATAAAAAAAAAAAGATGATAAAATGAAATACTGTTGGCGGCTACTACTGACAGCTGGAGGTCAGAAAGTAAAAAGCTTTTAGAAGTTCTATGAAGAAACAAAAAGATGAATGTATAAATACTGGCAGGAAATAACTTATCACTGAGCTGCTACAGCATTCTGACATCTTTGCAATGCAATTTCAGTTCAGGTCACTTCCTATTCTACATGCCTTTTTTACTGTTTACTTTTCTAAAGTATAATCATTTATCAGATGTGATTTCAAGTGTAACTTTTGAGACACAGTGAAGAAAACATTATACTGAACTACTTTATCTGCAGCAACACATCCTACACGCCGTGACAGAATCATAGATGCAGCAATTGTGTATTTGCCATGCAGGAGCATAATCAGCTCTCATGCTTTTGGCTTAACCCAGGAGACTGAGGGAATGGGAACTTTCAATTAAAACCAGCATTTTCCAGTGTGAACTCAGCTGGAAAGGATTAAAGATTTAGAAACCAGAGGTTACGGTAAGAAACAAACATCGTCCTTGTCATTCTAATTTAATTGATATAAAATATAAAAGTATTAAATTTTTTTTGTTTTAATGAAACCATTATTTTTTTCATCTGTTAAACCACATCACAGGCTAAACCACACCAGGTTCAATCCTGTAGTCTGTGCTAGCAGAGAAACCTCATTAGAGGATATCACTTCCAGAGTTGTTCTTTGGAAGAAAAGACATCTTTTGGAAGAAAAGTTATCTTTTGGATAACTCAAAAAAGATCAAACAGCAGACAGGGTAGTTGTCCAGATGAACCAATAAAACCTTTTCCTTAGCTGCAAGAAAGATGCTGGAAAGTCACTATGTTTTCAATCATTCCTTGTTTTCCCTCATTTACTGCTCAGGTCCCAATCACAATCCAAAGAGAAATTTTAATGAGACTGAAGCCGGATCCTCATTAATTAACTCCTACAGGAGAGAACTGAAACTTCAAAGGCTAAACTGCACTTTCTCAAGCCTTACCAGACCAGTTTTTCTTTAAAGATGCTTCTGCTCTCAGAGAAATGAGGCCCTTTTCACTAAAGGACCCAAACTTGGTTTGATTTTCATCAGCACTGCAGTGCAAGGCTGTGTGGTACAGAGAGGAGGAAAGCTTAAGACACTGGACCTGGGTCAAAGACTCATGTTCAGGGGAGAAGAGAACAATTTTGATTGTCAGATTTCTGGTGTCATGCACAGCTCTCATGATTTCCCAGTCAAGGCGTACACACAGGAGTAGCTTTATCCTTCATAGGTTATTCAGTTACTATGAAGCCCTCTGACATCAACACTTTTACAGCCATGACAATAGGCATTCAGAAATTTTGCCTCCCAGTGTATGTCCTCAAGTACAGGTGAAAATAAAAACATTTACTGTAGTCACACTATCAGGTGTTGTATGCTCAGATTTCATCTTTTTCTTACACCTAGAAAAAGATCTGCCACCAGAGCGGATTCCATGGATCCTTTGAAACTGAACATTCTTTAAATTGTGTCTTGTAGTTGTGACACTTGCCTAAAACACGTGCACAGATCCATTCAAATTTGTATCCTTTCCCATTCAATCAACAATTCAGAAAAATTGAAGGAATGGAAGCCTCTGAAATATGAAAGTCAGCAAAAGTGTAAGGGGAAGTAAACGGAAAATTTTTCAGGATTTGAATTTTTCAGAAATCAGGATTCTTAGTCTTTCTCCTATTGCAGATTACACAGGTGTACTTCACAATGAATATAATTTGATAACAGCTTGCACAGAATTCAACTTCAGTTAAATTCAGTTATCAGGTGTGATAAACTTATTATACGTACTGAAAATATCCAAACAAACGTAAATAATTATTTTAAAAAAATGTTTTGAATAAGACCAGTCTAGTTTACAGGTTAATTTAAGTTCAGAACAAGGAGGTATGATCATGGCATCACCATTTTGTGCTTTTATAAAACATAGTAGCGCTTATCAGCTACTGTATCAAGGTCCAATTCCAACAATGTTTATTTGATTCTAGTCTATAAAAATTATTCAAGTTTTCAATTTCTTGCATCACTGATGTATAAATTTATTCCCACAGGAGGACTTTGCCCTTGACAGTGCAGTGCCAAGTTTGCCCTGCATATTATTATTATTATTATCAAGTTAGCTATCTCAAAACTTACAACAACACAAATGCAATTTCCTTCTCCAATACAAAAATATCATCATGGCCCTTCCCATCTTCTCTCTACTTTTAATCTCTACTAGAACAGTTTCAGAAGGAAATTTCTAACCTCATGTGCTTCTGATACACTGAAGAAAGGAGACATCTAAATTGTCTAAGGTCCACCCTAAAATGTCGCACTTGGCCAAGGCAGTCTGGTGTACGTGGCCTGACTTATACTTGTGGGTGTGATGTACCTGGGCAATTAAGACATCACCTCATTTTACTACTTCTCTTAGTTGCCAACTCTTTGTTGCCATGAATCTGATCTAAAGGTCACATGACTCAAGTTCCAGCATTATTTTTATTTTATAGATTCTTATTAAGGTGTAAAAAAAAAGAGTTTGGAAGTGTGCTTTCTAAAATAAGCAAGATAATAAAAGATCTTCAAATTAATTTAAAATGCTTCATAATTTGTCCACGATCCTTTTATTTTGCTAGTGTATTTTAAACATTCAAATTTAAAATTTAAAAATACTGAAATTTGAAGGTTTTTCAAAGCATGCCACTTATCTTGCTCTGTTTGACTAGCACTTTTCACAGTGGTGTTCTAACTTTAGTCAAGGCTTTGACACATTTTGTTTAATACTTGAAAAATGTGCTGCCTAAAATCAGGACAAAAATACAAAAATAATACATAAATGGTCTTTTCAATCTAGCACAACCTCAGATTAGGTTTATCTGTAGTTGAACCAAAGATAGATGTATTAAAAGAAATAAAATACATATTTCATTGCCATTGCTCTACTTTAAAGTAAACAGATGTTTTTTCCAGTATCCTTACGATGTTTATACAAGCATGGAAATATTCATAAGCAGACACTCCATTCAACAATCAAGTCACCTATATTTCCCCTTTTTTTTAAAATAACATATGCTCTTTAAAATTATTAATTAATACTAAAAATGAAAAATAACCACCATCATGCCATGGATGGAACTGGATTCTATTCAAAGCTACTTAGCAATAATTAGGGCACCAAGACAGCTGTTAACATTGAAAATGGATAGTTGCAGTTATTATTAGTTCAATAAAATTTGATGGATAGAAATAAATTCTTGGTCTCTGATGTGTCTGGGAAAAAGAACCTCATGCTAACATAGAAGCTAATACTACAGTAACTGTAAGTGTGACCCAAGTAGGGCTTCGTCCCCGTGATTCTTAACAGTTCAGGTGTTTCCATTGTTACAGCAAAGTAGATTGGACGTAATGCTTCAGATTGATAACAACACCAGAGCAAAAGTCTGATAACTGAAAAAAACCCAAGCCTTTTGTTTACAAGAGTTCTGTTGGACTCACAGATAGTGATTTCTGTTGGTTCTATAATGAATATTACTTGAAAATTACAAACCAAAGAAACTAAGAAAAGTTAAGGCTTTTATATTTACCAGCAGAACAATATCTCATATAAGTGCCTGCAATTTTCTGCCTTCTACCTGCCTCACTTTCCAGTCTGGTTTTCCTGCAAAATAATGAACCAAGAGCCTTAGTTATCCAACTTCTAAAGCTGGCTGCCTGGAGTTTTAAGGTTGCTCATATAGGTCAAAAACCCTTAAAGTAACAAACTCAAGGAGAAATTTATCTACTGTGTACTACAAATCTAATTTAGATTTCAAACCACATTTTCCACAGGAGTAAAAAGAAAAAAAAAAAAAAAAAAAAAAA
>VZRN01000563.1:349950-433362 GCA_013397935.1 Dasyornis broadbenti
AAATCAAGAAATCCCTATGGACACACATGAATTTAAATCGTCCAAACCTCTTCATATTAAAAATAAATTAAATTATTAAGAAATTATCATTCATTTAAGAAAAATTGCCAAAGCTTGTATGAAGACTACTTTCTGCTCAGGTGTGAAGGAAAAAAACTCTGGTCACGGAATTTGTCTGCCCCAGACTATTGCCCCTGCTTCTATTTTCCCTGGCTCACCTCCCTGAACGGACTGATTGCTAATGCCACAAGCATCAGAACTGCAGCACGTGTGCTCCTGAGACTTGCATTTTCCAGGGACATACAAGCATGGATATTCATGCAAATGAAATAAAATAGCCTTGAACACTCTGAAAGTTATTTCATGGATACAATTTTAGGGCTTATTCAGAGGTTGTAATTGTTTTGTCATGATTATAGTCAAAGTGTAGGAACTGTCAAGGGAAACAAGTGGTCAAAATAACATTAAAAAGACAAAGATTGATAGTGGTGAAGGTTATTGTTGCATTGATTATTGTATTTTAAGCAAGTATTTTACATTAAAAGAGCTTTGCAACCTTGGAAACCTGATGAAATGCAGGATATAAACATTGAGTGGTGCTTTTATCAAGGCAACTGGTAATGGAAAGAGATTTTATACAGTTATGATGAAATGTCTCACTTTTATACCATCAGTGTTGAACTGCTGGCAGATCGCTAGTATGAGGGATGTTTATTTTGGAGAGGCAGGAGTCTTTCCTGTCTCTTCTTACTCTAATCAAGAACTTGTGAACCCATATTTAAAGAGTTTCATCCTTTTCTCTATTCCTTTTGAGGAGAACCGAGTACACTTCTCTCTGCTGACATTGAAAAGTAGGCAAGGAGAAGGACAGTAAAACCCTGTTTTAGCTTCATCAAAACGGAGCACTGCAGTTCCTACACTATGCAAGAACTTTGTGAAGTCCCTTTACAGTCTCGGGGAAGTCCCAGATTGATATAATATCACAAGGGGAGCAGGGATTGAATGTAGCAGTAGTTTTAGTGTCTTCTATGTCCTCTGCTGGGTGAATGTATGTTGTCCCGGCAAGAGAATGAGATTTTATGGTTTAGCAATGGCCCTTTTCCATCTCTAATTACTACCTCACAGGGGCACTGTGAAGATTATTTAGTTAATGTTTGCACAGCTTTCTGACCATGTAAAGTACTGTTAAAGTGCTAAGCATTACTATTATCATCCAATTATACAATCAATCCAAATCTGAGTAGCACTAAAGTAAGTTCCAGTTCCAATTATGCTAATCAAACTGCAAAGGGACTGTACATCCAGAAGTTCCTACCATACCCAGTATGCTATTGCAGCACCTTTGAGAATCCTCGTTACAGTGACTTCCCCCAGCATACATTAAACGCACATTTACCTGACTGTGAACTTCAGGTATGTGCCTAAACGGGAACAACGTCAGCCCTGACAGGCAGATGGCAAGTATTGAGATGCTCTACCGATGATATTTACACTGGTATTTACATTTAATTAATCTCCTGTTTAGACTGGTAATGCCCTCACTGAAGAATGAGCAAAGCCCTGGGGCAGAGTTCAGGTGGTGGAAATGGCTTGCCTCTGTTTTGGAATTTAAGCAGTATTGAAGTGATAGATAAGATTTCCTATCTGCCTTTCACTGTCAGCTGTGGAAGTTTGTCAGGGAAAACAATGGAGGGCAAAGTTAAATCTCTGTGCAGGACTGGGCTCCAGCATCACCCTGAATGGCAAATATCTGCAAGCAGAACAATAGAGAGGAGGATTTTGTTCTTGCCCTTCATGTCTGTGCTCCAGGTTTACTCTCAGATCACCTGATAGGTCTTGCACAATTAGTCTGGCTTATAGCCAGCAGCAGTGCTTGAGATCAGAACTCAGGCTCACATGAGCTGTGTGGGACTGCACTGAAGAAATGCAGAGCCCCTACCTAAAAGCTAATTCCGCTACTAATTCTTAGCTACAAAGCCAATAATTGGTGTATAAAAATAAAAAAGAATCCCCAAACCATAACCCCGGCCCACTCAGCTATATCACTAGAAGCTTCTCTCCTCAACAAAAGCTTTAGGAAGAGGGAGTTTTCCCCTCTCTAGCATCAATTACACAGCGTGGAAATATAAGATCTTTCAACCTGCCCCTTTACTATCTTAGCTGGTCATTCAATATCAGGATAGGCTATGTCTTCACATTCGTTTGGAAAAGACTTCTGGGGTTTATTGATGGTGCCCCCTCTCCCTGCGCATTTCTTTATAGCACGGTTGGTGCCTGTTTCCTGGGGTTATTATCTCTGCCTAATAGAATTCCTGACTCAGCAAGCAGCTGGTACATTGGATACTGCTCCTGGTTTCTCCTGATGCTTTCCTTTGGTTTGTACAGCTGTAGATTACACCCTTGACTAAGGAGTTTACATGTGTTAGAGGGTCCTGGGACAATAAATGCAGTGCATATTCCAGGAACTCTCCAGAGGTAGGAGCCTGCTACATGATTATGGGAAGTAGGAAGTGATGTCATTCAGGAGGGGTTTCAGTTCTGGGTTTGCAATATCACTATTAATACACAAATAAAGAAGATATTGAGCTGTCTGTGTTAAAGGGATGTAGTAAATAGCAACTAGAGGGAAGACAATCTCTTTCGACTTAGGTCACTCCTTTTCACATCTCTTCAAACTTTCTCCTGTAACAGATTTAAAAAACAAGATGAGGGAAATGATGCATTCAAACCACTGCTCGACCTGTGCATCACACACAAAGTCCTCTTTGCACACAAGGAGCATCCTTGTCTGCAGACATTTTAAGCACAGCCTCAAAGTCTGTAAGAAAACCAAGTGCAGCTGTTCCATCTGCACTCTTTTGCACTCTTCCTTACACACACCAGAGAACGAAGATGTGACTGGAGCTATGATCAGCTGTGTCAGTCTCAAAGCAAACCAACAGTCACTAATTCTGAAACAAAGCCCTCATTTATCCAGCCAAAAATGTATGAATCACCTTAAATCTCTCAGTACGGCAGTACTACAAAAGAAGATTTATTTATTTTATTCTTGCCAATATTTTTATCTGATTCTTTCAGAGACATTAAAGCCTTATTCATACTTGAGGAATCTTGGAGTGCTTAGTTCTGCCTTTATTTGTATTTTTAAAACATTAAAATCTCAATTTATTAAACTCATAGAAGTCAAAACCGTTTCCCATATACTCAATCCTAGCAAACACGTGAAGGCAGTAGAAATAAAAAGAAAAGCATAAATAAAGGGATTACATTTTCATCATAAAACCATGATTCTTCAAAACATAGCTACTCAAGAGTACAAAACACTACAGCGTATTACATAACAACTTCAAAATATAATATAATGCTGTGTCAAGACAGAAAATGGAATCTGAGCAAAACCTTTGGGCTTCTGGGTATAGATATGAAGATGCATATATCTTGACAAGAGTGCATAATGAAAGCATTATCTTTAATTCTTGGGCCCCAGTTATGATGCTGTATAAACAAAGAGACTGTGAAACAAAATAGAAAGAAACTTGTTGGAATGATTTTGATAGGTATGTGTTTTAATTTTATTTCTGGATGCTTACAGTTAAGGCTGTTAATTACTTATTTTATATAAAAATGACAGTAACTGACAAAAAAAATCCCTCCCAAAACCTGGATATCCTGTTTCTGGATATGAAAATTCTCACACCTTTAAACTTGCAGCAATGTTTCCACCACCAGAAAAAAAATAAAAGAAATATTATGGCTACTATTTCATTAAACTATATGTGCTTGTTGATAATGCAGAGCATTATTATGGAAAGAAATCTTTCAGCATATTTTTCAGAATTTTTCAGAAATTTCTAGCAAATGCCCTACAACATGCATTATCAAAGGTTTTCTTGTACAATATGAAAGTTTTTTGAGTGTGCTGAAAATTACTGTGCAATCACAACAAAAAGTACTGTGTACAGAATTATACATTGATATAATTAGACAATCAAATAATTTCTTTTGTGATGACACTAAGTTGTCCCAAGAACTTTTTGCCTACATGTGATGTTCCTAGAAGGAAAACACAGGACATAGCGTATCTGTACTTTTTTTGCTTATATTTCTGCAATATTTTAATGTGATTTACGATCTTTTTATTTTAGCTTATGTGTGCCTGTGTTTATGCATATGTATCTATTCTGGTTTGGTTTGGGGAAGAGATTGCCTTTATTCTGGCTTACTTTTCAATTAAAAAAAAAATAAACCAAAAAACCCAAAACAGGTACACTGCTTTCTTTTATGACCTGATATAACAGAATGCAAATTTCCAGATGAAAAAGTATAACACAGATTTTTATTACAGAAGTTAATAATAACAACATTTACAGACTCTGCATGTGGCTCTTGACTAGAAAGGTTATACTCACCTCTGTGAAACACTGGATTCATCTCAGATAAAGTGAGAATGGTGTTTTATCTTGTGATAAGTCCATTTTGTGATGGATTAATCGTGGCTGCCTGCCAGAAGCCTCCCCTAGCCACTCTCTTCCCCACCTCAAAAGGACACGGAGGTGACTAAGATGAAAACTACCTGGGTGAGTCTAACCCCAAGCAGGTCTCTCCTCACTTTGTTATCACCATGGGTTACACCCAATCCCTTCACTGCTGGAATGGAGTTGTGGCCAGCCCTGCTCCTTCTCACTCTTTCTTTCACAGGCTTTTCTCGAGGTGCTACCATTGGTGGAGGGGATCCACTGTGCCCTGCAGCAGGTCTGTGTTATTTTCTAGCTCAAGAAATCCTACAACACTGGCTTTTCTCTTAATAAGAATCAGAGATGCTGCCTCAGCTGTGGGAAAAGCTTGATTAGAGCTCCTACCTTATTAGAATCATAAAAACATAAAATACCCTGAGTTGGAAGGAATTGACAAGGATCATCGAAGTCCAACTCCTTTCTTTGCATGGGACAACCACAAGAATCCCACCATGTGCCTGAGAGCATTGTCCAAACTCTGCTTGTACTCTGTCAGCCTTGGTGCTGTGACCACTGCCTTGGGGAACCTATTCCAGTGCCCAGCCACCCACTGGGGGAAGAACATTTTCCTAATACCCAACTTAAACCTCACCTAACTTCAGGCCATTTCCTTGGGTCCTGTCACTGGTCAAGGGAGTAAAGCAATTGGTACCTGCCCCTTCTCTTTGCCTCAGGAGGAAGTTGTAACTGCAATGATGTCGCCTCTGCTCCAGGCTGAACAAACCAAGTGGCCTCAGCTGCTCCTCATTTGGCTTCTCCTCAAGGCACTTCACCATCCTCGTGGCCCTCCTTTGAACGCTCTCTAATATCTTTATATCTTTCTTAAATGGTGGTGCCCAAAACTGCACACAAGACTCGACGTGAGGCCACACCGGCACAAAATAGTGAAAGATAATCCCCTCTCTCAGTTGTCGCCGAAAAATTCAAAGTACATTGTTTTAGTTTCTGCTCTGTCAGCTGATCTCTTCATGTCCAGATAACTCAGTCCATTCCTGTGTCAGTGGAGAAACTGTGAGAGTTTTCCTCGGACAGAAGTCCCTCTGCCACCACAACAGACATCTTAGATAGACCAGGTACCTCCTCGACCATTGTCAGTCCAAACCAGACAATTTTCAAAAATAGGTGTTATAAAGGATCATTGCATTCCCCCATCCCTGGCCACTGGAGATGAATTTGCAGAGGCAAAGCCTTCCTGCTGAGCCAGCTCAATGGTGGTTGGCCAAATGAGAGGCACCACAGAGAAGATTATGCAACTTGGGGCTATGCCATTGCGTCTGTGTGTTTGACTAGAGGGGAATCTTATGTTCTCACACACAACAAATCCAATCTCCAGCTGAGATGGCTGCAATTTCAATTCACACTTGCTCTTGCAGATCCAAACCCTCAAGATAAATATTCTGGAAAGTGAAGTATTATACCAAGTAGATTTCTCAGCCTCCTTCTGTGCTGTCACAAAATTTATGCATAAAAGAATCTCCCTGGACACGAATTGTGCATGTGTGGGAGGAGAAAAACACAGTTCAGGGCAAAGTTTCTGACCAATCTGCCCTTTCTTTGTCCAACTTCTCAATTTTCTTTTCCTGTCTCCTAGCATATCCTCACATTACCACTACAGCTCATGGTGGACAGTATCAGCCAACACTACTGGCAAGCAGAGAGCTCTGAGGCAATATAAATCAACAGAAACTGCTTTGTCCCAGGGCAGATATTAGGAATAAACTGGAAGGTCTAGGGATGCAACAGAAAAGAGGAAGGAACATTTCTGGGCCTGGAAAAATTTATCATCTTCAATATGTTAGGTCTAGTGCCATGATTTCTGCTGTCTGTCATTTATTGCCCCCAGCTCTGCCAAAATCTGATGAAAAATACTGATTTAAGGAGTTACATTTTCCTTGGTCATTTATTTTCTTTCTGGCTTTACAAAGCTTTTGCTTTCTGATTTGAACAGCTCGGTGGTGTTTTTAAAAATCCACTAGAAAAAGAAAGATTTCTGACAATTTTTCATATACTCTCCAGATAAAAAATGGGGTTGATTCCAGATTTTACATTTTGATTTCTTTCAAATGAATTTAAAAAGAATGTTCTTTCTCTCATTAACTAAAGAGATTTCTCCACACTCCGATCTCAGTTAATTCATACAATTTCATGAAGATTTCCTGTTATCATCTTCTTTTAATATTCACAAATCTATCTTATTTCTAGACAACTTGTTCTCTAACAAATTTAGAGATGGCAGTCATTCCCAATCAGACATTGTCAAAACTTAATCACTTCAAAGTCACAAACAATGGATTGATGGATCAATACGTTTTTTTAATAAACAAAATGGCATATTTTCCACTTTCCTGTCTTTTGTGTTTAACTAAGCAATAATAGTGAATGAAAGAAAGAAATCTAAAGGTATCATTCTAACAACATAGAATTTGAAATAAGTTTCTCAAGTGCTTTGCAAATTCATGAAAGACTTTTTTTTCATTCATTTTTAAGAAAGCCTTCATACGTATTTGCACATTATGTGGAGTGGTAAGGCACTGCATAGTTAAGCAGACTGGTCTAGTGACTTAAGCAAGTGCAAAAGAGACATCAAGGTCTACTCAGGTTTGGGAGATCATTTGAGGCCTCTTTTCAAAAAAAAAAGAGACAAATTCTTGCATATGTAGATTAGAGGGATTTGAGTAAATTGAAATTTGTCAAGTATAGTTTTTAATATCACCTAAGTCTACTTTTATACATTATTATATAAACATTTTTCTATTTGTATTAAGGACATTCAAGGCTGAGCCAACTTTATGGACAGCAACAGATACACGTGCAAATATATGACTTCATGAAGTACTAAAAAGTTCTCTCTTTCTCCAAATGCTTTGCAGAAATGGCTCAAAATCAAGTTGCATTTTGTCTCTTCCAAAGTTTACCCTCCACTAGCAATAAATTTATATTATTCTTTACCTCTTTGGCAAAATTGCTTTGAACCTTTTGCTTGTATCTCAAAAATCAAGAACCCATCTTTCAATTTCCAGGCTACTGTCAAGTGAAGATAAAACCCCTTTGAAACCTAATTTCATTACCAGTCATCCCTAAGAAAAACACAGTCAAGCGTTGCTCAGACTTGATATTATGTCAATGAATAGAACAAAACAGTGTCATCCACATACTTTCAGAGAAAGTAAAGCTGAGTTCCTTGGAAGTTGTGGACTTTTTCTATCCCCTGAAATATTACATCTATTGCTTATACTTTTTTCCCTGGAATTTCAATGATCCTTTCCTAAATAAAAACCCCCAAACCACACTCAAAAGCAAAACAAGTCTCTTCCTCAAATGCCAAGGAAAATGGTGACAAACTCTGAGTTCTCTCTTTTGATATAAGTCTGGATTGTCTATTTATTTCAGGGAAGCATGGAAGAAGAGAAAATAACTGAAAACCAAACAAACCTGGGAAAAATACTGTCCGAAAGGAAGTTTTCCTGTTTTTTAAGCAGTTCAGAGCCAGGACAGAAATTTCTTCTGGACACTAAGACAATTCAAGTGGATGTTTATACAGCCACAGGGCCACAATCATACTGTATGCTGTGGAAGACTGCACCAATTCAGGACATTTTTTGTGAGGTAGCTTGGTGACATTAACAGTCAAAAGTACAGCAAAATCTGTCAGTGAGAGTTAAACATTTTGAAAATAATGAATGCAGAGTTCATGACTCCAAAGTCTACAACAAAGGGTTAGAAAGAGTGGTAATATGGTGAAAGTGGACAGCCCTTCAGCTGCCAGTCAGAAAACTTGCTCTTTGTCTGAAAACTCTGGCCTACTAAAATACATGTTTAAGAAATCAGCCTCAAATTTAATAGTTTCTCGTTTATGCAAACAACTATGAAGATGAGGAAACATGAAGAACATTGTAACTTAGCAATAAAATAGAAGTAATAAGGAGTATTAAGCTTGAGGAATTATATTGATGACAATAGATCCTGCCTGTTCAGTGAAAAAAAAAATTAAACACCAGAAGAAAACTAAAATATTGAAATAAATTCTACTGGATTTAGAAGAGTGATGGTTGCCATTCTTGCTAGAGGAATCACATAAGGCCTCTTTCTTCAGATAGCAAAAAATATATTGATACAGAGGGGTTCATTAAACTCATAAAAATATCAATGCATCATCTTTAGATGACTGAGCTTCCATTAAGTACTAATGATGGATTAAATGGAATATGCATTCATTTAAAGAAAGCAATTTTATGAGGATTCAGAAAACACTCCTGAATTATCATTGTCTTCTGAAAATTTTCCCTACAACAAAACCCAAATTTGTTTAGGGAATCTCAGTGCTAAATGCTGTGTGTATTCTTTTGCTGGTTCCACAGTCCCAGTTTTAAGGTGCAGATGGTGAAATCGGCTATAACGGTGGTTTACTACTCGTGCTCTCTCTAGAGTTTTAAGTTCAAATTGCACCTATAAAAAGGGGTAATTAGTCCTTTCTGCTTTATTGCTGTTAGGGGAAAGGAAGCAGTTTCAGTTAACTATCGACTAGACACCACTCCAGATTAAATATCCTGGATGCAGTACCTTATCCTGGCTTTCAAATACCAGACTGAGAGTTCAAAGAATGTAGGAAATGTCACCTTCCCAAGCATTATGGACTATTAATTATGTCTTTGCAGTGAACTTTCTCAGTGCAATTAGTCTACAGACATGAAGATCATTCTTTATAAAAGACTATAGGCTGTAACAAGGTTAATTCCAATTTAAACTGTGTTAATAACAAGAATGGCTGCATTCAGACAGCTGAATAATTATCTGATAAGCAGAGTATGTGTAATGAAGCAGAAAAAAAATTGACTAATTTTAAAACAAGCATGGGTGTGCAACAACGTATATGTTTTTCTTTCCTAACTGTTGTTTGCCTGCACTACCCTTTAACTGTCTAGTTCTCTATGTAGAGGGATTCACAAAGCAAATTTCATTTAGATATAGGTAACTGTAAGTAAATATGTAGCTGCATTTGACAGAAATTTGACAGCAGCTTTGAAATGTGTGCCTTTTGGGGTCACTTAACAGAGAACTGCACAGGAGATTTCTGTCCCTTTGCTTTCACGCACACGCTACTCACCCACGAAGCCGGGAGCCAATGGCCCTCATGGTGGGTGGTAACTGAGGGTGGGCAGGAGATCCTAGGCTGGAATTTCATGTCACAGTTTCCCTGGTGGCAAACCTCGTTTAAAAGATTTCTGAGCACCTCCTTTTTTCCAGACCTTGTTTTTTTTTTTTCCCAGTGAGTTTATCACACACTAGATAATACTTGTAAAATGAGTAAGTGACAAGTTCCTGTGCAGAAGGTGCCACGGAGAGAGCTGTGCTGACTCAGCTGGAGGGGTTTGTATTTCACCAGAAGGGGAAAACTAGAATGTAAAAAGCCTTAATACTGTATATTCAAGCACAATCAACATGACAGACCAAGCCCATAATTTAAAGTATTTTAGAAACATAGGACTGAGCCTTTATATTTCAGCATCTTTTAAGAGAAATAAAAATAACACTCACTGAAATGCTAATAAAAAACGGCGAAAATGTTTTGCTTTTCAAGAAACTATAGACAATGCTATTTTCTTATGGAGTGGGGAAAACTGGGCTGTGATGACCTCCATTTTTTATTTAAGAATATCCTAATTTCCTGTGTTTAGATTTCTCTTGTGGAAAAAGAAAAGACTCTCTACTGTTCTGAGACTCAAAACCCATTTCTGACAGAAATTCAGAGAACCACTCTAAAGTGAGAGTCAACTACTCTGTAACATCCAAGACAAAAATAAACTTTTCAGTGTTACTGTGCAGAATAATACTTCACACTGTGGTGGGTTGAGTTTGGCTGGACACCAGGTGATTACTGAGATGTTCTATCACTCCCTCCCCTCAACTGGACATGGGGACAATAAGCAATGAAAAGCTCTTGGCTTAAGATAAGGACAGGAAATTACTTATGTTTTGCTGTCACGGGCAAATGGACTCAACTTGGGGAAAATAATTTAATGTGTTGCCAACCATCTGTAAGAGATTAGGATGGTGAGAAAGAGAATAAAATACCTTCTGCCTTCCGTCCCTTCTTCCCCAGTTCAACTTCACCCTTGAGGAGTCAAGGTGAGTGGGGCAGGGGAATGGGGAATTTGAGTGCCACAGTCAGTCTGTAGTGCGTCATCGCTGCTGCTCTTTCCTTTTCACACTCTCCTGCTCCCGCATGGGCTGTCTCTCCCAGGAAACCACTGTTTATGAACTTCTCCAGCATGAGTCCTTCCCACAGGCTGCAGTCCTTCCAGAATGGCTCCAGAGTGGGTCCTTTCCACAAAGCAGTCCTTCAGGAACAGGCTGCTCCAGCATGGGACCCCCACATGGCACAGTTCCTGACAGAAACCTTGCTCCTGCCAGGAGCACTTCCTTCCCTAAATTTGTTATCACAGTGTTGCTACCAACATCACTGCTGGTTGCAGCAGGTTTCACTTGGAGCTCCGTGAACTTGGCTCTTTCAGGCATGGGGGCAGCTCCTGGTGCCTTCTTATAGAAGCTATTCCAGCAGCCCAAACATTGCCATATAAATCCATTACAGCCTGCGCTAGGAATTTATTTGGAAAGAAAAAGATCCCAAGAGCAAAAAAACCCGATTTTATCATAAATATGGATAGTTATCTCGCATGCAGATGGTTGCTTTGTTTGCATTTCCAGACATTTAACTGGAACTGAAAAAATACATACAATGAAATGATGAAATATGATCCATCAGACAAATACTCTGTATCTTTAAGTGCTTCATGTAGATAGATAGATGATAGAGAGAGAGAGAGAGAGAGAGAGAGAGAGAGAGAGAGAGATAGAGAGAGAGAGAGATAAAAACCCCTATGATGCATCATTTTTATTAATGGTGGTCAGACTGACCCTGGAGTATGGTCATGAGGTGTTCCCAAATTTCGTAATTCTACTTCTGGGATACAAATAGACTTTAAAAAGACTGCTCAGTTTCACAGCAGTATATTTGCTGTCCTAACAGTATACATTGATCCTGCATGAACACAAGAGTGTATTTCTGCTGGATTGGTCAAAGCCAACGATAGTTTTTATGCCAACAAAGCATCATAAACCATGACCATTTGGCATGATTTAAGATTCAAGATAGAAAGGTGATAATAGACACTACAAACAGCCCTTTGCATGAACACAGTTGAGAGTCTGGACAGGACAGGACAACAAACATTGGAAAATTTAACTAAATTCACATCTTCAAATAAAACTTAAGAGTATGATTTAAGGTTTACCATTCCCTCTATCCTTTTTGCTCCCTTTCACTAATTTTGAAAATTTTTTCCTTTGATTTTCCAACTTGCCTTCCTTCCCTTTGAATCTTATAGTCTTTCATTTATAAACCTCAATTCCTCATTAAGTTCTCTCTTCTACGTGATAAGTCAGTGTGTTCCATATTCAAACATCACTAAAGCATTTGCATTCAAGTGGCTTCCCTGACCAAAGACAGTCAGAGGCCATAGTTACCTCTCAGTTCAAACAATTTTACAGGTTCATTGCTTCCTTTCTTTCAAGAAACTGGGCAGCTGATAGACTGATAGTTAAGACTACTAATAATGATATTAATAATAACATAAGAAAATGCTACTTACATAGTTTGTATAAATGCACTTTTAAAATATTGTTCACATTGACCTCTTCTAAATATCAGTGTTAGAATGAACTAAAGTATTAGTATTAGGATTGATAAATATTAGTGCTAGTATTGAAGAGTGACTGAAGAGGGAATCCATCCAAGCAGCACAAGGTAGCCCTGGTGAATTCCATCCTAGGTTAATCTCATGTGTCTGTCTACTTTAGATTTGATTTATTTTAGATTTTATTTAAATTTTCTATTTGTTCTTCTGTTTTCACCCATTATATTTCTATACACAGCATGACAATTGTGGGCCTGTTTCTAGTAAATCTATGAATAATTACTGTGCAAGGTAATCATGACCAATTTCTATCATGCAAATGAACTCAGAAATGAGCTGAACTTTAAATTGACTGAATTTTCCAGGAGGCAGAAGTTGGGTGAGTAGTATCTGTGGGCATGCAAAAAGAATATTATTTTCATGCCAGAATCAAAGGAATTTTCTTTTCTGCAGAGTAGAGTGGGAAAAAGGGGGAAAAAAGGAAACGAATTGCCATGATTCACAAAAAAAAGTGTTACATTTGGTCAGTTGTTTATTAGCGTTTCTATAAACGGTGTGAGGTTTGACTTCTGTAGTGAAGCCCAAGCAGAAGCTCAGTCCCTATCCACACATGGGACTTGTACTGCTGCCCAAGTTGGCCCAAATGTTCTCCCAGTCAATGTGGATGGAGTTGTTTTTCCTACAGTTCTGCTGTAGATGTTTAATCTTCTGTGGTTTTGAAACCTCACACATACATTGTTCACCCTAAGCCTCAAAAAATCTTGCATCCCCAACGTGGAACTACAGAAAGGAAATACTGCTAAGTGATAGGATTTGTGAATCTTAGTAATGGATCTGCAACTTCCTAATTCCTAATTAAATAATGTGCTCCTAATCCTTAATTTTAATCCAATATTTCATACACAAGAGGAATGCACAAGATGAGTCTGGTGCAATTTCTAAGGCATTCTTGGCTGGAGTCTTTTCTCATCTGAGTGAAGGGAAATTCAAATGCATACCACCATGGATTCCTTTCCTTGTCTTTCTCTTTCAGACTGCTAAGAAGCACTTTTCCTATCTGGTAAATAATTATTTATTAGTGCAATATCTAATTTTCATCACAATTGATTTCCTCATTCCTCAGTACCATGGTGAGTTAGAGATCAGTGGTGTTTTTATTTGCAGTAGAAATAAAAAATTGCAAACAAAAGAAATTATGCAACCAAAACCCTGCACTAAAGGTATATTAAAGCTGATCAGTTGAACACTCTGCAACAAGGCAAAAACAGATTGTTGTATTTTTAGCAAAACTAATTGAGCCCCCTCATGCATATACAGTACGGCGTTTTGGTTAACCAGTCCATGCGTTGCTTCATGCAGTGAAGATCATCCACTTTGGGCCTGTCGCTGGAGTTTACTTTTTTCCCTGTCACACTGAAGCCCCAGGACACAGCTGTGTCAGCTCTCTTTGATTCCCTTGTGGCTGCAGATAAGCCTGTGCCTGTGTAGTGAGTGGCTGCTTCTCATACACCCAGGGAGGACACGGCAGAACAAAGATCTGTCCTTCTGCCATCACAGCTCACAGGGGGAGCTCCCTGCAGAAGGCACATTTGGCATTTCTGACAGTAATTGGGGCCCTGATAGTGCAAGTGATGAACCCCTGCTCCTGATTGCCTCATCTGTACAACACGGAGCCCTCCTTGTGGGGAGCTGATCTCTGGTCAGGCTGTGGCAGAGCACATCAGCAGCCACCTAGAAAGAATTTCACTCTTTTCCCCCCTGAAGTGTTTCTACTCCAGCTGAGCAAGGCAAATTGCTCTGTGTGTCTGATTTCTATCTCCTGCACTCGCAGTGGGCTTGTTTCCTCTACCATGGTTTCAGTGCTTGACTCCATTCTGTTTGATATAAGTTTTGAATCCCTTTGATATAAATGGACCCTCATTGTGACTCACTAAATACTTCTAGTAGTTTTAGTGCTGTAAATGTGTGTTTAGGGCAGCTGTGATTGCTGTATCCCTGGTAGCCAGCAGTGCATCTGCAGTTTTTGTTGTGGTGTTTACAGCAAGATATGAATTCTGTCCTGACCTTGTTAAAATTTATTTTCCTCCTGCATGTCTCTAAGCAGTTATTTAGTTTTCCTTGTTTCCTGTCAGTTCCTAGGAAGGTTTCATTCTCTGTGCCATAATGAAAATGTTTTGTCCCTGTAAAGACAGATTTACTTGTTATTCACAGCATTAAAAGGTGGTATTTCTGCCATTTTCAAAAGCTTGTTAATAAATCTGGTATAACAGCTCCCCTGTAAATGCTGACTCCAGCTCACAGAGGCTGCTGCTTTTTGAAGTTAACTTGCCCTCTCACATTTCCTTTCTTGTCAGGTGACACTTGCCCTGAGTCTCAGATGCTAATTTAGTACTCATATCACAGCTGATACTCTAGAAACACGTTCTCTGTAGTTAACATGTGAGATCTAACTGTTCCCCTTCTATCGGTTTATATTTTGTAAATAAACCCATTTCAGCAAAACTCTTCTATGTCACAAAAATACTGACTTTTAACTTTCACCTTGCACAAAAGTTTCTGCTAAATCTCAGTAAGACAGGATGCAAACTCCCCAAGTGCCTCACATTATAGTCATCTTTACAATATTTACAAAACATGTACTCTACCCATGCCTGCTAAAAACAAACTGAAAACGGAACATACTTTTCTCCACAAAATGCACAAGCTTTCTGTTAAATCCATCGCAGAAATAACCCTGTTCACCACTTTCACGTTGCTGCAGCAGTAGCAGTAACAGATATTCAGAAAGCAGATGGCTAACCTTCTGAATGACATTATTCATGTTTCCATAATAACATTCTAAAAACTGCAGTGCTGCACCTGTTCTAAATTCTTCCTTTTTAAGGCTAAAGTACTGTCAACTTTCAAATATGCATCTCTAGATATAGGACGAACTGTGTTTTTATTGGAAGAAAACCTGCTTGATCATGTAGTGACACTTTTTTTTTCTTTTTAATGCAGTTTTCAGGTCTGGAAATAGTAAATTATCACAGTGAAAGAGTAAATTTTCTGTTTCTCCTTCTCCCAGTCAGTTCTGTGGCTGTGGAACAGACTCCGACTAGCCTAATGACTGGAGTTACTTTCCCTTAGAGCAGGTCCCTCAGCACATTCTGTCATGTTTCTGCAATGCAAAGATGCTTAATTATTACTTTGCAGTATTCTCATTAATGATATAGGATGCTTTCAGAGCTGGATAAAAACAACTAGTGAGCCTGGCTCACTGCACGGGTCACAGTGAGCTACCTTGGTTCCTTAGGGAAGAGTTAGGAATATGGAATTGCTGTACCAAATCAAAGTCAGGGTTCACTGAACCCTCTATTCTGTGTATGATGCTGAGAGTTGCTCAAGTGCTTCAGAAGTCTGTATACGACTCCTGTGGGAAATATGGATTAATTTCCATCTTAAATCTTGAAGTGAAATGATTGCCTGAATGCCCATATAAATTTCCAGTTTCTTTCTTGGCTTCGAAAATTGAGTCTGTGACATGATAACAAATGTGCTCTACCCCTTCAGGTGATAGGTCTTGTACAGCCCAAACCAGAGGTCAAACTCCAGTTGTAGCTCTTTTCCTGCCTGGGAATGAAGGAAGAATGGGACCCAGTCCAAGCGAGCTGCTCCCAGTTGTACGCCCAGCAGAGCTACTCCTCTACAGCACAAAGTCCATGACTCTCTCAGCTGTGGGGTTGTTCAAACTGCTTGCTTTATCATCTAACCACTTCTTAAATTTTTATTAAATGCCCTCTCACTCTGCAAAGTATACTTCCACTCGAAAGTTACTGGGGAATTGAATAATTTCCTGGTTCAGGTGAAAGAAATATTAACCAAGGAGGATTGTAGGGAAATAGATAAAATCAGATGTTCATTAGCTACTCCTGTATTTACTATAAAATTATCTAATTTCATAGGTTGTTTAAACTTTCATGTGAACCTCTATACGTAAGATACAGTTGTATATCTCATAAACATAAAACACATAAATGTGTATAGAAGACATAACTTAAAGAATGCAGTATCTTGTAAGGATAAGAATAAATAGGGCAGAACTGATCCTTGAGTCTTCATAAACTGTCTCATGAGATGTTTTCCAATTACTTTATCTGCTGTTAATAATTACTGTGGTAAGTGCTAGATTGAAAAATCAATCTCCTAACTAGGCCATGTTTAGTAAATTCAGCCCAGAACCATATGTTAGCTAAAATTTATATAACTGTGAGCTGAACCACCCTCACCGTACATATGGGGAGTGAATATGGCTAACATACATATGAGTGTAATCAGTCAGACAAAACTGAGTTCATATCCTATTTTGTAAGAAGAAAGATATTTTTAATTTGATTTTTTCCAAGACTTTCTGCTCCCTTGGTTGCTTATATGTGCATTGGAAACTAAGTATAACATCAGACACAGCATGAATTATCATATCTTGTCCCTCCAGACAAAGAGGAATGGAACAAAGGCTCCCAATTATTTCCACTGCCACAGCATCATTTGGAGGTCCAGCTGTGAACTGGGTCTCAAGAAGACTTACTACTTTTTACTAGTGAGAGATAGGTAGGGAAGAGGTAGGAAGAATTTTGATGTGGTATGTTTTTTTAATAAAGCTGGGAAATCTAAAGCGAGTAAGAAGATGACAACTTCATCATTATTTGAGAGCAGTATTGCTTTTAAATTAAATATATATAAAACCCACATTGTTCAACTTGTCATACACGTTCAAGAAACCACTTAAAGAATGCTTACTTTTTAATGTAAAGGTAAATGGAAAACCGCCAGTAGTCATAACACGGGGATCAAATCAAAGAGGTTTCCATGAAGAGGTGACCGTGTTACCTGAAGTACAGTCTTCTAGTTAATTTTCAGTGGCTGATATGTGACGTTATCTGACATTTGAAGACCTTCAGGTGTATTTATGAGACTATGTATGACAGTAGAATGAAAAATTCAGTTTTGAAAGGTATGAAGAAATAGCATCACACAGGTTGCTATCCTTTGTATAATCTTTTTCTTGACAATTTTGACTTATTTTTTTTTTTTTGGTGTCATACAAGATTTGTTTTTTTGTTTGCTTTACCTATCTGTGCTGCAGTAACTGGAGTCAGGGTGGGTGTGCAAGCAAGTGTATGATGGGCAGCAAAGATAAACCAGATGAACTGACGTGCCACAGAGACCATCCACTACAGGCCTCTCTAGACTGAAAAGGCTTCTACAGCACCAAAATCGTGTGAGGTGCAAGAGAGGATGAGACTGGGTCACTGTGGCTATAAACAAAGTATTCATCAGAAATACTTTAGAGATTCCAGAGGCTGCTCTAAATTGAGTCATACATCAAAAGGGGATGCCCACTGCTATCCCTGAGGATAAACTTATAAAGGAAGTGTTTGTTGTTGAGATTAGAAGATAATGGAAGTAGACCTGGTTAAAGCAGCAGTCTAGTCAATCATTACCTCAAGTATTGATCTATCCCAATTAAGTTAAAGCATTAAGTTAGGAACAAGTTTTTCTGGTTTCACTCTCTTCTCTATGAAGAAAGGAAAAAAAAAAAATTCCAGAGAACAATTCTGCTTATAAGAAGGAATTTTTCCTTTTTTATTTTGAGGGTGGAATGATACAAGTTATACAAGTACAGTCTCTGTCTGAGCTCTAATTTCTAGACTTGGTCTCTTCAAAAGCTTTAAACACTATTGTTAAAATAGGAGGCGGGGAGGATGCACTTGCAACTTTAGTAAAGATTGAAACAATAGAAGTGCAAGTTTCTTTCTTTTTCCTGCTTGTGTCAACAGTAGGAATGAAATTTCATGTTTCCATCCAGTCTGATCGACAGTTGGATGCACATGTCAGTCACAGAGACAGAGCCAGAGAGTCATACTTTACGTTTAAGGGTAGTTCTGGGCTAAGACTGCCTCTGGCTGTCTCTGATCTGTTTGGGTGGGAGTATGGAACACTCCTCTCACAGCACAGGGTAGGACTTAGGAATCCATGCCAGCATTCCTCCTAATGAAAAAGATTCTAAAGTGCATAGGTGAGCATAAGCTACAGCTGAATGCATAACTGCTGATACCTTTACTTACACATTTAGTGCACTATCGGTATTTAATTTACAGCATTATGAAGTGCTTTGTGATACTCTAAAGATAATAGGTGAGGTATCAAGGTAAAACATTACATATTCAGTGCAAGCAATCAGCCACATCTAAAGCAGAAAGGTCAGAGAAAATGCATTGCAAAAGCATAACATGAATTTTCCAAGGCTTTTGGTATCCCTCTCAGAGTGCAGATAATGTTTAGCCAGTAAGGAGCTCTCCAAAAATATGCCTACTTTGGTTGAGTTTTCTCAATAGATATCTCTGTAATTCACCACCGTGGTTCCACACAACTCATAGGTCACTGAGAAAGAGAATAAGGCAACTCCCTTCATTTTTATGCTTCTTAATCACAACAAAATCAGCTTCACTTGTAAAAAAAAACCAAAACAACAAAACAAAGGAAAATGAACTCCTCACTTTGCTCTTTCTGAAACACTGCCTAAAACACTGCCTTAAAAGCCTTCAAGGTTCTCTAAGTATTTAAGAGGAATAGATCAATATCTGCAATATTGGAAGACCGCAATGAACAGAGATGGCAAAACAGAGTAGAGAAAATGTCACTGTAGGCGTGTGATTTTAGAAAGTCAGTCAATAAAGAGCCAGCACCCTCCTGGTACTGTATTCACCTGATTGAGTGAGAAGTAAGGCAGAAGAAAAATATGTTAATGTAACAATCAGATGGCTACAGGGAAGTTTTTTAACACGAGTTTGTACATGACTGCAGTTTTCAAACGGGTAGATTTTGATAGATTTCAAAGTCAAAGTGTAGCTTTTAACAGAAGGAAGAATTGAGAAATTGCTAGCCTAGAATCCTTCACACTTGTTCAGCCCTCTTGGCCAGTAGATCCCAATACAGGACAATACAATTGAGGACCTAGCCTCGATTTCCAAATGTTGAATAAAATGAAGAACTTTTTAAATCCTGCTTTGTCTACTTCAGACTTCTGTAATGATGATATTATGTAACCATGAAAGGAAAAAAATATTTTCTGATATGTCCATTGGTCACTGCAGACTTTTGCTCTACAGCAATACCAAAAAGAATTTTTACTACAATTTTTTCCAAAATTGAATATTAAGTGTCATAATGTAAATAATAAGAGATTGGTGAACTACTTTGTGTGCTCAAAAACAAGGGTCTGACAAGTTACATCATTAATAACAAAGTAAAATTTGAACTAGATGGATTCTACTTTCATTACAGGCTTTTCCAAAAAGATGTAAATAGGTAGGCTTACCTAGAGATTCAGGGGTGAAATACAAAAGCCTAAAAGTTTAATTAGTTTACATAGTTCACACCGTTCAGGCAAGAAATCAACTGGCTTTTAGTTGCAAATATCTTGCTCATCTCTTAAAAGGAAATTCAAATTTCAGATTTTTGGCATGTTATGTTTTCACAGAAGAAGAAAAGGAAATTCAGTACTATGTGCAACACAAAGATTCCTGACTACAGTATGGAAAATGCATTGATATTAAAGCACTGGTTTTAGCTGGGCTTAGCTGGCACAACTCATCCAAGACCCGCTGTTAAGGCATCTGGTACTTATGACTCTATTGCTGCTGAACAGTCACTTAAGAGAAAGAGACAAAAAATCCAGAAGAACCAGATTAGTCACTGAGTTACAGATTAAAGGCAATTTAAAATAGTACCATGGCAAAAATTTATGCTTTAGAACCAAAACAATTTGATTAAAATACACTGTTTCTGAGGAGAAAACCAAAGAAAACAATAGCCAGGGTATCTAAAATTAACTTGGTACAACAGAACTTCTAGAAATTACTATTTTTCTAACTCTACACAAGTGCCATTCCATCAAGTTTAATCAAACTGTGCCCAGATTTATACCATACTGAATCAGGTCTATCAAAATCATGTACAGATCTTATTTGGCCAGTTACCAAATAGTATATAGACAATACTCAGTGCAGAATTATTCAGCAGAAATTTTTGTGAAGCAACTCAGGCTTCTGGTGGTGGTTTACTGAATGAAAAAAAAAAGTAAAAAGAAAAAGATTTTTTTTCTTTCACTCCAGTTTTGTTTAAGCTGATCAGATTTATCTGATCAGCCTTCAGTTCTAGGACGTATTCTGAAAATTATTTGAATTCTGTAAAACATTCTTGGGGCAAAAAATTTTCCAACATGAGTGAGGTTTGAGTTAGCTGAAACTGATAGAGTGATATACAGAAATAAAAGCTGAGTAGATGCCTTCAGTTTAACTAAAACTCAGTGTAATGTTCTGAAATATGTGATGTTGAACATCAAAAAGTAAATTTGTCATGCAGCTCTTTTTAAATGCTCAAAATATATATATAGCAAAAGGATTTAAGTTTTCCTGGATCCAGGCTCTGTCTACTGTGCTTCAAATAGGTGAATTATCCATTCTGCCCAGTGTCTGACATGACTGATGTTTTGTGGATGTAATTAGTGTCCAGTACGTTGGAGTTAATATGCTAATAAACCCACATAAATACTTGGATTTATTCACTTCAGCTTTGTGCCATACCTTTTCATCAGCAGCAACCATGGAATGAGTAGTCGAGCATACAACTAGCAGAAGTTTATGCAAATATTTTGTTAAACATTCGTAATCAATGGTAATCTTGGCCCCAAATGGAATTTAAAATCATGCTAGGTCCATGTGGAGCTCTTGAATAGGCACTGTGTGCATAACCAGATCAGTCACCAAATTGACTGATCTTGTGTGATTCATTAATATATATGACACACCTGACTAACGTGAATTCACTCAGTTAAAATTAAAGCGGTCTCAGCTTCACAGCTGTAGACCTAGAGAAAAATCAGCATTTAAATTTCTGTTAATGTCAGGCAATTGTACCACCTCAGTAGGTTTGCTCCACATTTGTATAGGCATGTGAAATTTCACAGTCTGTCCTAAATTTCAGTTTTGCTACGATAGGGTGATGCACTTACTGGAAAAACAAAACCAAAACAAACCTATTTCAATGGCTAAGGGGAAAAAAAGTATTGCAATGTACTGGTGTCAGTGGTGTAATATTGTAATAAGTTCTAGTAATCTACATACCATAGGAAATCAATTTTATATACCTCATCAAATTACACTGTTTCTTAAAGTGACACTTTGAAAGCGAAATTTTTCTGGAAAAAAATAAAATTTCAGAATTCACCCTGGAATCACAAAACCTATACATTACTTACACAATCATTTCCAGTATACATTAACTTCTATAAATCAATGGTATTTTCACTGAAGTCAAAGGTGTTACACTAGTTTTACAGAAGTCTGAAGAAACAAGCATGCTTATAACATGGAGAGAATATGGAATAATTTACAGAGATTTTAGCTGTGTGTGAACATAGCAGTTTTGGAGAAAGAAAAATAAATTTGACCCAGATTATATGTGAAAATTTACTCCAAATATGCAGTCATAGATGCAACAAATTAATCACTTTCAAATTTATTTGTTTTGTTTTTTCTTGAAGTCTAATAAAAGATAATCTGCCATCATAAGTCACCTCTTTTGAGAAAATAAATGGGTTTGGACTAAATTCTCTTCCTTTAATATTGCTGCTTGCAAAAAGCAATGCCATAGGGATTATAACGCCCTGTTAGAAAAAAAACCCAAATCCTTCCTTTAAATAATTCCTGCGCATGACTACAAAAAAAAAGACAAGTACTGTAGATTCAGCATAAATTCTAGATTTGTTTGAAGGCTTCCTTTTTGTCAGAGAAATGAGACTTCTTTTGGACACAGGACAGTGAGCCACTCATCTGAAGAGAATAAATGCTTGTCAAGGAAACAAAGTCTCATGAATATTTCCAGTTCTTCATTGATTCCATGAATGCAAAAAAGAGGCCGAAGTCTCTATGAGAAAATAGATAAATAACTTGTCAAGAAAATGACATGTTTAGAAAAGTCTTGCTAGAAAACTGAAACACACTCCAAGAAAATGTGCGCAAAAACTGAAATGACTGATACCACAAACTCCGACAATATGCGACGTAGCATCCCCATGATACTGTAAATATAGCTCAGCTATGAACTAATTACTTGAAAATTTAAGGTCTTGGGTTCAGTCCCTTGCCTGGGCAGAGATGACTGAGATGGGTCATTCCTGAGCTGTTCTGACAGCGCTCCAGCCTCTCTGTGTCCTTTTTGGCAGCAGCTCAGCTCCAGAGGGCTATGGGGGCCCTGTAGCACAAAGGTGCCAGGCTTCAAGAGCTGTTGACAGTGTGTCTGCAGGGGATGGACGGGCAGCGAGAGGACTGCTTGTGGCTGTCACCAGCTCTGTGGTACCAACACAGCCTTGACTCCATCCCATCCCGCACCACCCTGGTGGCCCTGGACCTTGTTCCCACAGCCCTCAGCAGGACATATCAGGAGGAATTCAGTGGGATTCTCCCTCCTTTGCAGGCTTCACCCAGGCCCCATGCCTTCACTCCTGTCTGCTCGGGAATCTGGGTTAGCAATTTTGAAGGGAAAGGATTAATTTAGCCTGAGTCCTGTCACCCAAGATTAGATGTGCACTGCAAGAGCGCTGTGATGGTCGGAGAGATTTGTCATGCCTAAAACATCAAAGATTTCCTGGCTTCAAACCAAGCGTAAGGCATTCCTACAAAGTATTTGAATCCTTTCATTTTTTTACACTTGTTCTCTCAGCAGAAGTTGCTGGTGCCCGAGGTAAATAGAAAGGTCTTACTCTGTGTGCTGCGTGGTGTTGAGAGAATGCATCTGCACAAGATGAGATGTCATTTGTAAGCAGGTCGTGTTTCCTACATGGCCCTGCTACCTGCTGATAGCTTATCTAAGGAGACTGAGCAAAAGAGATGTGAAATGATAGCAAGCGGAAGGGAAAATAAGTAAAGAAATCTGCAAACCAAGGCAATCTACAACTGCTGTTGCCATGAATATAGAGCTTCTGACTCCACTAGTAAATGCTTATGGAAAGGGTACACCTAAATCATCTTGAACACATACCAAATAACACCCAAACATGATTTCTGAATATAAATTGCTTTCTCAACTGGAATGAAATATTCTTTTACAGAAATGTATTAGGTGACTCAACATCCAATAGCCCCTCTTCACATTTCTACAGTATTATTCAGTCTTTGGAAGAGGACTTATATGGACATATATATCTATCTGATGGGCAGGGACTTGGAATGACACCCAGCTGCTTCCAGCAGACTGTTAAGCCTGTCAAGTGATCGAGCTTGAACAGCACAAGAAACCATTATATCCATTTAGTAATAGATCTAGGAAAATGAATCTTGCTGTGACTCAGTAGAGCTGAAATACTTGGCTGGCTTTAATACTCTTCAAATTACTCTAATTAGATCCTCTGACAGATGATTTCCAATTGTACTTTCTTATAAGGAAGTCTTACCAGTAACTCAAATCTAGTCTAGAATACCAAGGAGCAAGAGGTGGGTTCAGAGGACAAACAAACCAAGTCTCACAGACTTGAAAAAGAAAATGAAAGAGTGGAATGAAACATAAAACTGTGGTTCAATACAAAGAATATTCCTAGACTCCAGCTGAGTTGCATCTTTGGATTTAAATGTGCCATCTCAGCCGTTTCTAACAGTATAAGACGGTATCAATGTTGACTCTATCAGCATTTCACAGAAATCCACCAACAGCTAAAGTCTTTAAAGCATAATACCCTAGATGTGTGCAGTGCTAGTTTCTGAGCTGGTGTTACAGTGTCAGGCAGCTCAAAGATGCTGAGGCACACACAATACAACGATGGCATATCAGTGCCAGACATGCTGGAGAGTCTTAGGCTGAAATGGATCGTCACGATCGCAGGCTGAGTCTCCTGTGTAGCGCTGAATCTGAAGTTCCAGTCAGTAACTTTGGCAGTAGAGGAAATCATCCCTGAATTATGTAGAAGTGAACAGTTTTTGAAAATCTGTTTGTGAGTTTTGAGGGAGAACTTATACACATGTCCATGGAAATATACCATTATTTGCTGCTACTGCAGAGTAGAATAAAAAAGAAAATAGACTCCAGTTATCCTAGATTTAACTTGTAATATATAAAAAAAATATTGAAATAAATTATCTTTTTTCTCCATGCAATTTAACTCCTGTTGAAGATGGCTTAGTTATGGCTAGTTGGCTATTATTTCAGGTGGGAAAAGTAAGATTTCAAGAATTTGCTCTAACTTCAGCTCTATGCTATTGGGAGTATTCTGCAGTAGTAGACTAGCATTATAGCTGAATAAAATAATAGATATTCCAGCAAACAGATTTATTTTATTATCCTGTACTTTAAACTTTTCTGCTGCCTTATAAATGTTCCAGGACTCTAACTTACATTGGAGAGCTATTTAACACAAGTAATCACTGGACAATTGAAATTCATCCAGGAAAGTACACAGTGCAACAGGCCATGACTCAGGTAGAAAGGCTACTATGGGCTGAATGGGAGTTTAGAGTATAAAAGCATATATCCACAGTTGGAATGGACCCACAAGGATTGAGCCTAGCTCCTGGGCCTGCACAGGACACCACAAGCATGCCCCCCCATGTGCCTGAGAACCCTCTCCAAACACTTCTGGAACTCTGTCAGGTTTGACGCTGTGACCACTGCCCTGGGGAGTGGTGCTGGTGCCCAACTACCCTCCAGGTGAAGAGCCTTTTTGTGACACACAGCCTAAACCTCCCCTGGCACAACTTCAGGCCATTCCCTTGTATCCTGTCACTGTCCACCAGAGAAGAAATCTGACCCTCCTCTTCCTCTCTCGAGGTATCTGCTTTTAAGGTGTAATTCGGAACAAGAAAATGCTAAATGTGTCTGAGCACCTCTCCCTGCAGCCTAATCAGACTCTGCATCTGCACATAAAGATATCAGTGAACTTCTAAACCAACTAACTTTGCATGGGTTTGCTTCATTTGCATAGGATGTTATTCTCATTTTCTGATGCTGAAGCTATAAAAGGTTTATGAAGTATCAAGACTGAGAGTTTTGTCCTTTTCTGAGAGTATGTTTATATTGTGAAAATTTTAGACACACAAAGCATGCATGCTTTGCACAATCAGCCATACTGTGTTTCTTACACAACCTTTCTGAACAATACAAGACTAACTAAAGTCCCTTTCCCTAAGCTTCATATAAAACCAAACAAAACATTTAAACTTCTGGAAGAAGTCACAAGAATAAGGCTCTAAACCCTCAGATGAGGGTGGAGTTCCCCAAGTGGGAGCTAGGCCATTTGACAATAAAGGCTCCAGTAAGGTGGGGCTGTGCTTGGTCTCAAGACAACCTTGCAAAGTCATCTTTAATGACACAGATATGATTTTTTGGCCATCAGTTGGTAATTGAGAATGCCCAGAGAGCCTTCCATTGCAGACCCATCGCTGGTGCTGTGCAGAAACCTCAGCTTAAGATTCTATTTGAATACCTCTGGAGGCACAATCTGGAGGTTGCAAAATCAAACAGTGGACTAAATCTGTTTATGAGCAGGTCAGACATAAGAAACTACTGGGCTGAAAGCTATTTATACTGCTATTGCCTGGTATTCTCATTACTATTGTGGTAGCACTCTAATAGAAACTGAGGCCTTAATTCTAAATATAGTTTGTCAGGAAAATCAAAGAAAGATGAAGCTGTGCATCATCAGCATCACTAATGGCAACTGAGACGCACACATACAGATGTTAGTGAACTTCTCTAGAAGAGTGATTTCCAAAGCAATAAATAATAAATAGGTCCATGTAATGCAACTTGTTACAAGATCTTCTCAGCAGGATGCATACTTGTTACTGCAGTATGTAGTTTACTGAAAAATTCCTTCTGCAATATTTCTTAGTACTCTGAGGATGAGTTTCAACCCAATACAGAATTTCGGTTTTGATCTTTGGAATTTTTTAAAAGTTGTTTTAGAACAGGTTTTTCCAAAGCTGATTCTAATCAACAGCCGGCTGAAAGGGGAGAGTTCTTCAGGTATGCACATTTATTTCCTGTTAAAGATCAAACTTAACTAATTCATACTGAGAATCCTAATAGAGGAGGGATAAGTTAAGAAAATCCTAGCTGTAACATTCTGAAGAACTGCTGTGCCTGTGCAGCTTGGACTGGGAATCACATTCTCTGGGAATGCCTCCTGTTCTCACATTTGCTTCTGCCAGGTATCAGGGCAGAAGCTGATGCACCAAGACTTGTAATGAAGCCCCACTATATTTCTTATCAAAAGCAAGTATTTCTGCATTTGTTGATTAATGTACTGACTTCATGCCAATTTTTTTTTCATGTAAACTGCCACCATCTCCCACATGTGACTGTCGATTACCTCCCTGTTCCCTTGTTCTAGTGCCTCACTATTTTCTGTAGTTCTGTTCACAAGGTCCACAGCCTAGACTGGTGTGTTCTATTAACAATCTAAAGCAAACTGTTAATCCTATGAAGACAGGCTGAGAGAGTTGTGGTTGCTCAGCCTGGAGAGGAGAAGGCTCCAGGGGGATCTTAGAGCACCTTGCAGTACCTGAAGGAAGCTGACAAGAAAGCTGGAGATGGACTTTTTACAAGGGCTTTGAATAGTCCTGTCTTTTAAGAAGAGTAGCCCTCTCCTGCCTTTAGTATAGACATTTCCAAACAATTCTGGAAGTTAGAGGAGCTCTTAAATTCTGTCCCTCCCAAAAGTGTTGCAAAACACTTGGAAAATGTCATGGCCAAAACAAAGGAGGATTTCTATTTCACTGCCACATGAAAGGTGCTGTACAATAGATTTACATCAGTATGCTGGCCAGCTCTTCCCTCATGCTGCTTGAAGTGTAGATCTTCTTGACAGGTACTTTGACTGCAGAAAAGTCCCTACCTGACCTCAAATCAGAGAGAAGCAACAGCCAATGGGTACCACGGGAAAAACTTATTTCTCTGTCTTCATTCCAGCCTCAGTGCCAGCTGCCTTCAAAGTCACTCCTCTACCTGCAGCTGCACAATAAAGAAGCCTCCATCAAAACAGGTGGCTGAGTCCTTAGCTCCTTACTTTACAGTGGCTGCAGGCTTTCAGATGTTTTTAAATGAGATTTCTTTTTAAGATGTGGATTTTTAAAACATGGATTAAAATTTCACAAAACAAATATCAGCTTTAAAATTGATGACGGTTTATGGCATGAGGATTTAAAAAAGTAGTTACTCTGTTCATAACAACAGTAAATATAAGTGAACAGCCTTATATCATTATTACTTCTACTTTATTACTATCATATATTTCTCATGTCTCCAATACTCACAAACTTCCATTGTTGTCTCTGGAGTCAGAAAACACAGCAGGACAAGGTTTGCTGCAGAGGTATTCCTCCTCATTTCTGCTGTATTTAGTTAATCTGTTCATATATTTAATTCTACCATTTCCTTTATGAAAATTTAATTAAACATCTAAATTTACCATTTGACATCTAGAAGTGATGCTGGTACCTGGAGGTTTGGTGCTTTGCGCTGCTTCTCAGGTCAGGCCACCAGAAGCCTTGGTAGTGCTTCCCTTTCTCATGGGTCGAGTAAAACAGGCTTTATCTAAATTTAAACCCTGAGAGCCCCGAGGGGAGTAGGGCAGGAGGTGATCCAGGTTCCACAGCAAGGAACTGGAAGCAGTGAATTTCCATGCATGGCAGCTTAACTAATTTGTGTTCCCACTCAGCTCTGCATCCCACTCTTTAAAACTGGAATAATTCCTCAGACATATAATTCAAATACATTATTCTGTTTGATAAGAGAATTCTTTTCTTACAGTGATTTTAGGACTTACATAGCAAGATGTTTCATCAAAAATGGACACCAAAACAAGGATTTTAACAGTCCGACCCTCTCCATTCACATTTACTCAGATTTCATTTGATCAGTGTTTCTAATGTGCAATCCTACCTGTGGTCTATCTGTTCACCAAGATTTCAGGTATGCTTTGCCTCCATTTACTATCTCACTTTATTTCTATTAAATTTCTCAAAAATTGTTCTGCTCTCCAAACCCCCTGTATATACCATAACAAACAAGAAGCACTTACTCAATTTTCTCTTTCCCTTTGCTGATCTTTACAGTTACAGATCATTTTCCTGTGCTGCTTTGAATGGAGTTAAGAATAATAATACAAAAAAAAGTGCAGCTGAAAAAACGGGATTCAATTTAGCAGAGTGAAACAGCCAATAAAATTTCAAAATAGACAGTCAAATAATTAGATTCTAGCAGGAAATCACAGAATTGCCACTGCTATAAATATTCAGAAGCTATGCAGGCTGGGTATGAACATCCATCACAGATGATTTAGAAATAACGAAATGAAACAGCTCTGGACAGAAGATAGCCTAGGTAACAGAGCAGAGGATTCTCTAGTGCAATTGACATTTTTGTGACATTTTCTGGAAAATGAGCAGCCCATTGCAGCTGGCAAAAAAGGTATGACCTACAAAGTTTTCCTACAAACAGTAAATTTGAGCCCGTGTCACAACTAGCTTCATCATCCCTACTAATTTTGTCAGCAGCCCCTTTTTAGATTGAATGTGTTAACTCAGGTTCTTTCTTCTCTCTTTTATTAGACTGGGAAGAGATGAGCCTGTATCAACTGCTATGATCATGGCAGTAATCTCAGAAAAATGCCTTTAAATTCCATATGCAATTTTATAGCCACACAAAATCTGCACTTAAAGGAGATTCACAATTTTTAGATTAACCTTCTTTCTCAATTATTATTACTCAATGTGCTGTTTTCAGCTGAGGAGAATTCAAGAGTAATGCAAAACTTAACAACATACACATACAAGCATCATTGATTAGTGCTAACATTTTAAAGAGAAATATAATCTTTTGCAAAACAAGATATCAGGATACTTCTGCAAACTTAATCTAATTTTAAACTTGTTCATCATTCACTCTTGATTGCAATTAGAGTCTACTTATTAAATACCATCTGTTTTCTAAACATCAAGGAGTAGCCTGAAAAGATTTTTCTGAGACAAAACCACACAAAAAGCCTCAATAAAACCTTGTTGACCAATAAGATAATTATTGAAAATGCTAAAATGATAAAAAAAGCAATGAATAATAAACCTTGTCAGAAACACGAGCTTACATTGCTTCTCCTTTACCTACATTTACCTCAACACCACAGAACTCTAGAGAAAAATATTGTGGAAAATAAACTTTTTTCCATCTAATTTCTTATTCATTTATTTTTATTATCTTTTAGTAAGTTTATTAATGATTTAATACAATTCTTCTTATTAGAATACAGTCTATGGATATCCTGTTTATTATTTTTTGAATCATTGTCCATTTTCTGGAATCACCTCTGAAGTTAACCACATAACTTATGTTTAATTAATCTATACATTATTTTGATAAAACTAAGTCTTCTGAAAAGGTACATTATTGTGATCTGAAAACACTGAAGATGTGTAAACCCCACTATTTATCTTGGAAATTTATTTCCAATGTGACTATTTTCATTAATTAGTGTTTGGAAACTGATAACATACCATTTCTTATGCTGAAAGCCTTATTTTAGGCAAAAATGAAATATCTAAACCATAAAGCTGAGGATTTGCTGCACTATTATCTTGACAATCTAATCACAGAATGACTTCACATTTTTTGTGTACTAAGTATTAGACATAAAAGGAGATAAGAAACAAAATACTATAATAATATATTTAAAATTTCTGTGCAAAATCTTCCTGGTACCTTCCCCTTCTTTGGGACACTCTCCCCTCTGTCCCAAAACACTGGATTCAGTCTGGAAGGAAATGGTCTTCTCCTGAGAGGAATATGATGTTGAAGTTAATGCTCTCCTATCTCAGAGTGAAGAAGAATCTTTTCTGGGGATTGAGGGTGGGGGGTTTTTTTGTTTTGTTTTTTTGTTTGTTTGTTTGGTTGGTTGGTTTTTTTTTCTTGTTTTTTATATTTTTTTTGTTTCTTGGTAACACTATGATCTCCTGGAATCTGCAACTCCCTGTCATATCCAATCTTAATACACATGGTGTGTTTTTACTTACGTTAAGCACTTTATTTTTGTTCTCTTTGTCTCCTGAAGATAGATTTTCCCAGCTCCAGCTCTGTATTTCCTTCTGTGGTCGTTCCTTTTTGGATGGCCCTCTTCAGCCATGTGTCCTCCAGTGCCAGCCCTGGTTCCCAAACCCCCGTGCCTGTACCCCTTTGTGCTGTGTCTGTGCCTCCACTTCTGAGACCTGTCATACCAAGCATGGGCTCCCCTGCCCTATATCATTAAGTCAGAGATTTCCACAGCTTTGTAAAATGCTTAATTCTTCATGGAATAACTATGTTCTCTTGGCTTCTTGGACCAGAGTTTTTGTTTGGGGTAAACATGCACCACTCCATTTATTCAACTGCAGCTGTGAAGATTTACACAACCCAGGAGCCTGACATGGAGAAAGTCTTTGAATACTAAGCCTTGTTTTTTACAGTTTTTTCATAACTTTTTCCTCTATATTTACTTTTCTTTATATGGACAGGAAGTTTTAATATCAATTTTGCATCTAAGAAGTTAAGCTATCATTTCTCCTTTACTTTGTGTCCCTTAATCTACCTGATAACATTTTCAGTTTACTGTGGGAACAGTTAGAATAACCCTGAAGTGGTAGCTTTCTGTACTATTCTAAAAGCTACTGAAAGAAAGCCTTTTGTATGTTTCTGCTCAAATATCTATCCAGTCACGAGTGAGTTTTCACAAGTGTTTAAGTTACAGCAGAGGTTTAATCAAGGAAGAAAGAAAAGAGCAATCCTGTACATTTGTGAAACAAAGAAAATCCAGGCTTCAGAAATTATTGCATTTACTGGGCATTAAACTTGAATTCCTGATATTGCTGGTCATTGCGTTCTAATCCTCCTGGTCTTACCTGTAGATTTCCCAGAGGCTCGGTGTTATACTAGGTCATTTATAACCAGTTTGTGTTCACCTTCTGAGGGCAAATGATCTGATATCTCTGCTGATGCACAAAGAGTAGGCATATATTTTTCATTTTTTGCTCTAGCTTAATGAAAGAACTAATTATTGAAAATTCATAGAAATTAAATTTTATTATTAACAACAGTGATGTTTCTATGTCAATCTGACACTAGTGCCATGAAATAGATTTATCAAGACTGTCTGGGTAGTTTTGTATGATGAGGAATTATCAGAAAGGAAATAGTCACTTAATTGATTTCATATTTCAACTCTTTATGTGTGCAAGTATTTAAATTACCTGGTACATTAACTGCTTCAAAAATTTTATCTAGACTGGACCTTTCTGAAACTGTAATCCAGGAGGGATGACAGAGTAAAGAAAAGGAGGAATGAAGGCAGCATCTGTAGAAAAAGAAAACAAAAGATGGTCAGGATCTTACTGATTAGGAGGCCCACAGAGAGAACAGTCAGGTGCATTTGAGAGTTATTTAAGAGTCTAGTCACTTCATAGAGCAGGAATAAAGATCATTGGTAGGTGACTTCTACCTATTAGGGTGTAGGGTTAACCTTAAACCCTAACCTAAAGAATGAAGAAAACCACATATTGTGGTTTTGGCTCCAAGGCTGTTTCTTTAAAGCCTGGCAGAGCATTTCCTTCCTGTACAATCGTCTCGCAGGTCAAAGATGTCAGCAGTAGTTTGATGTCATTCTTCTAAAACAAAACAAAAACTCCATCAACACTTACCTGGTCTCCTGCAAGAGGTGTGGAACTAGAAAACACACCAAGAAAACCCATCAAACCCAGAAATACAGCATAAACTCTGAAGAACACTCTGAATTATTAGGGTTAATCAATAAAATGGACTTGCACATCTTTGTGTGATTCCAATCAATTGTTTGGTAGGAGAAGATTCTGTGTCACACAGCCCTGGTACTAATGACAGTGGGGGCCATACCCTGGTTATGGGACAGAAGCTGAATTCTGTTTTGAATTCTCTGCTTTTACACTCCAAAGAACAACTCAAACTTCAGAAATTAAAAAAAAAAAATAGAAAGCAACCATATTAGCAAAATACCTCAACACCTGAGGTCACAAAATAAAGAACATCCATGGGTTTATGAGCATTCTTCAGTCATTTAAAAATGTGACTGGCTTTACTATCCCACCTCCATTTCAGGTAAAGTACATTGTCCAAGAAGGTTTGCTCTTTAGTTTTAAAGTTGTGCAAGTGTATATGTGAGTGTGCATGAGTGTATGAACAGGTGAGTGTGAGAGCATGTGTGCAAGATAGGACAGATGGGGTTTAGGAAACTCAAATTTTGACGTAAATTCTCAACATTGGGCTACTCTGAATTTTTCAGATTTTGTAGCTTGTCACAAGATATTTGCAACACAATCAGCCAAGATAATTATACCTGCATTTAGAAGGGTTTTTTTGACAATAAAAAATTATTTTATTTGAAGTTTATTTCTGAAAGGTTTTATTGAAGTGCTCTTCCACAACATTACTAATAACATTCCTTGCTTAAACCCTGATGATTAGGGGTTGAGAACTGACTGACAGGAAGAAAAACACCTGTGAAAAATGTTCCAGTGGAAAGAAATGGCATGATTTTAATCCCAAATGCAAATGCTAAGAGCAGCAGAGACACCTCTGTGAAATGAATACCTAAGGCCAATCTCTGTTTACAGTTTCATCAAAGAGTCCTCTCTTGTGCTGAATGAGTAAAGATATTAAAAATACATGAGAGATGTATTTTAAAAGTGAGAGCAAGACTAGATAACAGGCAAGGTATATGCACTTTATTTTTGCAGTGCTACCTGCTTATTAAATTGATATGGTCATGCTAAAATAAGGAAGTGAAAACAGGAACACATAAGGAAGCATTTTTGTGGTAACTAAAAACATTAATAGTAGTAATTTAGAATAATTTAGGTCACTTTTCTCAATATACACTTGTTTTTCTTTCAAGTTCTGAATATTTACTTCCAAGATGAAGTTTTAGTGAAGCATAACCTTGTGTCCTGAAATACACAACAACATTTCAATCTCCAGAATTTCACAGCCAGAAGTGGCCTTTTGATCCCGGGAAAAATATCTGAGGCACCAGAAATGGCTTATGCGTTTCACTAGTCACCTATGAGTGAGTGAGGGTGAGGAACAAGGTTTAGAATTTTTCTAAAGAAATGTCAAAAATATTCCCACTGGACTGACTCCGAGATATGAAAATTCTTATCAAGTCCTGAGTGTTCCCAGTAGAATAAAAATCAGCTGGCTTTTTCAACCTGTCCAAAAGAAAAAATATTCTTTTAGATATTGTATTTTTTTTTTTATTATAAACTATTGCTTAATAATTTAGTTAACACAGCTCTAAATTTGAGCAAGGGTCAAGCACTTGGTCTACAAAATGCACTTCAATCATTATTAAATTCAGCTTTGCAAAAGGCATTTTTCGCAAACTTTTGTACCATGCTGAAACAGACATCTGTGAACTAGTTAAGGAATTAAAATGTGTGAGAAACTTCATGGAAAAAAAGGGTTCTCTGGGCTTTGCACATAGCCTTCAACGTCTCTTCAATGTTATTAAATTTCTTCGATATCATGACTTAAGGTACAGCCTGGTTTGCTAAAACTACTGAAGTGTTGCCCCTCTAAACTGAAACACTGGTGTGTTTTCAAAGCTGGTTTAACTGGAGACTTGTGTTTTCCTCCACCTGCCTCACAAGCCTTAGAAATCATACCTGGGCATCTGTTTTCTCTGCCGTCCTTCTTTTCAACAGCCAGGCGCTCTGCAAACAGTCTGGCTTGCACCTGGATTCCCCACTTCTTTATTGTCCTGTTATGATTTGCCCCTCACTTTCACAATGACTCAGATGAAGAATATCTCCTTTTCCTTTTTTAGTGGTTATCATAGGAGAAAAAAAAAAAAAATAATTTGCTTTAAGCCATCTGATGTCAGTCAGGTAAAGAATGGAAATAGAAAACCCATAGGAACTGGAAACACTTGGTTTCATTCATATGAAATGTACATTTTTTTCAATGAAATGGATAGAAGAATAGGTGTACAAAAACTCTGTAGAAATCAGAAATAACTCAGTAATACAATAAAATTTTCAAGCAGGTAAATAATTGTAACTTCTTAAAGTGTTTTGTGTCATTTACATAATATTAAAGTTATTAGAAAATCTGACTTTAGACTTGAATCTGAATCATTAAACACACAGTGGTTTTTTAATCAAATACCAGCCATATCATTTATTTAGCTTGGCCTATTCCCTTTTCCCTTCATTAGCTGTTTTTGGCAAGGAGCTCAGCTATTCAACTGAGAAAAAAAGGTTTGTAAATATTTTCAATTGATGTGTTAGTGTATAGTAACCAAAATCCAAAGCTTTTAATCCATACTGTGCCTCCAGTATCAAAATTAGCTTTAAAGCACTTGTGATGAGAGACAAATTTCCTAATTTTACAACTATCTCAATGTAGCACTGATCCTATTATTAGAAAAAAAAAAAATTGATGTTATATAAAATGTAATAATATTTCCTGTATTCATTGTCATACATAATTATTTGGGCTTTTGTTCAACATACCGAATAAAGCCTACTATGTATCTTTTATTCATATAAACAAAGAATATATTATACATGGAACCTCAGCATCCATGGATTGTTTTCTACAGCTCTCTCTAGATGATATTTATTGTACTATTTTTAAAATTTCATTTTAACTGAAGTTAATAATGACATAGCTTACAGGTATTAGAGTTGGTATTGGAGTAACCATCAACAGGTATTGGAGTCTTACCATCAACAGTGAAAAAACAGAAAATCGCCACATAACCTAAGTCAGAACTGAGAACCTGGATCTGCTTTTATCACATGAAAATAGCTGGGTTTAGCTGTGTATGTCTTATTAAACAGCTGTACGTATATTGCATTTTAATTTTATTTATAATGTTTATATCTTCCTAGTAATATGTAATTTGGAAATATTGTCACACTTTGGTTATAAATTCCGTTTTAAACTGACTTCACTTTATAGTAAATAGGATATTTGGTTGTTTTTCAGGCAGAGGTTATTTTCAAGAGACTTCTCACATTTCTTTCATACAAACAAAAGCTAAAACAAAAATTGAAGTGTTATATAATTTTGTGCTGAAAAATAAAGGAAGACTACAGAGAACTTTTTTCCTTCCCTTCACTTTTGGAGGTTTTTCTCCCCCACTATTCCTAACAGTGTACAAAGAGCGAAATAGCTTTTACCATTTTTTTAGTACCTGCAGCTAACCCTCAGGACACACGGCACCATTCCAGATGCAGTCCTCCACACCAGAATTGCACAAGTAGTGGAAGAAACTGCTATGAAACACAGAACTAAAAGTATTTCTCTCTCCACCCTCCCCTTCAGCATCTTACCTGTCTTAAGCTTTTACAAAAAGGGTGGACCTTTTTTTTTTTTTTTTAATTAATATCAGCATTTTAAATTTTTACAAGGGAGGAAAACTGACACCAATCAGACTTTACTATTAAACTAATCTTTAAAAAGTACAGCACTGAAACCTTTAACTGGCTGAAACATTTAGGAAGTCCAAAGATAAAAATTTCCTACCCTTAGCAGCAGCTATAAAATCTTTGCAGTTGAAAGTCTGTATGATTTATTCCTCTCATGTGGGCTGCAAAGATGACCAAAAGATGATCCATAGGAGAAAAATACAACAGACATGGAAAAATGGCATTTTTAGAGTATGCACGTTGCTAAATGGCTTAGAAACTTTTGAGCATTTTATTAGATATGCAGTTTTGTTAGATTTATTAAATCAATAACACATATAAGAACTCTTTTCTGAGATGAAGGAAAAAAGACAACGCATTTCAATGTAATAGTAATGTGGGGGTAAGTTCTATTGCAATTTTTCTCTATGGCTTTCACTAGCAGCCAAGCGGCACTAGCAAACATACTTTGTCTTGTTTCTAAGCAAGTTTTCGATAACACAACTGTACCTTTCTTTGTGGTGATGTAGATAAAGTTAACAGAGGCCTTACATTGGATGAATCCTAAATGGATGTGGTTTATTACCCAAACCATAGTGAGGCTATTACTGAAATACAACAACTTTTTTTTTTTATGTAAACAATACAAAATACATCAATAGAGTGCTCAGAATTTAAAAGTAGTTGAAAAAGAGTGATTTGGATTTTTAAAACCTGTTTGTAGCAACAAACCTTAGCTCGATCTGTATGTAAAAAATGTCTTGCTTTACATGTATTTGTATATTTAAAAACCTCAGTGAGTGGGTTTTGCCTATAGCAGGTAAAAGCAAAATAATACTAGAAAGTAGATACAGTAATAACAAGGGCAGTTCCATTACTCCACCAGGTAACAAGGAATAGACTCTTCCTTGTAAAGTATTCAAAGCAAGGCTAGATGCCTTCCAGAAAGTTCCATAGCACAGGGTCCTGAGCAACACACAGGCTCTAGGGCCAACCCCTTCAACCCTTTTTCTACACTATCTAATCAGACTTTAAAAAAAATAGTAAAGAAGTGACAGAACCTTTATGCAAGTCAGGCAGCCCTGTATCCATATTCACAATATAAATTTAACCTTGATCAACCTCATTTAATCATTGCTTCTTTTTTGCGGTCATTTTTTTTTTCTTTTTCACTCCACTCAGTTCCAAAAAACTGCCTATTTCCTTTATTCTTCTGTAAGATAAATAATAAAATGGATAAAAGATAAACATTGAAAAAGAACAAATTGCACAGCGCTGGCAAAAGTTCTCCTTAGGAAAAATTCCCACTGATTACAAGAGACAAGAGATTTCAATTGGAGCTTTGCCTGAAGAAATAACTGAGAATTAAACCCAAATAAAATAATCACATAATACAAGTTCCCACAAGTGGAGAAATTAAATTCTCTTTCATTTCTCACATGGACAGAAAAGCCTTTGTCCCACTGATGGGAAATAGGAGTTTTGCCATTGATTTTCAATGAACCCAAGATTTCACCTCAGGGCATTTTTTCCTCATATACTATTTATTATGTCTTTAACACATCACATAAAGATCAGCCAATACTTACAGACTAATGAATAATCATGTACTCCAAGATATTATCATCCTCTGTAAGCTTGAATAAAAACTTGAATGCAGGTTTTATTTCTAGAGGAATTGTGATGTTTTGAAGAGAGAAATTAAACTCCAAACTAACCAAACAAAAGGACTCAGCTTAAATGAGGCATTGAAATTAAAGGGAATAAATATTGACTGTCTAATCCTTTCCAGGAAAAGAAATCACTGCATATGGTCTGCTGCTGTCTGTCATTTCCTAACTTTTCAATTTATGAGAGAATAAAAATGCATCTAGTTGACAAATTAAGGACTAAATTAATCCAAATGGTTTAATGGAGTATAGTATCCATCTCACGGAAATGAAAATTATGGAGATTTAGGACCATGTCACAATTGATGACTTGCAGTGTTAAAAGAAATTGTCATAGACATCAGAGTTTATTATGGCAGTAGCAACTCAGTGCTGCCTTGTTGCGTGTCAGAATTCTGTTCAAAACTGATGCTTCTATCCAGCAACAATGTCTTGACGAAGGTAACAAAACCGAATGTTTTTGGGAAAATACGTCTGGACTCTCAAAGGAAAGCAATTTCTAATCCACAGATGGCTGAAAAGCTGTTAGTTAAGTTCTCATACTATAAGTAGAGAGCAGCTGCAAACTTCTACCTATGAGCTAAGATGAAATATTTTAAGATCTGCAGATGTGTCCGGGGAAACTCAGTTTCCATAACAACAATTTTTTGTGTCATGATTTTGAGGCTGCCTGCACCTCTTGATTTCTGTAGCTGTTCACTTGGGACTGCCAGTATTATACCGTTGTTTTCTCCAGCTGCATTCTTTACCTGTATATTTGCACAACCAGGGTTTTAGAGGTGATTTTAGAAGGCAAATATCACAGCCACTGATGCACCTTAAAGCTGTGCTACAGTCACACAAGGAGCCGGATCCTGCCTCAGTATATTACTGATTAATGAAGTTGGAACACTCCAGTGCCACTGAGATATTACACTAGCATAAATATTTATTTGCTTAAAATATCAAGCAGGAAGTTAATACAGAATCCAGAAAACAAAGGGTTGTTTTTTTCTAAGGTTGTTACTCAAACCAAGCCCAAGAACTTGGCTACTGAAGGAACAGACTTGGAATAGAGAAGTGTGATATATAAGAAAATACAAAGTTCTAAATTGATTTGGGCACTAATGAAAAAGCAAATCAGACTCAGACCTTTCTCTTGGCAAAACAGATCAGAGGCAGTAAGCATGTCTCTTTTGAATACTATCTCCAGCAGGCACAGACCTTCTAATGTTTTAAGGAGAAAAATTAAGGTCTTTGGAGCTTCTTTTTCACAGCAATACATGACCCCATCTGGGAATATAATGCCAGCAGCTCTGGAACACAGCAATTCACTTGCACTGCTTCTCAGGGCAAAGTATGCCCAGCCCAAAGTACAACTGTTAACTGATAATTTCATTTCAGTTTGGAGGATTTAACAGAGTCTGGCTGCTTTCTTTGCCAGGCTTGCTGTTAAATATGTTCCAGTGCAGTTAGCTGACTGAATCTTCAACTACTTTCTTCAACAAGTGGTTTTTTTGTTGTTGTTTTGTTTTTTAACATGGACTTAATGAATTACTAATTTTTGATTTCCTATTTTCTCCTTGTTGTTCCATCTTCTGTTTTTATCTTCCTCTTCTCCTAGTAACAGATGATTTTGCGTATATTCATTCCTCCCCTATTACATTTTTCCCACTTTTATCTCTGGAGTTAACTATTATGACATCTTGTCTTCATAAAAATCAGTCTCATTTTCTAGTTCCTTATATTATTTAATGCCTCTCTTCAATACTAAGATAAATAAATGAATAAACAGCAAAATTTTTTTGCAAAGTAGGTGCACTAAACTACATCAGAAGAATATTATTTGGGACTTATTTTCTGCTGTGTGTCTACGACTGAACTGAAAGCAGGAACTGACCCTCGAGGGCAAACCTGGAGCATACTTGACCAGAGCTCATATTTAAAGAAAAATAGCTCAGAGGTGAAAGAAATATAATAATTTGCATGGTAGTTTTATTTCTTAACAAATTTATTAATTATTCCCAAACACTAAGTTTTTTAAAAGAGAAGGAGCTCTCTGTGGTTTCTCCCAGCCATGGAATATTAGATGAACTTCAGACTAGACAAGCCTGGAGTTACCTGAGTACAATGCTTGTATACTCTATAAAATTGCTCTCAAGCTAAATGTATTTGAGGGAAAAACCTTAAAATTCAACTAAGAAGAATTACAAAAGAAAACAAGAACTGGATTTCAATAGAAAATTGCCTTCAAGACTGTTCGTCACATCATTTAATTCTCACTTGGGGGCCTATAGACACTAACGCAGTGTATTTGATGCAAGACTTGAAAGCGTAACAAAACTAAACAGAAAAAAAGTAATTTTGTCAGCCTTGAGCTGAGGGTAATGGAAAGGAAACCGATTCAGTGAAATGAGGAGCAATAATGGGTGTGAGATGAAGTTTAACCATTCCTACCATTTTTCCTTTCCAATTTTCTATTACTTAAATACAAATATTTTGCTTTTGATTTGAGCCCACATTGAAGAAAAAAATACGAGCATCAAAACCAGTGGGAAATTCAAAGTAGTTTAAACAGAAGCAGGTCATGTAGTATTTCAAATGGGAGACCATCTCACTGCAACGGGAGACCATGATTTCACATGCCCATCCTGGGAAATACAAACTGATGTATCACTGAGGTCATTAAATTGTGTTTTTGAAAGGAATGAGAAACCAATGGTCTTTCTACATATTTCCTTGGCTATGGAGTGCAAATACTTGTTTTGTGTTTGCATGTAAGAAACAGTCCAAGAAAATTTCTTTTTTCTTTTTTCTTTTTCTTTTTCTTAATAGAGATTTTAGGTAAAAAATCTTTTTATTCAACTATGGAATAACATTTAAAACTCTGAGTGTCAGCTGTTAGAAAAGTGAGATATGATAACTGAATTAAGAGCGGAACAGAAGGGACTTGGGCAAAGTCGGTGTCCCGAGGAGCCCTGTTTCCACACTGGGGTGCATTTGGGAGCTCAACACACTTTATTTTCTCCATGATTAAAAGTAAAAGCTTTTGGAATCTCCAATGATCCTGAATACAGAGGAACCAAAGACAAGTATATTTTTATGATTCAGAAGCTACGTAAGAGAGAGATTTAGGCCAAAAGAACTCAATTTGGTCAAAGTTACTGTTCTTGCCTTTTTCAGTCAGTCATCCAGAGGTAAAATACTCTGCTTCCCCTTGTCAATACTTTGGCTGAAACAGTTCATACAGAGATTCAATCCTGACACTTTTGCATACTAAAGTTAATCTTATAATTTTTAATTTCAAATATTGGAGATAATTTTTTAAGGAACTATTAATGTATCAGATGCCTTCTTATTTCTGTTCCGTAGAGTTGACTATATACTAGAAAGATATTACCTACAAATTAAAAAAAGAAACTCCAAACTTTCATAAATAAAACCTGCAGAAAATGCAAACTCTTTTCTAGGGTAAGAGGAGAGCTATTTTCAGAAGTCCTAGCTAGCAGTTTGCAAATGTGCAATTAAAATTCTGGCTCTTCCCTAATTACGGAACACTTAAGTTAAATGGTCTTAATAGATATATAATGACGGCTTTACAAACCTATAGTTACTTATAATCTAAAGTAATTTCTACTTCAGTTTTAAAAGCATCCATTAAATGCCTATTATGATCTATATGTAATTTAGCAAGACATTTAATGAGTGTTTTATAAAACTAAACAGCAATTATTACCAAAGACAAATGTTAAGCATATAGATTAAGATGCTATTAATGTGAATTAGCTTTTTCAGATTAAATAGTGAAACTTGTACTTAAAGTCTATTGGGATGAATGTAGATTAAAATGTTATACATGTTTGCAATGGAAAGTTTAAGAATGCCTAAAAGGAGAAGAAATTGCTTAACGCAATTTTTCATTAAGTTATTTATTGACATGCTGATCAAGGTGAAGACATAAAGAAACCTTCAATAAAAATGTGTATTTTTCTAAAAATAATTCTGACATATTGATGAATGTGTTCTTCAACTCTATGAATCTCTTGGATATTTCCATATAATTATAGAATTCTGAGTTACTGGAATTTCTTTACATTTTATTATAAATTGTAATATTCTCAAGGATACATAACTTTTTTAAAGTTAACGGAAATGTCCAGGCAGAGGACACTTACACCACTTCGTCAGAATTAATATTGATCATGTCAATAACTAAAGATTAAAGAAATGAAAACGCAGAATGTGGTATCCAGAATACCATCTTAAGTTTCAATCCTGTGCCACGTGTGTTGTTGTCTCTGCTCCTGCTGCCCACACTCTATCCCCAGAAAATAATTTGAAATTACCATGTTTAAAAATATCTGCCAATAATTAGGCCCTTTTCTTCCAGCTATATCTAGAACCAGGATGTTTTATTTTAAAATAAGTCAGTAAAATTTGAACTACTGGAAAAACTTGAGCAAGAAATTTTCTCGTGGAAACCGCATTTTTCATTGAAATCAACTAAGAATAATATCAACACATGTAGTACATCATCCATGGAACATGTTTTAAACCAACTTATTTAAAAAAAAATTTTACTTAGGTAATGTAAATATGACAGGGGAATTAATTTGATTGTTTTGGTATTTGCATTGATATTACATGTGAGTTATTTTCCTTTTAAAAGCTCTGAAAATTCAACTATCTGAATTCATGGAAAATTTGAAAATGTTTGAATTTATTGTGAGATGAACGTTCTGTTCAACAAGTCCTGTTTTTACCACTTTGATTTATTTTTAATAATACAGCATGAGAAAAGCCTGAAATAACAGAACCCTTGTTTATTATCACTAAGCACACCAAGTAACCTTCTGCTTTAGTTAAAAAAACCAGTCCTTCCAAAACTTTGAATTCTAGTTCAGGCTTTACCTTCTGTCTTGGAGAAAATCCTTTCAATACCCATCCTGATTTCTGAGAATCTGATGTATAACAAAGGAAGACAGAGCTGATACTTCATAACTTTTAAGAAGTTTTGACATATACATTTTAAAATAATACAGCCACAAAGCAGGGATGGATATTGACTCACCTACTGACAAATCAAATACCATGGATCTAGATTTATGTTTGATTTATGTCGTAAACAGAATTATGACAGGACTGGATCTGATGTCTTGACTTTGAAAGTTTACTGCCATCTATTTTGGAGAAAATGTGTGGAGAAAAATAAACAAACAAAAAAGATGAAATACAAATTATATGGAAAATAAAGAACATTTATGTGATTGAGGGGAAAACTGAAATCGAGAAACTGGAGTGGCAGATAAAGGTAATAAACATTTCAGATAAATAACAGCTCTAAATGATCCATTTTCTATCTATTGAGTTTATACCCTAAGAAAGAATCTGACCATGAGGTTGATAGAAAAAAAAAAAAGACATTTTGGACACCAAATCATGCTACCAAAAATTTATCAAATTAAACCCTAATATGCAATTCAACAGCATCCACAGCATCATTAATTAAACAAACAATGCTACAAAAAAAAAAAAGTCTGTTAAGAGAACATTTTTTTAAGGAACAAAGAAAAGATCAAATCATATCCTTAAAACATAATGAGGTTTGGTTACAAGTATAACTTTTTTTTTTTTTTTTTTTTTTAATTGAAGACTTAGAAAGGAATATTTTTTTTCCTTTAAGTGTTACAAATATTGAGGACCTTGAACCAACTGAATATTTTTTGAACATTCTAATGCCAGTAAATTATCTTAGGCATAACTTACATCAGGTATACTTTATCTGGCTGGTCTGTTCCAACTGGTAACTTGACTACCATTTCTTTTTAGCCAATAAAACTGAAATTGATATGGGGAACTGTAACAAAAAGATGCCATTGCCCATTTAAAACTAGTTCAAACAATAAGGTACTTAATTGTGAGTATGCCCACAGTTCCTAATAAATGTGTTAAGGCAGAATAAATAAGAAATTTTGGACTATGAGGACAGTGGATGACCTGGCTTCCAGGGCAGACTATCAGTGTGCCCTTACTATAGCTGATAGCTCCTGAAGGAAGCCTTCAGGGCAATATCCTATCACTTACTTTTATTTTAAGCATTAGATTTTCCATTCCTCTACATATTCTCAGGAGCAGGAAGGAAGGCAAAGGCTCACTCAGTTCTGACCTCTCTTCTGGTTCCCACAACATCCTTAGCACCTCTTGACTCTAATGTCAGTTTAACATTGACTCTTCAGCAAAGCGGACTTTTTTTTTTTTTGCTTGATGTGGAATATTTTTTAAATTGTTCTAGGAAGAAATAGAATATGGCTCCTGGCTAACAATTTCTATGTCAAGGACATTATAGTTGGACATTTAAAGAGTCTCTCCAACTCCATCTATTTGGTACAATTAAAAACATGTTTCTTGCATCTTCTTGATTTTTTTTTTTTAATGGGGTAATTAAAGACATGATTACCGCAAGGTAATTTTTCTTTCTTTCAAAAGAAATAGATAAATAAATGTGCATAGAGAGATGCCTTTTTTTAGATAAATGTTTTCTCATTCATGAACTATATCTATATGAAATGGACTGCTGAAATGGATCAGCTGCAGTATCTAAGTCAAAAAAGCAATTCATATCCCACTTTGAGGTGGAGCATGTCCAACAAACCCCAGTAGAAGCTGTATCATATTTGGAGGAACAGGAAACAGTCAACACTTAGCAGGATGGGAAAACCTTATAATCACAGTTAATTTCTCCAGAATCATTGACTAATGAAAAATAAATCTATATGTTACCCTTAAGTGAAGTTAGTCTCCCAAGAAATAATAAATGGAATAAATATTGTTCATTTCTGAAGCCATTGGCCTTACCCATTAAACATTTTGCTCATCAAATTCACCTGAATGAGCTTCATTTAATTTCATTATATATAACACTTTGATTTTACCAGTGTATTTTCAGTGCTGTACGATTTTCAGTATTATACAATATTCCCTGTAAAGACTAGAAGGCATTGTATGAAACTGTTGTATGCTAAGAATGGCTATTTTGTTATTGATCTGAAATAAACTCTGACTATAGCTAACACAATGTTTTTGTGACCACTTAAATACAGGGGATCATTATTTATTTATTAAGAGAAATTTGATATTGCACTTTGATGATGATGTTTTTAAAGATTTCTTTATAAGGCAATTTTATCTTGTAATGAATTTTAATTAAATGTAGAAATGTAAACAATATTATTATTGAGTTCATTCTGATAAATAATGGGATACAATATTGGGATCTGTTTCACTGGAATTTATAAAATATTATGCAGTTTTAATATAAATATGAAGAAATAAATTAAATTAGAGCACAAGTTTACAAGCCATTTCCTTACTTTAAATAAACTGTTTCTTTTGGCTTCCTTTGGCAAAGAAATTGATGGAAAGCATCAGAACCCATGCTAGAATCCAGATTTTCCATATCAGTTATTCCCACCTTTTTCTAAGTAAGGCATGGATTATTAACACAGTTGTCTATAGAAAAGCAAGATCAAACTCAAACAGGAACATTTACAACTGAAAAAATCCAAATTCTCTTTCCTTTTTGTCTCATGCTTGGATGATTGTTACTTTTCTGTAGATAAATCCTGCACCTGTGTGCTCTGCATGGCCAAGGCAGAGGCATCTCACAGCTGGGAGAGTTCCTGGCAAATTTCCTGAGGGACTGAGGAGAGTTGAATGTAACTGCTTTGATCTTAGAGCCAGTGAAAACCTTCATACTGAAAACTCTGGATCTTGTTTTGAGAGTTCAATGTTGTGATGCACTAATTTTCCAGATCTTGGCATTTATCTGATATTAATTCCCTCTGAAGAGAACTGGTGAACTGGGAGAATTTCCCTATACAGTGCAGCCTGCATTTGTACTGCTTCAAATTCTTTCCAAGTTGCCAAGGAGCCCTGTTTTCTAAAACATCCGTGTGTTTAGCAGGATTCTTTCCTTCCATCATACTCCTGAGGGAGTTTCTCAGAAAAAATCCCAAAACGTTGGTGCCTAAATAAGAGCATGAGAAGATCTCTATAGCTTTGATTTTAGGTGACCTAGTCTGCTAATGGCCACATTAATGGCCACCACAACAGCTGACTCATGGATGCCTGGAACAATTCCATTGTCCTTGCATTTGAAAGCGTTTCTCACTCAAATACTTGGAGGTGTTAGTACCCCTGGTAAAAGGAGAAAGAACAAAAGGACTAAAACAGATCCATAATGCTACAAGCTGTTTACTAGGTTTTGTAGCCAGCTATAAAGGGGTCAGTATAATTCCACACAATCCAATGATTCTTTTGAATTTCTACTGCAAGTTCTTAGACGACCATAAAAATTTTTTGATATCTTCACAGATATATTAAAATTTCTCCTCAACTTATTTCAAATGCAAGCGAATTTTAATCTTGGTAGCATGTGCAAAGTGAAAAAAATAAATAATAATAAAAAAAAAAATCACAGTTTTGAACTTTGACAGCAGAGAAGAACAAACATAGTCACCAGAAATGTCCTAAGTATATTGTGCTGTCTATAGTAGGTGTTTTGGGGATGGTCTGACTTGAAGTGTAACACAGACCAGAGCTACTGTGTACCAAGGAGAGACACACCTAAATGTCCTGAATCATCATCTTCCCTAAAATTTATCAGAGATATCTGAAACTCCCCTAGTCTGGCAAGGAAGTAATGTCTAAGAGAGCATTTACATTTAAAAGTGCGTTTATATATTACAAGAACGAATAAATGAATCCTTTTATCACTGGAAGAGATGATGACCCCAGTGAAAAAATAAACATAGTTTCTGCATTAAGGACAGAAAAGAAACAAGGGTCTGCTTCATATCCAGGGGTTCTTGGGAAAAAATCATAGTTAAGGGAGGCCTGAATACATAACACATTAAGTAGCAATCTGTTTAAAATGGTTAGATCTATTGACAGCATAATGAGGGCTTAAAGCTGAAGAGGTTTACCCTCTTATTTCATCTACTGAGCTTGAGAAAAAAATACAGATCTTGTTCTATGTCTCAAATGCATATCCTTTAGCTTCTTCATTTGCAAAAGTACGACCTCCTTAAGGAGATCCTACCTAAATAATGTTTGTTTGTTTTTTTACAGAAAGTGATTTGGAAGTTAGATTTGCTTTAGAGGTATGAGATATTGGCATAAACAAAAGCTTGCAACAGGCAAAACTGTCTGATCATAGACACTGATAAGAAAAAAAGAATAACCAGGCAGTGCAATAGAAAGCAGTAAGTGCAATAAAGTAAAAACCCTTATATATGAAATAAATAGATTCTGCATATCTCTCACTTGCATGATGGTGTAGAAACAATCAGTTTTCAAGTTTTCCTTGACAGCAGGATGGATTTGAACTCTTTCTAAAATCAATATTAATTAAATTATATATTTAGCATTTTTAACCACAGCAATTTGAAACAACCCACACAGAGTATGTTTCTGGGTCAAGAGTGACAAGATTAATTAGCAAAGCACTCAGATAGCTTCTTTCATGTCAAAAGATATAATTAAGGTGGCACAGAACAATATAATTTATCCCTTGATATATACCAAATTATTCTAATCTGCATAATTTAAATATAACATTAGGCATTATCTCGTGCTGCTAATAATAGGAGATTGTAGTTGGTATTACCTATTCATGTATTTTCATTAAAGGCTTATTCATAATTTATAGTTCCCTTGGCTTGGGAAAATATTTACTAAATGAAAAATGTATTTTGGCCCTACAGTTAACAGGTTGATAGCATTAGGAGGCTTCAAACGTGGGCAAAAAAGCATTTGTCTTAAACAATACACCTACTGAAATAAAAAAACAGTTTATTTTTTTCAGTTTTGTGATTTTAGTGAGTTATTCCTTCTTTGCACAAAGTTAACTGCAATAACCGAACTTTTGCTCTACTCAGCATTAGTCAGAGGAACCCCTCTCATTAATTTCCGGGAATCTGTGGTTTGAAAGCAGAGCCTGAAGAGGATCATGGCTTCCCAGAGGAATGGAATGAAGTACCCAAATAAATACAGTTCCCTTCTTCCACATTCTGCTTTTCCTGCCCCTGTAAAACACAGGAAACCTACTGAAGACAGAACCACATCTCATATGGTACCTTCAGCGCCACGAGAGATTTTCACAGCGCACATTCCCCAAGAGAAAATGCAACCACCTTTAAGGAACTTTTGGCCACGTGGAATTTGAATTACAGATAGGTTTGAATGTGTTTTCCATGAGCAGCACACGTGCCAGGTAAAGAGGTATGTGCTTTTACTTACACTGATTAGAAGAATTGTAATGTTCACTTATTTCCAGCAGCGATTAGGCTTTCTGCAAAATAAGGCAGGGCTCCCAAGCTGACATGGCTGTGGAGCAGGAATTATACCTCTTAAAATCCAATTTCTCAGCACTTTCTAAATTTACTCACTGTTGCAGGTGTAATGACCATGTTTAAGGACTGTGAAGTTAGCAAACCTCTCTCTCTCAGGATCACTAAACTCCTAATGTGTCTTGTAGAGTGGATTTACAGGTACATTTTCTCCCTTTGAAATTTTAGATTTTTGTCCCTGTTAACTATGGCAAGACTGATGTAAATGAGAAAGAACTCAGGGTGCAAAATCCCAGATTTGGGGCTACCAGACTGCTGTGGAATCTTGTCTTTAATACCACATTAAGCTACTAAAGAAGAAACGAGATCTTTATCGATGAGAAACACTTCTTGAGCAGGTTGACTATAATTGTACATGAACACATTTTTCTTTAAAGGCACTTAAAGGCAGTCAAGAAATCCTTTATTTTGAACAATAATGCTCAAGTAACACAGGGATATGGTTAAGCTTTTTATTGGTGAGTCATAAGCCTTCTCATTAAACATATGTCATTGTATGGCCAATGTCAGTCCCTCAAGCATTTCTTCAAATCGATACCTTTTACTCCCTGCTAGCCTGGCTGATCAGATACAGTCTGCATATCAGTGCTGACTCCGGTTCCATTAGAAGATAACAGAGCATGCCACTGCAATCCTTGAGGAATCTCTTCTACAACAAAACCTCTCAATGTGAACAAGCCACAAGGTTATTCTGACAAATCATGAACCACCCAGAAACGGTGTCCTCACTTTTTTGTGTGAATGAAGCAAGATTTCTTCCTAGCTGTCCATTCCTACACATACTAAAATATATATTTGCATATATGTAAACTACAAATTTTTTTTTTTTTCGAGATCATCATGGCTAATGTTTTTAAAACACATTTTTACTAGAGGCTGTATGGAGGAAATAAAGACACAACAGCGGTTGTTTTATTAAGCTTAGCAAAATACTACTTTGAGCAAGCTATTAAAGATAAACTATCAACTTGATACTTTGTTTTGTTTTTTAAGCTGTCTAATAACTGCCTAATTGCTTTCAGGAAAAGGCTTCCAGCACGAATTGCATGCTATTCTAAGGATATATTAAATATTCAATATTTATTTGAGATGTATCGTAACACATAAGCGGTCTGCATGAATAAAACATTTTTTCCTTTAAGCAGAGTTTAGTAAACGAAAAAACTAACTGTTAAAAACATAGAGAGCTCAAACTTCATATGTAAGTTTTTTCTTACATATAGAAGTTTTCTTAACTTTAAAAATGAATGCAATGAAGTAAGAAAGAGCCCAGTTTGGAACAAGAATTTATTTGAAAACAAAAATTCTGCAGAGATTTGGGAAATGCATCTCCCAACATCCGAGAGATTTATGCAATGCATGCAACAGACACAGACATGGTTTAGTTTCTCCTTTTTTTGCCTACATTATGTTTCTCGGGCCTGCAGCAAAAGCCCGCATCAGTTCAGAATGTGCTTCAGTCACACAGTGGGCAGACTGAGGCAAGTGATTAAATCCCAAATCCCCAAACACACAGCCCTGGCTTTGGCCACCACGAGCAATCTCACAGAAATAGCTCGGTGGGAGTACACAGAAAAGCAGGTATTTATCATTTCTATTCCAGGAGCACTGAGAGCCCCCAGCTAAGAACAAGATGAGCAGTAACTCAGCAGAGAGATAAAAAAGATCCCCAGGACAGTGGCGATCACAAGAAAAGCACACAGACAGAAGATTCCTGCACTTCAGTATGGCACAAGCCATATTGTTGTCCATATATCCCCATCCCAGTCTCATTTCCTATCTGTCTTTGGGAACAGATTACAAATGTTAGTAGATCTTTGATAAATAGCCTTAGATAGGTGTGTTCTTGGGGACTGGGCAGCGCTGAGGCAAACAGTTCAAACAAAGAATGGCAAGACTTTTGCAGCTGTTGTTTGGTTGGAAACTGTTTTGCACCCATAATTGCATGGCTCCAAGTTCTGAAGAGGCATCAAAGAAAAAGTGAAGGAATTTGGCTGTGCAGCTCCTTGAAGGTCTTCTGCTTGAATCGTGGCTTGGTTCTGACTGTGAGGAAGAACAAAAATGGGACTAAGATCTGTTTCCTAAGCTGCCACTATAAATTCTGTGCCAGCATTCTAGACATTCACTATCACTCCAACACCTCTACTCAGTTTTTGAAGTCTGGCACCTTCCTGCAGTTTTCTCACATCATTATTTTTTAAGCATGCAACATTTAGCCCTTCCCAGCTCCTCACCAATTTCCTTACAACACACACTGGCAGCACAAAAACGGAAGGATGAGAAATGCTATGAAGTTTACAGCTACTGAAATCAAGACAAACTTTTTCTAGTTAATTAGTTGTGGGAAGATAAAAGGTCTGATTCAGCTTGTTTTATCAGCACAGAAAAAAAGGTGTGAAGGGAAAAGTCAAAAGGTGTCAACAGATGTACCTGGTCAGAAAGTATTAACACAAAATTATTTGCAGATAGGCTGTGTGGTTGAGTCCAGGCACGCTCACACATGGTGCTTCACTGGAACCATACCCAAAAGAAGTCAGACCTGATCCAAGAAGGGAGGAAGGTCTGCAGTGTCAGCATGTCACTAAACATTCGGGGAGAATGGGGCCAGGGTAAATGTTTTTCTGCCAGCAGTGTGTCGTTTTTCCCTAGCCATTCTCGAGTGAGTACCTTTGCTAGGAGAAAATGAGCCACAGGTATGGATGCACTTCTCATCGTGAGAGTAATGATTGCATGATGGGGACATCAGCCACATGACAAAAGAGTGACATGGATGCAGGGACAACCAACAGGAAACCCTCGAAAAATATAAGAATTTTTTGGATCACATTAAGGAACAGAGGACTGAGGTGTAGTTATTAGAATGATGGTAAAAATACAACTCTACTACCTCAAAAAAACACCCAAACCACCCCTTTTCATCCCCATATGCTTTTTCAGCCCCAAGATAATTATACAATTACTTGTGCGAGCTTGCTTGATTCTTCTGCAGATATCAAGACCGAAATTTAGTCAGATTAGTTCCTTGTTTTTTCTTCTTACACCAAAGATGCAGAAAAAACAAGTGAGTTATGGAACAAACACGGGGTGTTTGTGCATAATTTTGCAGCTCTGTAATTTTTTGTTACACCATGTTACCTGTGAGCACTGACACTGATCCTCAATGAGAGCCCTGTGGGAATCCAGGATAAGGCTTTATGCCACCCAGGCAGAAAAAAAGGAATGAAGGATATTCCTGTAGTGCCTTTGGTAGCTGTGGCCAGGCTGGCCAGCAGCAACAGGACGCTGCCTCAGGAGCCACCTGCAGCAGCAGCAGCTGGAGGTTGACTGGTCCCTAATGCTGTGGTGCTGTTGCTCACCAGCCTTTTCCTGCATACCTGGGAATTCCTGTGCCCCCTCTGCTGGCACACACACAGCAACATGGGAACTGCCTGGGAAACAGCTCTCGTGCAGGCTGGTGGCTACAGCGTGTTTGGTTTTGTTTCTTTGTTCTCATTTTTGTTCGGGAGATGAGGGAGCATGCCTCAAGTCATATCACTTAACACCTGCAATATAGTGAAACACAACACATCTGGCCATGTACCAAATTTTATGCAACCTTTCAGGTATTTCTTTACAGAGACAGATGATTTGTAGGTGCACATTTGGAAAGCAAGAAAGAAAAACACTTCTTGTTGATCTTTTTACACAAACGATGATAAGTGATTGTTATTCACACTTTTATTCTAACAAAATAAAATGGAAAGTCCTTATGTTTTGCTCTAAATAAGTCAGTTGGCTTTCTGCTTTCTGAAGTAAATTGAGCAGTAGTATTCTAAACTAAGGTACAAATTTCAACCTCTGACAGCTAATATCTATTTTGCAGATAGTATATGCTCTCGTTAAGCAGAAAATCCATTAAAATGCATGTCCTGGCTGAAATTCATTTGCAGCTCACTGTTGTCATTTTTACTGAATTTATCCAATGTCTTTCACAGGTCACACACAGACAAATCCCCCATGAACTGGTGTTTCTGCTATTACTGACACATCCTCCCTACTTCTAGTACTTAAATATTTTGCAGAGATCCTGCCTCAAACTGATTTTTTTCTCAAGGTTTTCAGGTGATTAGATTTGAATCTTGTGCTCCCATGATATTTAAAACCTGATTTTTCCATCATGGAATGAAAACAATCTGTCTATAAACTAAATGCAAGCTTTACTGCCCTGAGACCCAATTAGGAATTAGCAAGCACAACACAGATCCAGTCAATAGGACACAGAAAAGAGTTGGTTTGCATCACTAGTTAATCAATATACATGGTTCTACAATACTCACTGGCAGGAAAAGCAACATAACACCATTTATGTTAGATATTCTGTGGGATTAATCAAGTACATTATCTTGCCTTTTACAGGTAAAGATTTCACTTCTCCCCTTTCCTCGAGCATTCAAAGCATAAATAGTTTGTTTTTTTAAAGAGAAAAATGCATGATAAGATTAATGGGCAGTCACTACACATCATGTTTAAGAGAACAGCAAATTTCCAGAGGACTAAACAGTGTTCCTTTCTGAATAAATATCTCTGATCGTTATTTGCTGTGGTAGAGCAGCTATAAAAAACCCCCAAACCTCATGATTAGGTCTGATGCTCTGCTGATGTATTGCAGGCTGAAGGAAAGTTAATGGTATAGTTAGCCTGAGCCTGGCTGCCTTTCTTTTCTCATTTTCTAAGCTGCAGTGTGGCATAGCCTTTAGCCAACGCAGCAACTCCCGACTGAGAATGCATTAAACTGAGCAGATGAATGGCAGCATTTTAAAGCTAATCTGATATCCTAGACATGCTTGTGGGTTTTAGAGTCCACATCAGATAAAAAAGAGCTACTGGACACTTGAGAGCTGACATATTCTTCTAAAGAGAGAGGATGCTGAGAATTCAATTGGGCCATAGAGAATATTCTTTAAAAAAAAAAAAATAAATAAAAATCAAAATATTATAATCAAAGTTCTGTTACCACACAAACCGAGGACAGCCNAGCAACCTAATACTGAAATAATTAATTCATTACAGACTTTCCTCAATTAATAACTAATGCCTTTTACATGTCAGAGATGTAAAGTGAATTTCAGCTTCAGTCCTTTATGAGTAAAATTAGAGAGTTGCAGACTTTGACTAAATTGAGGAAAGCTAACTCAAATATCACTTTCATATCTCATGCACACACTTTTATCCCAGACTCAGAGGAAAAGGAAGGATTTTCATGAATTGATTGCAAAGTAGCAAATATAGTTAACACTGTGCTTTCATGTCGCTATTTCTAAGCTAAAAAAAGTACAGTTATATTGTAGACAGGTATTTCATCAAACACCCCCATTCCTTCGATCCAATGTGTCTAAACATTCTTTTATAGAATTAACCTAAACTTGATATTTAATGAAAATTTTGCAAAAGGCACAGCTAAGGTTAAATACACGGATAGTTATTTAACTGTTCCTCCATTACAGAAAAAATTGAGTTTTTTCAGAAAACAGATGTGGGCTTGAATTTAGTGTTTGAGCCAGCTGCTGCAGGCACACACACATTTGGAAAGACATCAAGCTGACATGAATGGCATTGTTCTACATTTCATTTGGGGGCACAAGCCTTAGACTGGAAAACCCAGTTGTGAAATTAAACATGTCAAAGGGTTCTGCAACATAAAAAGTACCAAAATCAACAGCAATGTCTTCCTATTGCAAGACGCGTTCCCAAGCATGAGAGTACTTCCGGCCAAAGTCTGTTAGAAAAAAGAAACACAAATTGAAGTGCTTTCTGTATCCATGGGAATACTGTATCTCCACATGCCTCAGGTAAAAAAACCCAGACTAACAACTGTCATGACTAGCAACTCTGACTCCTGTAACTTATGGCTGCGTTTGTAATCTTTTTCCACAATTCTTAGTTTACAGTTAATTTCCTCTGGATTCAAAGGACAAAGAAAGCAGAGAACACGCTTTGCCCAGGAATGCTGCATTTCAGTAGTAGCCTCAGGAAGATGGGTAACTTCCTGTGAAACATGGCACCAACAGTGCGTTCACACAGCTTTAGAGAAGGGACTCTTTCATGCAGGAGAAGTTTCTAGGGCTCTCTTTGTATCGCAAAAGGTTTTTGAAATTCACATGAACTCTTTGCATTTTACAGCACTCATTCTACAGGGCACACCCCTAGGCCTAGGGCCCTGTTATTGAACTGTAATCAATATGAAGAGATCTGAAACACAACTGCTGAATAGTGCATGTGTTTTTATAACTGTTCTTATCTTGATGAACTAACGATGGGAAAGGAAGAGAAAAACTATAGAAAAGCCCTTAACAGATGTATCATGTGATGGCAATTTTTCTTGATTTTATCTTCTCACTTTAAAAAAAGTGATTGTTAAACCAGTTTCTAATGTTAGAAAGCACAAGAGACCCAGACAGTGCAAGGCTCAAGAAATGGAATGGAATCTCTTGGAAATGCTAGGATATCTTTGAACTGTCATTAGTTGGGTAACCCAACTGCTGAAAAGTCATAGTCCCCAAATACCCATTAATAGGTACTTCCAAGGACTTTTGCTTCTGTAGAAAAGCAGAGACTTTTGTAGAGATTTTTTTCTTCTTGTGGACAAAGTAATAATGTCAGTTGCAGAATGTTACTTGACAGATCTTGAAAACATTCTGAAATATGACGTATGACCCTGACAATGTGGGAACTATTTTCAACTGAATTTCAATTTTTTTTGGTCTTCTTCCTTATCCCTGTTTTCTTTAACTCTTTAAGTCCTTTCATTTTTCTATTCCATTATCATAATAGACAATTGTAAAATGCTTGTAATCATTTTGTTTATATAAGTAATTTTTTTTTCTTGATGTCTTTAGGCTTTACATTAAAACAAAAGGTCAATAAAACCTTTCATGAAATAAAGGATATTCCAGTACAGTTCCAATAAAGCGGAACAAGAAGTGTATTTCCACTGTTCTGAAAAACTATCCTGCCTTATGCTTTGCTTGGCTGAAGACATGACTAAGAGCTTTACAAGCAGAGTTCCAAAATCTAGAAACGAAGTATCAGAAAATACCAGTTAGGGTCTTCTAGTAGCCCACATATATATTATCTTGTAGAGACAAACATGGTTACATATAAGGTTCTAAGAGATAGTTACATATAAGGTTCAATGGCTGTATGTGTTAAAGAATAAATGAATAGGGAAGTAAAAAAGCCGAAACAACACAGAAAAAAAGCCCCACAGCTCCACAAAAGTTTTGTCATAATTGTGAGGAAATTAACTCTTAAAAAAAGTCAGTGAGGTAAGAAAATCATTAATTACAGCCTTAAAAATACAGGACTTTCTAAGAATCTTAAATTAATTGCAATCACTTTTCCATTTAGTGATGGCCTTTGTTGTTGTTGTTCTTGTGGTTGGTAGGGTTTTGGGATTGTGGGATATTATTACTTTTTTTCTTAGTGTTCATTAACTCAAACATTTTTGTGCTTGTGTCTATATTTTTATAGCATGCCATAAGTTCTATGATTCAGGTATATAACACATGTATATTCCTGTATTTCATTCTTGAGCTATAAGAAACTACTTTTGTCCTCTTTAAGAGTCTTGAGTTGTGTCCAAGATATTAAGAAATTGTGCTATCAATCACCTCTGTTCTCACAGAGACTTTTGTAATTTAATTCAATCATGAAAAAAGCCATATTGAGGTGAAAAACAGTTTTCAAATGAATGTAGTACACTCAGAAGTTTACAAAAAAATTTTCAGACATCATGTTTTAATTATAAATTCAAAAGAAGTGAAAATGTATTTTTTTGCTGTTATTTTCAATGCAATTTCTCCAGTAAGATGATATAAGTGTACAATGTGGAAGTTCACATTTCCAAAGGAAATTTCCTAATTCATAAAAAAATATCTAATTGTAAGTATCAGTTTTATCCAAACATATAGATTCAAACTAAAATTTTATCTCTGGAGAAAAGATTCTGAAAGTTAACTTCATGAGAAATATAACTAACTTCTGCATGAAATGTCACTGTCAGGATTAATTTCAGATCTTCATGTTCTTGATAGGACTATGCCAACCACTCTTTTAAAAAATATTTTTGTATAATTCTTTGTGTACAGTATACTAAAAAGGGAGAAGAAAAAAGAAATCACGAAATTATTGGCTTGTTCTACAAACAAAATATTCAGAAGAACAATGGATCAAATTACACTTCTAGTGTACCAATGCATTCAAAATGGTGGAAGAATTTGTAGCAATGAATAGCCAAGAAAGACCTACTTCTGCCACTTGGGTATTAAAAAATTGATCATCATGGTTTTAGTAGTTGAACAAAGTGATAATTATTTTCAATGTCATGCAGATTAGTTCTTTTGACCACCAAGATTTAACCTTGCAATCTAATCAATCATCTCACCATGTTCCCACATATCAAATACTACATTTGATGCTGACAGTGGGAAGTTATATTTGAAGTATCCCCACTCCCCCAAAGTGCAGGTTCTTTCAGGTATGTGAATATCAAACCCTGGCTCCTGCATGGCAATCCTGCCTTTGAAATCAAATCCTCTCAGAAGTCCACGCCAGAGGCAACTGGGTCTCATGCAGCCATGAGCTTGCCCAGCTCCAAAACAGCTCCATCAATCCAATTCTCCACCTCAGTACTCGTGTAATGTAGTATTCCTCAAAATTGTTTTTCTCTGTGAGCACAGATGGGCAGACAAATCCATTTGTTCTTTAGAGCCTCCATTCTGCCCAGGTTTATCAGCCATAGGCTCACCCATGCTGTTCCCAGACTTACCTATATTCTAGTACATATATTTTACTGCAGGAGCTGCCTGCTCACACGCCCTGCTGGCTGTAGTTCGTGTGCGGCAGCTGCAGAAAAGACAAAACTTGCTCAGTCAGATCTGTGTAACAAAAGCTCCTGGAGCTATCGGCAATCATACACAAGCCCATATAGCACATAAATTAAGAACTCTCTTTCCTGTATCCTTTAAACCTCACTCCTTCAAAAGCAAAACTTTAAGAAAAATGAAAAAAAATAAACCCCAAAACATTATTTGAGACTTCACAAAATAAAATCACGTGAAGACTTAAGGCAAAGAGTTTATCAGTCATCCAAAACTCTTACTAAAATGTCATGGAGTTCCTGAATACAACAAGGAGAAGTTCTGCATTATGGATTGTTGAGGTCAAAATGAATACCATTTCCTACAGACATTTTTTTTTTAGATTTATTCATATGTACATTTAGAGCAAACCTTGGGCTATGTTTAAATAAAAAAGACATTTTAAAATCTTCAGCAGCTGTTATGGTTAGATAGTTTTTCTGATCTATTGCTACATTTAGACCAGGTTGGTTTATTACTCTCCATCTTTCACTGACAGTTGGCATATTGTAAAATTTTTTTCCATCTTCCTTATTACAAGCATCAACTTAAATGATGCAAGTGCTGAAGTGAAGAGCTGAGATTTTTCCGATAATATGATTTCTTGAGACTGCATGGTGTTCATATTAATAACAGTACAACGAAATTGTACAACATGCTGTTCATTGTATAGCATAATGACAGAAGCTGTGGTGTTCTTGTCAAATTTCTTTACTTGGAAAGGGGTAGCAGCTACAAGCTCTTCACTTATCTGTTGTACGCCAAGGTAGAATCTGGTCTGGGAGAATATGACCCACAGTAATGATACTACAGTTTATTTTGAAAGGGCAGAGTCAGGATGAAACTAAAAATATATGTTCGCTTACATATTTAAGATCCCTCAGCAACTTAGATCAACCAAAAATTGAAAAGTATAAAAAGCTGTCATTTACAAAATAGGATATATGCATATGCTCTGTGAGCTTAGACAAGTAAGTTTTTCTATGATTCCAGTTTATAATCAGATCCTGTTCATTCCATAGAATTAATTACTTTTTTCCTTCAAATTTTGTGATAGTTTCTGATAGCACTTTTTGTTCAGTGTTGTCTGAATTCTTCATTCCAGTAATTCAGCAATAATTTCTTTTATTGACGTCTCCTTAATACGCTTTTAGTTAACAACATTGACCACTCCTCTCAAATTCACTCAAAATCCTCCACAAGTGCATGAAAAGGAAAGTTCACCTAAGCATCAAGACCAGGACTATGGGACCATTTCCTATTTTCTTTATTCATGGTAATTCTTCCATAAAGAAAAAAATATTTGCTGGTAATTCCTGGCACCGTTTAATAAAATACACCTTTTTGAATTGAGAAATACAGGAACTGTTGACCCTAAGACTCAGAGAAACATTGCAAGGTGGTGGACAAGAGATAGGAAGTCCTTTATATTTTATACCCACGTAAAATAATGTATAGAATTAGTTTGTGTAATTCATGAAGCTTGTCAATTAGTTAATTCTGGCTTTATATTGTGAAATCATTCACTGAACTAACAATGATGTTTTAGCTGCAAAAACATATGCAAAATATTTCCCCTTCTCCCCAGAATGAGACTGCCGTTCTGTACCACCTTTTCTGGGAATCTCAACCAAATCCAAGCCTGGGAGCTTTAGAACTGACAAGAAATTGAAACCTCATTTGCTTGAGAACAAAACAACACTTTCTGTAGAGATGCTGAGAAAAGTGGCTGAATTTTTCTGTTTTTGAATTTTGTACTCCTTCATTCCCTACTAAATTGTCAATCTACAACTAGAAAAGTAAAACAGAAAGAAAGGGGGTAGTTTGACTGTATCAGAGAAAAATACTGATTTAGTAATCATGACTAAAGTAAGTCACCAGAAATCATCTCCATACAACCTGGGGAAGCTGAGGAGATTTTTTAAAGTCTTCTACAAGACACTGGAAGCTAGAAGACAGAAAATGCTAATAAACAGTTTAAAAAAACCCCTCAAACCCCACCCAAAAGATGAAGTTAATACCCTACAATCATACATAAAACACAGACCAATTGGGCCAGATAGATGTAGCTACACATCTGATGCTGGGGTTTCAAATACCAAACAGCTGAAATCTAGGGACAACCCTTCAGGCCGATCAGAGTCTGGTCCCATGATCTGAATGTGCCTTGGCAGCCAAATGAGAAAAGATGAGTGAGGCAAAATTAAAACAAAAATATAAAGAAAACAAGCAGCCTTGGGTAAGGGTTGCAGTTTTTGAAACAGAATTAATTGCACTGATTGATGTAGCTAGTATTCAGGTTGCTAGACAGCATTGATGTGGTGACTGCTGATAAATGTACAAAAAAATTAAAGCATTAAGCCACACCACAGATGCAAAATTTATTCATTTTTGCACCTATGTGAATTGCTGCAGCCAGAGAGAAAATTTCTTCATTCCTCCTCTATTAACTTTACTAACCAATATCAGTGTTCTTACCTTGGGCACAACTGAATGTTCCTAATGCTCTTACCTTGAGCACAACTGAGTGTTCCTAATTCTTTCTAAATGGAACTGGTCTTTTTTTGGACTACTAAGAGCAAAGCACTGGGGAGTGCACTCCAATCATATGGGAGAGATGTCTGTCAATAGCATCTCTGGAGAGAATTTTCCTCTGTATCATATAAGCAATTATTTCACAACCTTTTGATTTCAAAGTTCAGCCCTCAGCCAGAGGGCAACTAGGAAATTTAGGTACCATCTATTGCCTTAAACTCACCCCTGCATGGATAGGTAGTTGAGGTGCCAAACAAAAGAAATAATTAAAAATAAAATCCCTGTAAACAACAAGAGACCATCAGCAACAGTATTATGAGGCAGTGATAGCCCTGTTCTGGTTTGGAGGCAGAATTACTGGTTGTAGCCTAAAATGAAATGTAGATACAGACACAGTGCTAGAGACGATCTTATTCTCGTCTGTCTCTGAAATTATTACCACCCTGCTTGAGCTGCTTGCTGAAACCAAGTCCAACAGAAACTTTCTCTTTAAGGATTTAAGGAAAGCATAAGAAGGACAATAACTAGCTACAGACACTGCTGCTGTGAAATGCAAAGTATTTTCCTATCTGTCATGGTTTAATGACAGCTGACAATTAAGCACCACAAAGGCACACAATCCTCCCCCGTGTTAGGAATCAGAGGGGTAAAAATGAGAAAACTCATGGGTTGGCATAAAGACAGTTTAATAGGGAAAGCAAAAGCCACACACACAAACAAAGCAAAACAAGGAATTAATTCACCACTTCCCATGGCTGGGCAGGGGTTCAGTCATCCCCAGGAGAGCAAAGCCCCATCACACATAAGGGTGACTTGGGAAGTGACTTGGGAAGACAAACGCCATCACTCCAAATATTCCCACTCCTTCCCCCAACTTTATAAGCTGAGCATGATGCCGTATGTTATGGAATATCCCTTTGGACAGCTGGGGTCAGCTGTCCTGGCTGTTCCTTGTGCACCCCCAGCCCACTGGCTGGTGGGGCAGTCTGAGAGGGGAACTATCTGCAAGCACTGCTCAGTGATCACAACATCCCTGGAAAAAAGCCACAATTTCCAGGACAAATCCAAAACACAGCCCCATCCTAACTACTCTGAAGAAGTAGCTCTACCTAGTCAAAACCAGCACAATAAATTCCTCAGAATAATCCATCTGTGGTTGTATTTTTCTGTAGCTCTGTGTCTCTGTTTTGGCATGCCTTAAATGCTTTTCTTATACAGATATATTAACCATATTCTCTAACTATTTCCAGGAATCAAAGGTATCACAGCTGAAGTAATTATGTTTCAATAAGAATTTAATTATACTTTTGGGCTTAGCTTTGCCCCCATTTAAGTGAAATGGGTACAGCAGTAGGAAAAAAAAGGAGAGAAAAAATTAAGGCAGCTTACTGAGTACACACAGTGTATTAACACACTTTTTATTATGGACATAACTCCTTCTGAAGTCCTTATCTACATTAGCAGATCCATGAGTAAAACATGATGGAATGCAGCTGATATAAATCTAAAAGAAAATTAAAATCTGTTTATAAATAGCTATTATTTTTGTTTCTAGACTGTTTAATTCTTATTCATCCAGTAACTCATTAATTTCAAGTGAAGCTATAATAGAGAAAAATGACAGGATTGTACCCAAGTCCTTAAAAATACTGCTATTTTCTGGGCAGTTGGTTTTGATTTTTTTTTTAAAGGGAAGTTTTGCATATATTTTTCTAATTTCTGAGTTGCTCCTAATTGAAATAATTCTGATTTCTAGCACAAGAATTAAACCAAGACGGAGAAAACACAGAGGCCTTGAACAGGACTGGATAAACCCAAGCAGGAGGAATATGAGGAAATATCTAGTAAGTAAAATGCTTCATTTACTTAAAGGTAGAAGCTCTTAGAAATCTCCTGGTAGCTTACCCTTGGATAGTGTCTTCTACCTCTTTTATAAGATACATTCGGTATTCACTTCGATTGTCCATCTAGTTGTTTACATACCACCCAAAACACATATGTATGGACATATAAAAACCAAGTATACAATGTATTAATAACAAGATCTCCTCACGCTTTACCCCTTGCCCTGAGCAGGGCTGAGCTGGGTTCCCCAGGTGTCCCACGGCTGAGTGCCCATTGCCCAGCCTGTCTGAGCTCAGCTCTGGGAATGCTGCTGGAGAAGGGGCTGGCAGCCCCAAGCAGCCCCTGGGCAATACTGGGGGACTGTGAGGCAGCTTTCACCCCTTCCCTGGAAGCAGGGAGAAGGCAGGGATGCGAGGAAGCAATAATAAATCTAAGGAGACACAAAGTTCAGGAGGAAGAAAGCATCAACATCATTGTTTCTCCTGCCACTCTTGCCTTGAGAATCATCCTTGTTATCCTAGTGAAAACCTCAAAATGCCATATGGAGAAATCATTTTAACTTCCCTCTCCCTGATTTTGCCCAGGGAGGACTGGGATCACATTTAAAGACCAGGGAAGCCTTAAAAGAGTGATAAGAACATCAGAATAAAGGGGGAGGTCCTAGGTTTGATTTTTTTTATATGATGTTTTTAGCATACAATTGGTGAGACTTTTGCATACTCACTATTCTGTTTGGACTACAGGAGTTATTACATTTCATTGGACCAACAGTAAAATCTTAAACTCTACAAATATGTTGTGCGTATCCCAGCTCAGTGTAACTAGAATTCTAAAAGTTAAAAATAGCAGTTTTATAGTTAGGGAGAGCATAGATTTGTTTCTTACACAGTGCAAACTGCAAGAGTATTATCAATTTAACAATGCCAAGGTGCTCTATGTGCAGAGCTCCAGTGAAAGCTGTGAGGGCTGCCTACGGCATGGAAAATTTTGGAAGGGTAGATGCTGTTTCTTTGTGAAGGAGTCTGCTTTGGTCCCTTAAAAGAGATGTGAGAAATATAGTCAGGAGAACAAAAATCAAAGCAGCGTTCCAGCTACAATTCTGAACCTCGTGCTTTGATGGTGAAGAAAGAAGGCTAGTGTTACCACAAATCAAAGGTACTTCATTAGCTCCCGCTTTTTATGAGGTTGTTGAGGCAAATTTTACAATACAGTTTTAAACATCATTAACTTTGTGACCTTACCGTTAATGTGTTGATACACAATTCAAATTGCATTAGTGAGCTGAGCTGCTCCTACTGTGGAAGTCTATCTTCTCTCCCCCTTCCCCCCAAAGTCATTATAAAAGAAAACATGAAGGCAAGGAGGGTTCATGCAAAACTAAGTTTACCTCTGATTTATACCACACTTTTAATGTTTCCTTTATGCCATAAAAAAACATTTGATACAAATTGGTTCAGGCTAGTGTTTCTGAAGCATAACAGTACATCTAAAGAGGAGATAATGCAGCCATAGGGAATTGCCTTTCATTTATGAGTGTAAACTCTTAAGAATACAGCTACTATATTCAAGAGTTTCAAAGGAAATAATTGGGTAGCAGTGTGCATTTTAATTGCAATATTCCCACAGAAGTACTAATTTTGCAACCTAAATGACCTGCCAGCAGCACTGCAAGGGAAAAATAATTATAAGAAAAAATTATTATAATAATGATAGACACACACCTGTTATTTTACACTGCCAGGCAACCAGTTTCATTAAAACAAAAGAAAAGCAGCACCAGTGGGGAAAGAGATGAAAGTAAAAGTGGTGGATTGATGGCTTGAGGCTTGATGATCCATTTATAGGGTTACAGCTCTTTATCATGGAAGGGAACGAGTCATTTGCCTAATGCATGGAGGATTTCAGCACACTGTGTTCAACTGCTCATGTGCTTTGAATAACTACGTGTCAAAAAAATGTGGTTCCTCAATCATTGTTGGCCAGATCTTACAGTCTGAATGATAATTTTCTATTATTTTCAAAATTTACTCTAGCTTCAATACAACCCCTTTCTGACAATGCTGACAAGTCAAAACCTTTCACCTTGACATGGGATTTGGAAAGGGTAAAAAGGCAATAATCAAAGGAGTAGAAATACACAAACATAATGTGAAGTCTACCCTTGTTACTTCAATATATAAATTAGGAAGGAAGACATAGGCCGTATTCTGGCAAATTATTTTGTCTTCTAATCTGTTAGATTTGTTTTGGCAAGGCAGGGAACGCTAAATAATTGTGCTAAAGAGAAGAGAGAGACAACCTCATACAAGTGGAAGCTGTTTTTATTTTGTGAGAATAAAACACATTTTTACTTGTCTTCACCTTACCCATATACTATTTTTCTCCTAATTATTTTAGCATGTCAATAATCTTTAAAAGCATTTTTAAAATTGTTATATGATTTTTGTAATAAATCAAAGATTTTAAATACTGCTGTGGTAAAGTACTATAACCAGTGTTGATGCCAGTTATAAAGAACTCATCACAGAGGCCAAGAAATAAAGCAGAGTGAATTGCAGAAGAGGAGACATCTGATGTACTTTTGTGGGCTGGGATCTTCCTCTCCCATGACTACTCTGGTATTAGGAACCATTTCCCGATTAATAACTTCACTAGAAAAAGGAAGGGATAATTGTGCATATTATCAGAGAATGAATGCAATCACAGGGTTCATCTCAAAATCTACTGGAGTGCTCTTCTAACCCTTCTTTTAAGAACTTCTTTCAATGAACATTAAAGTTGATTATATGATTCCTAATATGATGGAAACAGCTAAAAATCACATTAGTAAAATTTCAATTTTATAGTATAAAGGTTAAAAAAAGGGATGAAGATCATTATAGAATAAAAACCTGTCCTCCACAATCACTGTTAAATGTTCACAAGCATACCAGGTCTCCACAGAGCCTCGAAAATCTGTGTTCAGGGAAAACCAAACTCTGAGAAGTGGTTTGTTTAACTGGGGTTAATTCCTTCCCATGGGAGAAGTTGTGTTGCACACCATCCACAGATCAACCTGAAATGGTTCACAATCAGCAAGTGACAACTCTACAGCCATGGATTCAAGACATCAATAAGATTTTATGTCTTCAGTTATCACATTTACTTCTTGATTTGTTAATCTGAAACCAACCACAGAAGTTCTTGACCAAGCACTCGGCTCTTCTCAGCACTCGCCACCTGAGCCTGGGATTTCGCTTCTGGCTTAGTCAGGCCATTATCTCCACCTTGCTTCTCTGACATCTTTTCACAGGAAGGTTTCCATGGCAGCCAGCATAAGGCACAATTGAGCCTTGCCATTATATTTGATGGGCTTTTTCTTTGGAGCTTCGATCCAGGCTGCAATATAATTTGTCAGGAAACTAACCAAGAGATCAAAAAGAGTTTTGGGCATTTGGAATAGATTTGTGCTTTAGCTATCCCTCCTCAATCAAAAGGACAAAACTTAAAAAAAATCCACCAACAAACAAATACCAAACAAAACACAAACAAAATCCCCAAGCAAACAAACAAAACCCTCCAAAACATACAGCAAACTAGGTGATTGCTATATACAGCTATAAAATCCTTATTTACAAACAATGCACCAGTATATTGTATTTTTCTGGGCTATGGGTGTTTAAGAAAAAATTATTATTTCACTCAAAGGCTTGAAAGTGATAAACTTAAGATGCTAAGCCATCTTTACAAGTTCATAGCTGACTAAGTGAAGAAAAAAAAAAAGAAAAAGAAAAGAGGCAATACATCTGAAATATAATCCCTCTGTAAAGCACTGAGAGGAGGAAGGTATCTCCTGCTGTGGTAAGTACCACCCTCCAATAAATGCAAAACACACCTCTCCAAACAAACCCCCACAAACCAGTTTCCCACCTTGTCAAAATCTTCTTGGGCATGGAGACAACAATTTGCTTAAATAATGAGGTAACTGGCCAATAAATAATTTACTCTGTAAAAACTTTGATACCTGGATGGTTTTGTGATCACATTAATGTAAGAGAATGCTCTACATATCACTGGACATATATAAAAACAGCTGTGAGTTTCCTTCCCCTCTCCCCTACATTAAAAAATAAGAAATAAATCCTACAACTCACAACTTGATCAAAAAATTTGGCAGGGTAGAGAAGATAGCTATGAAATACTGGACTCCATGGGGAAAAAAAAAAAAAGCACGTGTATAAAGGTAAGACTTATTTCCTCATCTACATGTATTATTTTCCTCCTAGACTCACAGAAGTAGTTTGTCCACAGATTACCCCCAAGTTCATTACCCCTATAAAGTTTTCTTATTGATCATCTCAACAATTCATCTGCTGCATGAGTGTACCAAACTAAAATATAACTAGTGATGAGTCTTATGCTGTAGGAATCAAACTAACTCAAGAAATCTATTACCCTGAAGCAAAAAATCACAGAATCAAACACAGAATTCTGAAGAAGGGAAGTGAGCTCTGCAGCTCTTGCTCAAGCAGGGCATTCTAAAATTTGCTACTCAGAATTGTGTTCAGATGGCTTTTGAGTATCCTCAGAGGAGGAGACTCCACACCCTCTCTGGGCAATCTGTCCCAGAGCTCCGTTACCCTCACAGTAAAATTCTTCCTCATGTTCAGGTGGAACTTTCCATATTTCAGTTTTTCCCATTGCTTATCATTCTCTTCTTGCTGGACACCTCTGAGCAGAGCCTGGCTCCGTCCTCTTGGCACCTCCCTTCAGATACTTATAGACACTTAATACCCCTCAGTCACCTTTTCCTGAGGCTCAACCATTCCTTTTAAGTGAGTTGCTTCCACTGCTCAGTCATGTTTGTAGTCTTCCACTAGACCTGCTCCAGGATCTCCATGTCTCTCTTCTAGTGAGGAGCCCAGAATCGGACATATATAAGGAACTCCTGTGGAATTAATCTGTGCACATTCTCTGCAAACTACAAAGACTACACCACTATTTCAAGGTTTGACCAGAAAAGGAAATTAAGCTGACATCATTGCCTTCAGCATTTTCCCTTCTTTGAATACCAATAAGTACACTCTTAGAGTCTCATTATTCCCTTGGCAGGGCTTCCACTACCATTTACACATGAATAATTTCTTTTTTATAGACCCAATATTGTTTTGTTCAAAACACATTTATCATTACAGAATGTGATACAGTAGGAGCAAACTGCAAGTGCTTCTCATCAGCCCTGTCTTTGCAAAACAACTGCACATGAAAAACAGCCAGTATGTGAACCTGAAAATGCTTGTTGTACAATTCACTGCGGTTGTCAGGGGCTTGTCCGTGATGAACTTACTTGCTCATACAGTTGAGTACCGAGTACAGAGTCTTGTAAGGAAATACTGAAGGTTTAGGTTGAACTAATATCTGGAACTGAGATAAAATTACCCCTAATATAAGCAGGCTATGAGCAGCATTTAATAAATCTTATTAACTAAGAGACAAAGTATTCTCTTACATAAATCAGAACTTTTGGGGTGGTTTATAAACAATCCTCCAGTTTCATATGCACACTTTTGTGAAGGACAAACACCCATCCAAACTTTTGCACTACTTTTTGACAAGGCAGATTTAAACTTGGATGCAACCTTTCAGCTGGAGCTAAGTTGGTCTTCACCCTCACTTACAATGGTGCAAGTCCCCCAAGTGGGTAAAAGGAAAATAAAAATAGTAGTAATGTCACAAAGGAACAGATACAGATATTCTGCATAAATCCTTGCATGCAGCTCTGGTTTCTGACGAATGTAATTGTAAAAACCCTGTAGAAAGTTAGGCAAAGAGATTAACCACAGCGCCAGTGCACCCTGTGTCCTGGCACTGGTAAAAATGTTTTATGAGCTAGAAGAGCCACTGTTATTCCTCACTCAGACTCTGGCACGTGAAAACTCCATGGTTCTTTTGGCTCATTCCTGGTGGGACTTCAGGAGCTGGGTTGGTGCTTTCTGGGAGCAGCGTTCTGCAGGAATGCTCCTCTGCAGCTTGGGTGAGGAGCACGTGCTGCACGTGGCATTACCAAGAGCAGAGACACAGGCTGCTCAGCCCCCTCACCCATCCACCCACCCATCCCCACGTCTGCCCTGCACAGTCAGGCTGTTCAAATGCTGAACAAGAAGAGTGACAAGAAATGTCCAGGCTCTTCTTGGTGGTGCCCGTAAAAGCACAATAGGAAAAGAAAGACACTGATGCACAGGAAGTTCCACCTGAACATGAGGAAGAACTTCTTCACTGTGCAGTGACTGGGCACTGGAACAGACCACCCAGAGAGGGTGTGGAGTCTCCCTCACTGGAGATATCCCAGAACCATCTGGATGTAATCCTGTGCTATGTCTTCTGGGATGACCTACCTTGAGCAGGGAGGTGGGACCAGATGATCCATTGTGGTGCCTTCCAACCTGACCCATTCTGGGATTCTGTGAAATGATGACTATTCTTACATCAAATTCTTTACATGCCAACAAGACTTGTTTCCTCACTTTGCTTTGACTTCTTTATCAATTATCAACTAAAGTGGAATAATCAAAAGTAGTAGGAAGCATAGAGACAGCATAACAAAGGAAAAACTAAGGAAGCAATGTTACAACCAACCTACCTGCATAAACATATGACGTACTTGTTCTCAGGATGCACTTGTTCCAGAACTCTGATTTCCTATAAAACAACAGCTTATAGATTTAATTTACATAGTTATCAGGAATCATAAGTGGGCAAAGCATTTTGAAATTTTCATGCTCTTGGCATCAGGTGTTGGCAGTCACATCCAGAGCTGCCATTACACTTCATACATCGAGCTGTCCTTTCTCCACAGGTGACCAAAGCTTCCAACAGCAAGGCACTAATCATGGTAAAGAAACCACAGCACAAAGAAATCACATCCAAAACCTCATGATCCTGAGTGATGTTCCAGTAATACCCAGAAGAAGCAGTCTATTTCTTGGAGAGAAAGGACTTGAGTAACTTTGATCCAGTCCAATACATAAAGAAATCAGAGTCTTTGGGTCAGGCTCCTAAAATAAATCAAAGGAACAGAGTGTCCAAGACCACTGTTGTTTGCAAAATGTGGTATTTATATAACCTTATCGGAATGGTGTGCATACAAAGAAAACTTGTAGTTTGGAGGGTGAAAATAGGAGAACATTGCCAGTTGACATTAAGAGCATTTACTAAACCCCTATTTCTCATTATTTCTGTTTTTCTTTCTCCCACGTGTTCATCCCAACTTGAATTTCATTTAGTTCATGAAGCTGAAAGCTTGTCTTCCTAAAGACCCATTTCTGCAGCATTCATACACCCATGGATCTTCATAGACAGTCTTTCAGGCAGTTCAAACCTTTAGTGAAATGTTCACATGCAGCAACTCTGTGCCACAGAGGCTTTGTGGAGCAGTCATAGAGAAGGGAACACCCAGTTTCTCAATCTTGTAAGAGTTCAGATTTATCTAAACTGGAGTGGGGCAGGCAGAGCAGCAGATCCCCAGGGATGTTTGAATTCAGCTATTCAAGTTCTGGATAATTAAAATATCTCACTTCAAAGGCTCAATAATGTATTCTCAATACCAATGTAATGTAACACACTACTTAAAAACCGAATCCAATTGCAATTTTACAAAATAAGACGAGAAGCAGTTCATAGAAATTCCATACAAAAATCACTTTGAAATTTCATCACAGTGACTCCTCCCTTCCCATTAAGACTAAAGCTGGGCGTTCTCTATGCCTTTATTCTGTGAAAAATTAAGTTATAGGATTTGAACACCTAGACAGGTTACCTCAGCACGTGGTCAACTAGCCTGTTTCAATGTAGGAATCAGGTTTGTAAACTGATAAGTCTACAATAAAAACATCCTTATAGCAAGTTTAGGTTTACAGCTGCCTTTTTTCTTGTGAGAAAAGGCTCAGAAGGGCAAGAAAGTCTGAGAAGCGGTAACATCTTCCCATGCAAATAAGATCATCCATAAACACTGTCAGGCACCTCAAAGAATTGATAACATTGATATGTAGAGGTCAAGGTGATACTGCCAGCTGAATAATCTTCCACTCTCTATTAAGAAAAAGCCAGCCCAAAACAGATCATTCCTGGGAAGAACAGGCAGTTGATTTAATCAAGAAAGACCAAGAAACAAAATAAGAAACTTAACAAGTGAAGAAAGATGCTATCAAAACAAGGCAGATTAAAAGAGTTTCCTGGATTTTATCACCTACACAAAGGCTGTGTAAAATCTTACAGGTGCAAGAAATGAAGCACTGCCCACAAGTAATGAGAACACAGAAAGATTGGAGGTGCTGGGCATTCACAGAAAAGCTTTTCTCATTTAAGTTTGGTATTGTCATAACAACCTTCTGTAGCCTACAGCTGACAGTAAATTGGATGCAGAAAATATGCATAAATGCTCTTTCAAATAACAGACTAGACCTGCTTACTGGGGAAAAAGTGAAATTTTTTTAAGAGTCTCCTCATTCTTTCCTTCATCCCGTGAGGAGTATTTTCTAATCAAAATATGAGACATCAAAAGCTTACAATCCAATATTTTCAAAACAAATTACTCCCTTTAAAGTATTATAAAAAGAAAACCAATATTAAGAAAACTAGAATTACAACCTCCAAATGGAAACCAAGATCTTATATCTAGAAAATATTTTGGTTTCCTATTTTGCTGGAAAAGCCAGGGAATTTTTTTTTTTCCAAATTCAGTCCAAATAAAATAAAGTATAACACATAAATGAATTTTCATAACTCCTGTGCCAGACTGGAAATGAGACATTTGATATCACCAAGAGTGAACATCTATTTCTGAGTGATCTGTAAAAGACCTTTAAATGCATAATTTTAACAAAGTAAGTATGAGAATTCAGTCAGAACAGCTGCATTTACTGATGCAAATTTGTATACATTGTGTTAATTACTTGTTAACTGGGGTTGAAGTGCTGTGTAACAAATCCCTATTTGTCTGCCCTTTATCAGCCTCTTCAGCATTTTTCCTGTGGGGTTCCAAATCCGTTCATCATTTCAGTTGTCCTGCAAAGTAGTGAATTGATGGTTTAAAATCCAATATTAGGCTAGTCCTTTAAAAATGTATAACAAGATTTGTATAGAAATACAGTTTTGAAGGCCATAGCAGTGAAGGAAACCACAGTTGGTGATTTGTGGAATTCGGTAGGATGCAAGGTTTGCACAGAAACTCAACTCCCCCACGTCTCTACCAAAAAGGATTAACCCAGGCAATCCACACAAGATTTTCACCTGAACATTATGAGGGTTATCCAATGTTCCCCATGACTTTTCTTCCACTTATGGTTTTGAATCATTTGCCAAATCACTGATCTCCAGACCTGGAAGGACTGACAGACTGCGCTTCTTGCAGTCTGAAGCTCTGCAGTGTTACCAAGCGATGCAGAGTGCTCCCAGATCACCAGGTGCGTTTTCCTGTCAGCTGTGCACATTGGCTGAAGAGTCGTAGGCAGTGCATACAGGAAATAAGATCACTATTTAAATTCAGTTAATCTTTTCTGTTAAAACCGTGGTGTGATATGATGACTCAAAGATGAATTGAAACCTGTGGAATCATCACTGATGTGCTAATGGACAAGAGTTGTTTGCTTTGTTTTTTCAAATAAAAAGGATTATCTGATACATTTAGCTATTCTAAGATGGTTTAGTGAAGAAATGTCCTATGTTCCATATTTCCTCATGCTGAAGAAAGATCTTAATGCAAATAATTTGAAAGTTCAACAAAAAATAGCATAGACTTAAAAAAATAATTGAGTTCCTCTTAGAGAGATGATGGGGGGGGGCAGGGAAAATCACTATCCTATGATTAGCCATGAAATGAAATATTCTCTTTTATTGTTTTATTATTTTTGAAACTTTCTATTGAAGATAAAAACTGTAATAGATACCTCTCTCTTGTGAGAACATTTACAGTAAGGCTTCTTTTTAAATCCAGAATTATGAGGATACTTACCAAACGCTGAAGTGTTAAAAAACATTTCACCTACCTGATGGAATGAACCAGTGCCACATTACTTTAATTTCCTAGAAATCACGGTTCAGAACTGCAATAATATTACATGGTCAGGTTAATTAAATTACTCAAGAATTACAAAGAAACATACTGAACTGTTTATTAGATTAGGTTTTAAAGCTTAGATCATTAGGGAAACAATTCAGATGACATTTTTATTAGCTAATAATGCAAAATTAATGACATTTTGCAAAGGGTATGTTAGGTTGTTTTAACTGAATTTACCACATTTCTGTCATTCTGATTTAGTTATTGCTCCAATATTTGATGCTTCCCAATGTGATTACCCATTGTGATACCTGGCACTTTTTTTTTTTTTGTGGTGGTTTTAATTTCAACCAAGAAGGAAACTACTTAAGGTAAAAATAGGATTAAAATTAGAAAGGCAATGTATCACTAAGATTTATTTCCTAAAAACAAAAAAGCCTCAAGTGGGCAAATGAATGAAGCAACTAAACATATTACTGAATTAAGCAGTTCATTCCTTACCCCTTCTTGTAGTTCTTTGTTCTCAGAAATGTGCACTTTCAGATAAATACCATGAAACTAAAACCATATTAAAAAAACCAAACAAACCCATAAAGGATCACTTACAAAGCACACTTTACTTTTGGAATAAATACAAAAACATAAAAAAATAGTTGTGGAATAAATCAGGCATTCAGTCTTCCAGAAATTAAGTATTTTATATTACATTGGAGTTAAAACAGCAGAATATTAAACTCATTCTTTTTTTGAGTTTGCATTTAATTCTTTACTGCAACGCCACAGAGCATACATGATAATGTTTTTAAAGTTCTGAAAATCACTAAGTGGAAATTGGAAGTAAAATAAATTATGGTATTTATTCTGTGATATTTTCAGTTTGACATTTAGAAAATGTGTTGCATATATGCAACATAAATCTGAAACAGGAATGTCATGCGAACAGTGCCAAGACATAATTTTGTTCAACTACACTCTTATTTCGTATTTCAGTCTTTTGTTGAAAAGTTATCACCACCAGATGTTGCTGATATCAGATTAGAAACAACATCAAAAGTAAATATAGGTATTGTTTTTAAATAAGGAAAATGTATTCTGATCATACGGGGACACTGATGAGTGCTCAGCTGGCCGAACCGGAGCCAGTTTGTGCCAAGGTGGGCAATGGCACCTGGCCTGTATCAGCCACAGTGTGAGCAGCAAGGACCAGGGAAGTGAAAATGCCCCTGTACTGGGCACTGGTGAGGCCACACCTCAAATTCTGGGTTCAGTTTTGGATCCTTGACTGCAAGAAGAGCATTGGGGGGCTGAAATGTGTCCAGAGAAGGGCAATGGAGCTGTGGAAGGGTCTGGAGCACAAGTCTGGTGAGGAGCAGCTGAGGGAGCTGGAGGGGCTCAGCCTGGAGAAAAGGAGGCTCAAGGGGGACCTGATCACTCTCTGCAACTCCCTGACAGGAGGGTGTAGCCAGGTGAGGGGGTGGGCTCTGCTCCCAGGTAACAAGTGACAGGACAAAAGGAAATGGTCTCTAATTGTGCCAGGGAGGTTCAAGCTGGACATCAGAAAGAATTTCTTCATGGAGATGGTTCTCAAAGTTTGTAACAGGCTGCCCAGGGAGGTGTTGGAGTCACCATCCCTGGAGGTGTTCAAGAAGCAATCGGATGTGGCACTTGGTGCCCTGGCCTTGTTGACAGGGTGGTGATTGGGCAAAGGTTGAATTTGATCTTGGATGTCTTTTCCAATGTGAATGATTCTGTGATCACATGTGGCTGTTGGCACTAACTAGTCTGAGTTGCAGAAGTGCCAGCTTTCCAAGTCAGACTTCCAATCCCGACAATCCACAAATACTAAAGTTGTGTCCTTATTGGGCTATTTGACAAAATTAGAGCAAGTCTCTCACTGCTGAGATAATGAATTTAACTAGAAATCTTAGAAAAAAAAAAACCCCAAAATATCAGGTCAGAACCATTTGTATCTAGTTTATTTCTGAATAAAAGGATCACACTTTAAGTCTACCATGCCTGTCTATCTGTGCATGCATTTCTGTACCCTTGCCTGGTTCGTCTGGTAACTCTAATACAGTGAAACCTGTAGCCCTTTTAGACTGATTCCTGCAGAAATGGTAGCATGTCTCTGATGCGTGGGATTGCTATAAAGGACATACCTTAAAAACATGGTAGGTAATACCATACAGTGAGGTTATATTAAAAAGTGAATTTTAAAGAAACCATTCTCTCTGTACCTCACAAAACACACAAAAAAAACAACAACAAAAAAAAACCCAACCAAACAAAACAAACAACAAAAAAAAAAAAAAAAATAAACCTCTAACTTTTGTACTTTGAGTTCATATTTTCCGAAGTTTTAAAAGCAGACCATCTTGACTGCTCACTTAATATTACTCACCATTAAATTGGGAGTAATTATTTTTTTAAATAGACAAACCATGAAATTGCCTCAAGTTGTCTTAGTAACCTTATATTCCCTGACAAGACAAATCATATTGCAAATACCTAAGTCTCCAGACAGGCAAATTTAAAAAGCCTATACCAACAGAAGGTTCAAAGTCAGTTATTTTCTTCTATTTTGAGTTTGTGGGGGGAAGAAAAGAGACAAGAGAGTAGCTACAGACCTATTAAAACAGTAAATACCAGACTGTTCACAGAACCCTGCCAGATCTTTAAAACTTTTGAGTGGGATGACAGAGCTTATCCTACTCATACGTAAGTGCCCAACATGCCAATTCTAAAAACTTTAATGAGTCAGTGAGGGGAGGAATAGTGAACACTTGTGAGAGAGATTTGACCGAGGACAGTGAAAAAGAGCCCAGGCAACCTCTTTTATTAAACATTATTATTCAGTAGTACTTCAAGGCTAGAAAACTGCATGAACTCCTCTGTGTCATGTATTATAAATAACAAACTTTCCGAAAAGAAAAAAAAAAATCCATCTAAGAGACTCAAGAAAATAACCGTGTGCAGTGTCTTTGGTTTGCAAAGGCTAAGGGGAAAAAAAAAAAATCCAAGAAAACAATGCAGCAGCAACTCAAGAGCACCTTTAAGAATTCCTATTACTACTTAAAATAGAGTGCTGTAGAAGTTCTCTGTAAAAGCATTATCATATTTAGAAATGCATTAAGTGTTGCTGCACTCTCCTCTTTTCCTATGACAATAGCTGAAAAAGCTCAGACCAAATCAGGCAGAAGAGGCTACAGATTCAATGCAAGTAAACACCACTCACTCCAGACCTACACCTACCTAGTGTCTCTGATATTCTCCATGTTTTGCCATGGAGAACTCAGTCCCTGAAAAACCACTTTTGAAGGGCTTCGCACATAATTAAGGAGCAGTGAATAAAGGTCACCTAGAAGTAGTTCCACTGACGTTGCAGCTGTAAACACTGATGAAAACCCCTGTAACACTTCCTGCAGCAAGCCAGGAATGAGCTCCAGATCAAACAAGGACCAAAACCCACCTCCTAACCACATACATCAACCCTACAACTTCAGCCATGTGGCAATAAATGGTGGGGTGGGGTGCATGCTGGAGTGGGAAGTGTCTCATCAGTGAAAGAACAGGAATTGTTGTGGTCAAAGAAAAGAAAATTATGATTTGTTTCTTAAGCATCAGCCCTAAGTGTTGAGATAATATTTCTCCTTCGCTAGATGAGTCTCCTTCATCTGTTTTGTAATATTAACTACCATTTTACATAACTATGCATCTCCACTAAATTACTCACAAATGAAGTAGTTTGCAGAGCCCCATCAAACCCAAGCCACTGGAATAAACCCTTGAGAAAAAAAATAATGGGTTTGCTTTGAAATAAATGCTTGAGAAGGAAGAAATCCCACGCAGTGAGAAAATCTGTCGTCATACGGCTGACTGATATCACCTACCTCAGAAACAGCTGCTGAAGAACCACATAGAAAGAAATGGATCTAGTTAAGAGAAGCTACAATTTCAGTCCATCAGAGCAACAATCCTTGTGCACTCCGGGGGAAACGTACATGACAGATCGTGTCTCTTTCACTTTCTGGAATCTCAACTGAGCATTTCTTGACAGTTTAATCATTGTCCTGCTAGGCACTGGAAAAGAGACACCTTTGTGGGAGAGGAGAAATCTGAGCAGGAATGAAATATTGTTTTGAAGAAGATAGGGTAAAAAGACTTGAGCAAAAGTTAAAGACCTTTTCCAAGAATGTCAGCAGCTGGTACCATGGAACAAGAGACATGGGGCAGAGGGGAAGCAGTGCACTAAGGGACAGACCACAAAGAAATATTTTAATCTACTTGAAGGATTATTTCAACCATCACAGGATGACCCTATTGGCCAACATCCATCAGCACTCTCAAAACAAGAAAACTGTAACACCATTGTTCCGCTGAGTTGCTACAACTATCCTTATTTATTATTAAAAGGAGAAAAAAAAAAAAAAAAAAAAAAGAGGAAAAAAAAAGGAGTAAAACTGATAAGGAGATTGGGAAAAATGAAAGTGCCCAAGTCTGTTCATTAAAGCACAGTCTGGTGAATGATACAATGCTATTGCTGGCAATGGGCGTTCAGTCACTCATTGATCAATATCAAATAGTTGTGTCAGAGTCTTTCAATCAAACATTTAAAGCGCTTGGGGGAAAAAAATTGTCACCTTTTAGAGACAAATGGTGCTGATATCACTATGGAAACCAAAGTCGTCTGTCTTGCATGACACTGAGGTTTGTTACTGACTATCCCATGAAGCCCATTGCCACTGTATTAGATCACAGTTTTTGTCTTTATTTGTCAAGAAATGGCCAGACACATCAGAAGGGTGCACATAAATGGAACAAAAGGGCTTAGAATGACAACAGTGAGCAGTAACTTCTTACATCAGCCCAGTGACAGGTGATTTCCTAGTTGAAAGTGTTAACAAGAAGTCAGTAATTCTACAGTAAATAATGTTACCCAATGCCATTAACTAAGTCCATGACAATGCAGCATACCTGACAGCAGCAAAACTTTAAATACAAGGAGAAGGAGCATAAAGGAGACAAGGAAGAAAAAAGAAAGAAAGGAAAAAGCTGTTTCTAGTCTTACTGTTTACGGTGAAAATCTTTCTCACAGGTATTAATTTCTGTAAATTTTCCAAATAAAATCATGAAAAGAGCCAAATACTCCCTGACGTACATGGTCTGTCATTGCACACCTTGAAACAGCAAGGACAATTTCTTCTCTTCTAAAATTATTTTTTGCTTATAGTGTAATGAAAAGGCTTACAGAGTAAAAACAGCACCCAGGCAGGTCAAAAAAGGAAACTGTAATGAGTGTCTACTTGCAACAGAGTCCACTTGGCTTTTGACTTTTGGCAGCCTGAAGTTTAAAGTATTACAAACCATCATCACATTAAGATATTTCCTGGAAATTTGAGTTAAGAGGGAGAAATGTGTTGACTGTGTAACATGTTTCTTTATATACTGAAATTTCTAACTAAATTTCTTTCCCAATCTAAACTAAACAACTCAGAGTCATACCACAGAGAGACATGCAGAATTTATTTATGTAAAGTTATTTGGGTGGACACACTTGGTGTGTCTAAAATACACATCTACTAAGACGCTGGAAGCTCTCAGTTTTGGGGTAACAGTTATTACACTGCCTGGATATCTCCAAAAGAGCCAACTGGCTGATTTTCAAGATTTCTACATTTAAATTCTCTGTAGTCCAAGCTGTGATATCACAAATATTATATAAACAACTGGCAGTTTTGAGCCGTAAGAACTGCCTGCTTACATTTATTGCACAAGGCAAACAGCTTGTTAGGTGAAATAAGCTGCCGCTTGTAACATTTACATAGCTCAAATCTGCTTAAGTATTCAGTGCTTCCCCAAGCCATTACCCCCCACTTCCTCCTAAACAGCAAAAGCAAATCCTCTTGGCTCATCTGTCAGATTAAGAAAACAAAACAAAAAAAAAATAAATTCAAACCCAGGCTTCTCAGAGGCTAAATTATCACATGCTGTTGCATTAATTAAGGGACACTCCTCAAATGCTTCTCTAGGTCTGGGTGGCTTGGAAGCACAAAAGGCCCTTCAGGCAGCTCTTTCAACAGTTATCTCCCTCTCTCACCATGGCAGTATATCCTCTATCACATAAATGCTCCTTTTCCTCCCTGTAGTGGATTAGAAACTTATCTCTGTTGAACAATGGTACAAGATTGCTTAAACAGCCTAGCATCTCTCCTCACCCCCTTCCCCAAACACAAAGACAGAAAAACATTTGTTGCTATGGATTTGGAGGCTAGTGATGTAGCTGGTCATCATCTACTAACCCAGAAAATGAGTGTAAATTTGGGGGTCTGAAGTAAACAGCAAAAAAATCATAAGTGCTTAATGTAGCTGACACTGCAAAGGTTTTAGAGGTGGAGAGAGAGACAAGATCAGTATGCAGTGCCAATAACTGAAACAGAAAAGAGAATACTTTGCTTTCTACTCCCATTGAATTCAAGTTTCCAGTTAGAATGTCAAAAATGTCCCTATTTTTTGTAACATTTATATAATGTGAAAGTATCACATTTCCTCCATACTTGCCTTCAAAAGTAATTAATCAACATGCTTTCTCAGTGTTTCAAAATGGAAGGATGGACTTATTTTTTTTTCACAGTAATTTAATTTTCATAACATTTAATAGCTACACAGTCACTAGCCAAGAGGACTCATTTGTGGATATCTTCACTCAGAGGCATGGATTCCTGCCTATCCTTAGGCTGCTCTCTTCCTTAGGTCTCAACACAGAGCTTATTTGTACATCTTGGGGAAATATTAGTTTATAAGCTTAGAAATTGTACAACACCTCTTAAAAAAACAATATATTTTTTAAATTTCATAAGAGGTCTGTTTTATAAAACAAAATACAGAGCTGTAAGACCCGAGTGGTTTTTTTCCTCAGTCATTATGACAGAAAAAAACCTTCAAATCACATTTGGTCTAAGATAAAACAAGCCTTTGCATACCACAGGTATTTTAGAACTGACATTTAAAAGAAGCCTACTGATATTGGTACTTTCCTATTTCCTTCTTTGCTCTCACATCAGAATAAAAAAAACAAACCAAACAAAAAACAACCCAGTATCGTTTCCTAACTTAGAACCTATCACAAAGGGAATCGCAGTCTTTTCAAAAACAACCAAGGTGTTCGGCATCTCATGAGATGAGATCCTTTACCTCTTATTCCACTGTTTACTTTTTAGTGATACTGGCTAGGGAAAAGAAATCTGCAGACTTAATTCCATCAAACAGGGAGTAAACACCCATTCTGAAACTCTCTTCACTGCAACTCCTGGAGGACAGTCAGTAATGATCGCTATATCTAGCACGAAAACATAGCTCTAATCCAAAACACTTTCACTGTAACAGATAAACCAAAACTAGGATAAGCAAACAGCTAAAAATTTAGGGCTTTGTACATGGAAGGATAATCTCAAAGTCACCTAGGGTCTGACATGCCTCATACCTGCATTCTCCTCGTACTTTGGTCCCTCTCCAGTTACACTATAAGCCAAAACAACAAACAGGCAGCAGGCGCAAGCTTATCTGCCTCCTAAGGCAGAGCCTTATTAGCACAGTAGGACTACTTAACCCGCAATTCCTTGCTCAGGGAGATACTCTTGGCTGCAGTTACATTCAGGGTAGGCTAACGAGCAGAATCTGCCAAAGCTGTCAGTGTGAATCAATTAACATCTGCCTCTGGATTTGCAGCACCTGCTAACAGGCTGGATTACTGGAGAAAGCCAGCTCTGCTCTCCCAGGATACTCAGAAGTGTCAGGGCGCATTAGAGTTTTAAAGCTAGTTTCAGCTGTAGGTACAGGTGGGGAAGTGGGTTGTGTATCCCCTCTTGGCAAATGTCTGGGAATGTGCATTATTTTCTGTAATAAAGTATCATGCCAAAAGAAAAAGGAGCTAATGAATGTGCTTCTCTTTTCATCCAGGAGTAGGATAACTGGCACTACTGCTTTCACCTCTCTGTCAATAAGCTTTCAGATGCTCAGTGCAAGCTTTACAAAGCCAGTCAGAGGCAGTGGAATTCCTCTGTTTTTTTTGCAAATCTGTACATGTTAGTTCAGGTGCTAAAAGTATGTGGGTTTCTGTTCAGGTATAGATCAATCTGCGAGCCAGGGTCATAAAGTGCTGTTTAGCCAGACTTGTTATCATTTGGAGCAGTATGGAATGGGTATGTACACAATGGAATTAGGATATCAGGCCTGCTGTAGATTATCATGAAGATCAAGTGATCTGTACCGTGACCCTGCACAAGCAGAGGACACAGAATTATTTCTTTCTAAGCTTCTTACATCTCCTTTCTGATAAGTGTAGCCCCAGATCATCTGAGAGATTCATATAAAATATTATGCAATATAATTTCCTACCTTACTAATTCACTCTTTAACAATATTGTATTTGTGCAGTATTCCCTTCTTCAAACTTTCTTTTTATTTTCAAATTTTCTTTTTTTCCTCGTCTTTTATGTCCAAGTTTCATGTGGCTGGTGTGCTCATGTGAGACTACTGGGTCTAAGGTGATTCTATCAAGCTTTTCTGTTACCTATCACTGAAGCCTGATCACCTGCTGCTCTGGGCAAGTTTTATATTTCCCCATACCCCAAAACTCAGACACACGCTGAAATCACATCTGATGTATTAGTTGTAAATTCTGCAGCTTGAGTCCAGACATTACTCTTGGTAAGATTGCCAGTGATACATAGTGAAAATGAAAATGATTTAAAATTGCTGGATATATTATGCAATGTCAAATGCTCATGCTGCAGTAGATTGATTGGAAGTATGAAAGCTTTTTTTTCTGTTTTTTTGTGATCTTTCTTTGTTATTGTCATCAGGAGTCATAAATTCTGCACAGATGCCCTCAGACAGGTATATTCCCCCAGACAAAAAATAAACATTCCCATGGCAATATATATATCTATTTCTCTGTGTGTGCAATATGAGAGCTATGAGAACAAGCAAAATGAATTCTATTTGTCTAAGGGATTCATTCTTAGTCTCATGCTCAGTTGGTGCTGTTTCTGAATTATACAATCACGTCTACATTTTTCCTGTGTCTGAAATTTATCTCTTCATAGAAGGCACACAGATTTCAGAGAAGGCAAAATGGCTGAAAGTCATTAAATCAGTCATGGAATGTGTTTCTTTGTCATTAAATCAACAAATTTATTAGGAAGAAGAAAAAAACCCACTAAGTTAGTTGTGCTTCTTTGTCCTTTGAAGTGAGGTTTTAAAACGTTTCTATGGGATATCACATCCTTGAAGGAAAGACTTGTGTCAACGGCTATAAGTCGCAAGGTTTTTCAACAGCAAGGTGGACATGCCAGCTCTCACCTTAGCGACTCTCCATATCAATAGGGAAGCATTGATACAGTTTCCTCAGCCTTGGGAGTTATAATTTGGCTGCCATATGTACAGATGACACATGATTTTTTTAGTGGAAGCTTGTCAGATTCTTTCAAATTCTTGTTGCCTTATTTTAATTAATCCCTTTCTTTCATTCAAGTCTTCACCAAATCCTTTGGGGCTTTTTGTGCCGGTGTTGGCTGCCTTTGAGAATATCTTCATGCATTCTGAATACTGTTAGTCCTGAAGTTGAAAGGTGACTTGGACTGATATTTTTTTTATTCTGTGTGTATTCTAAACTCAGATTCAGCATTTCATCCCTGGATTCTTTCCAGACCTTTATAAACATGCAGTTATTTCTCCATTCTGTGCCATTTTTGATGTTTCAGTGACAAATGAAAACCATAAGTTTTAATTTAATTTCTAAAGAGGTTTTTGATTTTGTTGGGGTTTTTTATATATCAAATGTTTGTCCCAAGCTCTAGGCTGTGCTTAGAATGTTTTAATGTACAAGAGACTTAAATAATTTCTGCCTGTATCTTTTGGTGGTGAATGGTGCTATATCTAGTTGGTGGCTGGTCACTAGTGGGGTTCTCCAAGGTTCAGTACTGGGGCCAGTCCTGTTTAATATCTTTATTGATGATCTGGATGAGGGGATTGAGTGCACCCTTGGTGAGTTCACTGATGACAACAAGTGGGGTGGGAATGTTGATCTGCTGGAGGGCAGGAAGACTCTGCAGAGGGATCTGGACAAGTTGAATCCATGGGCTGAGGTGAGTGGTTTGAGGTTCAACAAGACCAAGAGTTGATTCCCGCCCTTGGGTCACAACAACCCTAGGCAGCACTACAGTCTGGGACAGAGTGGCTGGAAAGCTGGGAAAGGACCTGGGAGTTCTGGTGGACAGCAGCTGAACATGAGCCAGCAGTGCCCAGGTGGCCAAGAAGGCCAATGGCTCCTGGCCTGTATCAGCAGTGGTGCGGCAGCAGGAGCAGGGCAGGGATTGTCCCCCTGGGCTGGGCACTGGTGAGGCCACACCTCAGATCCTGGGTTCATTCAGTTCTGGGACCCTCACTGCGAGAAAGACATTGAGGGGCTGGAGTGTGTCCAGAGAAGGGCAATGGAGCTGGGGAAGAGTCTGGCGCACAAGTCGGGTGAGGAGCAGCTGAGGGAGCTGGGAGGGCTCAGCCTGGAGAAAAGGAGGCTCAGGGGTGACCTAATCACTCTCTACAACTCTCCGACAGGAGGGTGTAGCCAGGTGGTGTTGGTTTCTTCTCGCAGGCAGCTTATAACACCATGAGAGGGTATAACCCCAAGATGTACCACAAGAGCTTCAGGCTGGACATTTAAAGGGATTTTTTCAGTGAAAGAATGGTCTGGCATTGAAGTGGACTGCTCAGGGAGGTGGTAGAGTGACCATTCCTGGAGGTGTTCAAGGAACGACTGGACATGGCGCTTTGTCCTGTGGTTTAGCTGGCATAGTAGAGGTTGGTCACAGGTTGGACTTGATGATCTTGGATGTTTTTTCCAACCGCTATGATCCTGTGACTATATTAACCTTCTCAGGAGTGCCTTAGCACAAAAATTATTCCCTGATTTTACATCGGCCAGGTTCGGGACATGTTAGAGTTACTGTCCTTCATATTCAGCTTACACACCCATTTTCTTTCTCTGAAATACGGGTTTCAGGACTAACCCGAATATCAGAATTGAGCATTATCCAGATCTTGTCCCTTTGTCATGGTTGTTCCTCTGGCTGGTAACTGAGCATCGCAGCCACTGGCTCACTCCCACACAGTGGGATGGGGAAGAACTGAAAGACTAAAAGCGGGAAAACTCATGGCTTGAGATAAAGACAATTTAATAGGGAAAGTCAAAACCGCACACTCAAGCAAAGCAAAACAAGGAATTAATTCACTGCTTCCCATGGGTGGGGAGGTGTTCAGCCATCTCTGGGAGAGCAGGGCCCCATCACACATAAGGGTGACTTGGGAAGATAAATGCCATCACTCCAAATGTCCCCCCTTCCTTCTTTATCCCCCTTTTTATGTTGAGCTTGATGACATATGTTATGGAATATCCCTTTGGTCAGCTGGGGCCACCTGTCCTGGCTGTGTCCCCTTCCAACTCCCTGTGCAGCCCGAAGCTACTCGCTAGTGGGTGGTGTGACAGGCAGAAAAGGCCTTGACTCTCTGATCAAAGCTCTGTAACAACAAAAACATCTGCATGTTATGAACGCTGTTTTCAGCAAAAATCCTAAACACAGCCCCATACAAGTTACCGTGAAGAAAATGAACTCTACTCCAGTCAAAACCAGCCCACCCTCATAAGAATTTGGAAGCATATATTTGGATCCAAGCATTTAACGTGACAAACTTTAGTAGTAGCAGAAACACATTTTTTCTAATTTTTAAAATTCTTGTTTCATCACTGATCATAAGTGCTGGCAATGGCAGAGCTTGATGTGTTACTGTTAAGAGCCAAGTCCTACAATCACTGTAGCTATTTCTCCACACAGCAGAGAGGTTTTACTGCAGTGGAACACACAGCATCCCCTCTGTGAGCAGGAAGGCTGTTAGATTTCGAGGCTGTGTTAGGGTAGTTTTTCTTCACATCAAAATCAGCTGAGGTCAAGAGGGCAGAAAAAGAGCTATTAGCAAGATCATTGTAGTTTCTTGCTTCTATGCTGTGTAGAAGCAATTTTTTGTGTGTCTAAGTTTTCCTTGTTACTGGTGGGTTTGCTGCCCTCCTTCTTCACAGGCATTGCAGCCCCTGATGCAACCCTTGATTGCTCAGACAAAGAATCCACTCTTTGGCTGCAAATGCTTAAAGTCTTTGATATCAACCAAGCCAAGAAAACGAATGCCTAACTGAATCAATCGCTCAGCTGCAAAATGAAAAGCAGACTAGATTAGAATGGAAAATAAGAGTAGAGGTGACTTTAGAGCCACAACTCCCCTCC
>VZRN01000563.1:433385-459215 GCA_013397935.1 Dasyornis broadbenti
AAACTATAATTTCCCTTTATGTTCTCCAATGACAAAACATGATTTATGGTCATTTTTTTTAAGTGTATTTATAGATGTGCTCATGAAAGGTGCCACACTGACAGCTTGCTAGGCTCTGCTCTTCTATTAAAATACTGTTAGAGCAGAGGCAATGGAGAGACTCCCTTTTTTCTTTAGTTTTTTTCTTTTTGTCAGCTTCCCCACTCTCTGTTCCAATATCTGTTCAGTGCTGTACAATGTCCCTTCATTCCAGGATATAGAGATACTTAATAAGATTCAAAGGATTTTCAGAAAGAGATTACCCTAATAATCCTGATGTAATTGGAAGTTTTCTCTGCAAGCATGTTCATATTTTATTACACAACCACAACAGGGTGGAGGAAATGGTCTTTCATGGAAGAAAACTGCAAGAATATCTGCAGTGCAGGGTGAGATGTTTAAATTCTGCAGCATTTACCACAGTTACTGGAATAGCTGTTTCTCTGTTCCAAATATTCCTAATAGCCAGTATATTCAATTTTCAGTGCTTAAAATTAGGAATATGAATTCAAATGTTGTCTGCAAAAATGTGTTGAAACCTGTAGAGGTAGACATTTGGCCCTCAGTCTTAAGATGAAATAAAACTTTTTTACCCTATTTCGTTATTCTGGGAGTAAATTTTCTCATGTTACGTAAGCACTTAAACAAAGAAAATCACTGTAAATTATTTGAGCAATTAGAACAATTATGTGTTCTTAAACAGGTGTTTTCCAGTCTACCTCTTGTAGTTGTGTGATTTCACAGCTCTGTGATATCTCTCTCTGAGTACTTGATAGTGTGGATATCAATGGAAAAAACTACATTCAAAGAAGTCCCTTGCATAACTTTGAAGCTATGGGCACTAAAATATTTATGCTCTTCCAATCATGGGAAATTATAGTATTTTCCTTTCTTTAAGCTACTTTTTGAAATGGTAGGAATAAAACAGACAGCCTGATTTGGTATTGCTACACCACTGGCAAAAAATATCAAAACTTGTGAAAATATATAACAGTAGAATCAGATGGGAAGAGAAGATTTAAAACTCACAGATTTAGAACTTATTTAAATGGGTTTCTAGCTAAAATCCTACACAAGTTTCACACGCTCTAGCTACCTCTCAAAGTAGGGACAATAGGATGCTATTTGTGGCTACTTGCCTTCAGTCATGTGAAACGCATAGTAAATGGCACAGTTTTCAGAAGAATGAATTCATGTTGGGAATTGTATAAATAATGAACATTGATATAAGTCATGAATGCCAATTTCTGCATGAGAAGATTGCAGGCAGGAAAACCAGAAATATCCTACAGAATGTGTATTCTCCTCACCCAAATTCCCCCAACCACAGTCTATACCCAGTTTTCTCTTCTCTGCAAAAGAACACAACAAAACAGTAGGATAGAATTAATATGATATAGGGGAAAAAAAATGTACACATTGATACTTAGAAGAAATTAAAAAATAATAAGAACCAAACCTACATCATAACTAAGATGCCATTTTTCCTGTGCTGTAAAAAAAATACACATTTAACTGTCCTATATTGTGTTCTGTGAATAGCAGACTCTCCCTGAAAACCTGAATTCATAAATATGCAGACACCACTTCAGATGCCCACAGTGCAAGTTGTTGCAGAGTTCTGAGGAACTACCACTGGCAGAGCACTCAGTGAAATACTCTCAGAGATTCATTGCACAGATGCTTCTATATGAGCAGAAGGGGTGGTTAAGCTGTGCCTGAAGGAACTTGGCTCAGATTAAACGACATGTGGGTATAATAACTGTTAAATGCAACTGTTCCCTAAGTTTTTGTATAATATAATATGCTGACCACATTTGTGAAATATTCCGTATCAAAAGTGATGTACTTAACAAAAGTTCCGGAGTGGCTTAAAGTCACAGGTAATCAATTGAGAAAGACACAGAGAGCAATTTTATAAAATTTTAATTACTGTAGATGGATTAAAGTCTAAGATATTTATGTACCTAGCTGACTTTTAATATTAATGATTATACTTAACAAGAAGGATATCTTTGCAGCATTTGCAAGGAATGAGAAAAAGCTCCTGAAGATGGCTGCCATTTTGTCTATAAGGAGTAAAATGTCAGCAACATATTAAGGTAATAATGTAGGAACTATTTGGAAAATAATTCTGATACATTTGCTACTTCTTGAATATAGACTTAAAAACCACAATGAGCATGAATTAGTGTAGTGATAAAAGGTCATATATATATCACTGAAGCTCCCATGTTGGGAAGGAACGACTACATTGAAACCTGTTCATCTGTTGAACACTGATTCTGGTGTCACTTCAGTGCTAAGGGTTAGTTCAGCAGAACTCAGGACAGTGACACTTCAATATCACTATTTAATTTGAGAAGGTTAAGAAGGCAGAATCTTTTGGTGCTAACATATGATCTGAACTTGAAGGGAATGAGGTCCATCTGATTATCTACAGAAGAAAATAAGACTTGTAGTAAGATTAGTGACAGGGATCCCAATATACCCAAAATATATAGGCTGACGCTGTTTGCATTGCACTACCTGTGCTCCCTTGGGGATGTCACTGTAGCTGACAGTTTGGTGGAAAGATATAGAAATTCTAGGGATCTGTCTGGTTTTTGATTGTCACCCAAAAGACCATGGAAAAGCAGGACAGAGTTAACACACGTGCAGCTGCCAGACCCAAATATTCTTAACACTATGAGTTACAACTGGCTCCCAGTTACAGTTTGTCCTATAAAAGGTAAAAGGCTTATGGTGCATTAGATGCAGGGAAAGAATCAGCTGGAATATTTTGTGCTGCTCTGGGTTTAACAGAAAAGTTCAGGACCAGATATGATGTGCTGCAGCCTATGGAAGCAGTTATGTGCTATCTACATTTCAGTGATTTTGGTAATTACAGTTAATCTTTTGCGCCATCTGCAATATGTTATAAAAATATGGAGAACAAAGTGACCCAACCAAAAAAGTCCATTATTGTACAATTATTTTGTCCCTACAGTACCACCTGAAATTAAATGTCATAAGGGCAAAAATAATGTTATCAAAAAGTGCTGAAAGAAATATTCAGTATGATTGCTATCAGGTCTTCAGTAGAGCTATCTTTTCTGATTACGGATTCAGTTAGTGTTCTTGGCCAATTCACAGATAATTCCTAGTTTTGCTAGGATTTATTAATTGTCAACACAAAAAATAAGCACACCTTGCTAAGATAGCCCCTTGTGATACTAACAGATTCAAAAATATTCAGCCTGTGTTTTGTCAGAGCTTCGTTACTAAAAATTCAATGGGACTTACTCTTTCCTAAGGACCATAACAAATGTTGATATAATGTTTCAATATCTAAAGCAACATAATTTATTAAATTCCATCTATATGACAATAAGATTGTTAGGATCTTTCAGAAACTTCCTCTTTTGTTTTGACCTCAATAGGGAAGACTTCTGCTGCAAGCTGAGGGCCTGACTCACATCATGTAATGAATAACTCTGGCTTTCAGGCATCAGTCTGCACTACACTGTCGCACAGTCACAACACCTTTCAAACACTGCAATTATGCAACTAATGACTCTGCTGATGAAGTCTGCCGTCAAATTCTGTCCCCTATTTAAGCTTTCCAGAAGACCTTACGTAATTAAACTGGCTGAACAGGTAAAAAAAATTCCCTGGACTTGCATTTTATCCAACTTCATTATGACTTTTATCATGATGCACCTGTGTTCAAAGTCACAATTAACAGGAAAATGAAAAGGATTGTAAACACAGGCAAAGAAAAGGGGTGTTAAAAATAACCTGGAAAAATAAGATGCAGATAGACCACATTCAATAAAAATAGAGTCAGTAAATGTGTTGTTGTTCTATTAAAATATAATCAAGTAGCTCAAATTATCTGTGTGAAACTGATTTTTTATTGAATCAGCTCTCACTTCAAGGTCCTAATGCCACTGTCTGTAAGAGAATGAAGCACTATATCTGCTTAAATAAAATCTGGGAGAAGGAGGCCCAAAAGGAAAGCAGTCATGAATGAATGAAAAATTATACACAATATGAAAGAACTTGAGAATTACTACGATGAATAATTTCTTAGAACAGTTTAACAACAAGAACACATTAGCTTATTAAGGCTTTTTGTGTGGATGTTCCTTGTGCTAGGAGGTTACACTTATTTCTGAACAGAATTCCCTGAGCTTCAAAGACTAAAAAGTCCATGAGGTAACACTAGGATCATCCTAGTTGATATTCTGTAATATTGATCAATAGTCAATATTATGTAATGGACAGGGAAAAACTGCTCTGGATTTATATACAAATCTCTTTTTTTTTTTTTTAATACCCCTAAATATAAAGAGAATATGACCAGAGACTATGGGTGCTGGTGAAATAAAAGACATTGAAGGACATGGTGCCGCAAAGCAAAAATTTCCTCAGTATTTTCTGGAGAGGAAGATAAAAACATCATGTTATGTTAACTCCTAAAACCCAGTCTCTTAGCAAGTCGTGTACGGTCTTCACACAACACTGTGAATTCTACTCTAGTAACTTAATTTTATTTTCAGGCTGTTCAGGAATTTCTAATTGTCACTGTAGAATATTGGTAATCTATCAAAAAAAAAAAAAAAAAAAAGGGAAGGGTTTTTTTCCCTCCCNAAAAAGGGAAGTGATTTTACTTTTTTTGACTGCACCTAATAGCTCACTCTATAACTCCAAGAGAAAGACCTGAGGATGCCATGGGAGAAGTGCTTTAATCCATGCTGAGAATGCCTAAGATGTTGTTACAATCTCATGCCAAACTGATTGCTTCTGTTAATGGAATAGCTCTCACTGTCCCATATTCACAAGCACTTTGGGGATTTTTTTGTTTGTTTCTTTGTTTTAATATTGTTATTAGCTGCTTTTTTATCTCATCTATTGATTTTCCATTGTTTGAAGGTTTACATATTACTGATAAATCTTTTTGCCCAGTCGTATATTTCAAATACAAAGTACATATTCTTTTTATTCTCTTTTCAAGAGCACTTGACGAGCCTGATTTGATTTGTATGGTTTATCAGTTAAGAGTAATCAGCATGAGTAGTCTCTTATCTATTAGATCACATGTTCCTTTCTTCTTGTGAAGTACAATTTCTCTGTGTTAGGACTGCAGGCTTTGGAAAGCTTTTGTGATTTTTGTCAAGGACAATTATGTCCATTTATTTATTTATTTTACGTTTTTGTTTACACTACAAAAAAGATTGTGTTATTTTATATCTCAGGGAAAGGTCTTATCTTCACTAAGAATCAGACCAGCTTAAAGATAGCACTATCAGAAATATTTTGGCATTGACAATAGATTTAATAAATAAGCTGTTGATTTTTTTATTTTTTGGTCTTGTTGGAAATTTAGGCTAATTTTCTAAAAAATCCCAAGCTTTTTAGTAGTTCCTGTTATCCTGTATACTAATTTTGTTTATTTACTAAAAAACGGATTAATGTATCCATGTAGTTATTATCGAATAACATTGATACTTGCTCTGAAATATGTCCCATGCATGGATTTAGTGTAATCCAGATGTATTTAACTGAACCATAGGATGATGTTCTCATTCTCGTAAGAGTAATTAATTAATAATCACTAACCTTTTCTTACCAATAGATAGAAAAAAAATAAAAGAAAATCCTATGATCATACATTCCCTAAGGAAACCTAATAAAAAGGATTAGGAAGAATCTTTTGGTTCTTTTGCTGGAAAAGTATATTTCTTTAAATGACATCAACAATATGAATATGAATGGGATAAACTAAAAGTTATATTTACTGATAAGTTAATAATATATTTTCTTATGTCACACCTGTCAAAAAGCTAATTCATAACAATGTTCTTAAAAATGTGAACAGCATGAGTGTTGCTCCAAGCAAATGCAACACTTGAAAACAAATTTGTAAATTATTTTGCTCTATTGCACAGGTAAGAGCACAAATATGTGCTCCAAGTACCCTTATGGTAAGAAGCAACATAAATACTTAACATGAATAACCTACAATTAAGATTTTAAAGTGAATTTCTTCTTATGATTCCTATTTTTTTACCCTCTAAAGATATAATTATGGAGTCAACTATTCTAGCTGTTCAACAATGGGATGTGTCATATATTTACAGTTCTGCTTAAATTTTTTAGGGAAAATATGTGACTTCAAAAAGGCAAAATTTTATAACAAGAAACCAAAAATTGTGTTAGCTCATTTATCTGTTGGGAATCAACTGGGAATTTATGCTTAGAGATAGGTTACCAAAATTATTAAGTCAAAAGAGGTCATATAATATTAACTTTTTTTTTTTTTAATAAAGTTAATGATCAAAAGTTGGGTTTTTTTAGGTTAAAATGAGTATATAGAAGAAAGACAAAAGTTGAGTGATGCTTTGTATTATACATGAACAAGAACATAGAAAGCACTGAGAGTCGCACTGATGGCTTATAGCCATTGACTGTACTTTACAGATCTTACATTTTATACTAACAGGGAAAATTGTCAATAGTACATTTAGAATCTGCAATATCTGCAGCATATTTTTCATTTGGAAAAGAATAAACCCTCACTTGTTCACAAAAGAAAAAAATCACTAAATTATCTGCCTCAATAAGTAGTAAAGATATCTTGCAGTCCTCAGTGTAAAATGTCCTCTATTAATGATAATCCTTATGGTTATTTAGCTCCTCTAAAGTAAACAAGCAAACAAACAAACATATATCAGAGCTGTTTTGAAATTATTTATCATCCCAGCAAAGGCCCTAAGGTACAAGAGCAAGGACTCATTTTGCAAAGAGTGTGAAGAACTAAAACAGGGGTAAATGTTTAAGGACTGAAATGAAAATTTAAATTCCAATCTAATAATAGTGCATTTTTGGATTCAGATTTTGGTATTTCAATTTTTATGAGAAATCAAATTTTTATGAACTTGTTAAAAGGGAGAACTTGTATATAAAGCACATGATATATGGACTTAAAACAACAGAGGCTGATTATAGAGCTAATAATTTATTTATTTATTTAATTTATTTTAGATTCAGAAGCTCTGCAATGCTGAAATACAAAACGATGCAAGCAAAGCCCTGGGGCAGACTAATTGTTCATCATCATGTGTATGCTCCCTCCCACAGTGACAGGCAGAAGGTCAGGAGATCACAGAAGTCTGGGCAATGTGGAGTTTGAGATGTCAGCTTGTGGCCAGCAGGACCAGGGCAGTGACCATCCCCTGTGCTGTGCACTGGTGAAGCCAAACATCCACTCCTGTGTCCAGTTCTGGGCCTCTCACTGTAAGAAAGACATAGAGGTGCTGGAGTGAGTCCAGAGAAGGGCAATGGAGCTGGGGAAGACTGAGAAGGAGCAGCTGAGGCAGCTGGGGGCGCTTAGACTGGAGAAAAGGAGGCTTAGGGGGAGCATGACTCTATAACTCCCTGAGAGGAGGATGGAACCAGGTGGGGGTCGGTTTCTTCCCCCAGATACAAAGTATCAGAACATGATTAAATTGCCGCAAATTGGTCCAGGGGAGGTTTAGACTGGATGTGCTGAGAAACATTTCTTCCTGGAAAGGATTGTTAACCTTGGAACAGGCTGCCTAGGGAAGTGGTGAAGTTACCATTCCTGGACGTGTTCAAACAAGGTGTGGTTATGGCACTCGAGAACAAGATTATGTGGTGAACATGGTGGTGGTGATACATTAACTGTTGGACTTGATGATTTTAGATGGCTTTTCCAACCCTAACAATTCTATGACCCTATGATTCTGTATTCCTACCAAGACAGTTTTCACATGTGTTAAAGTGGAGCTGCTTCCTAGGAATGCCCCCAGGCCCTTTCCGCCCCTGCTGCTACAGCTGTGTCCTGTAGCAACAGGTCCCAAGAGTGAGCTAATGGCTGTATGTGACTTCTTTTTATGAAAGATGACAGCTTTAACATACATGGATTATCCCCAGCACTGGGGTCTACTGTATAAATAAAGTCCTTTTCTTTAGAGACATCAGCCAGACGCAGCACTAAAGGGGAAAAGATATTCCTGTTATGTTCCCTGGAGGAAAAAAATATAAACTGTGAAATTTCCAAGAAGGATCGGATGCATGTATAGTTAAAAACATGCCACTGGACTAGAGCTCCTGCCTTCGTGGGACACATTTTCCTCAGAATTTTCTGTTCTCTTCAACAGGGGCACATTGCTGATCATAATCAAGGCTTAGCAAATACCAGCAAATCCAAGGCCATGGAAAGCAGAGGAAAAGCTGGCCTGGCTACTGCTGCTAGAGCTCAGCCAACCTCTTGCCAATCCATGTCAGGCCTACCACTTTTTGGGGCAGGGCAAGACTTCACCCAGATTGACAGTGAAGAACAGATCAGTGCTCTGAGTGTTGACATTAATACTTGAACTATTAACAAATAAGTACATCAGAGGATTTGGATCAAGTTTGTCTGGAACATCAAATAATGAAATATTCAAAACCAAGAAATTATTATATAACTGTCACCAAGTCATCTGAGTGCTAGTGACGCTCGTAACTGCTTACAGGCACAACATGCTTACATAAATATAAGTGTCTGATTGTTATTGGTCTGATAATATACAAATATGAATACTGCTCTGAAATAATTTATTTTAATACAGATAGGATTTACAAATCTACTGACAGGGAAATGTCAAGATTAATTTGTATTTCTTTATTCTAGCTATTTCATAGAGCTTTTTTTATTGTCCCTCTCTCCTATTGACTAAATTTGTGAATTTTTCCTTTTTCATTCCTCTTTATCTGTTTTGCTCTTTTTTTTTCATCCCAGTATATATTTTATCCAAGGCCATTTCATTTTCCTTTCATTGTTTTTAACCATTCCCATCCCATTCACTATCTACTGATAAGAGAGATAATAAAAAAAACCACAGGAATGGGTTGGAAGCAACAGGGAACAGCGTATGTTGTGAATAGGCAGACAGAGAGAGGGATACCAAAGGGATGTAAATTTATGTATCTAGAAGTGCTCAAAAGGACTCTGTGACCTAGGCTTTTAATGGAAACATTCTGCCCTCTCCTCTGTCCCATGCTTTTCTGAAATCTGTCTGTCTGTGTCTCTAATTTAAACTAGAAATTTCCACATTTAGGGTAACATTACTGATCAAGATTTAATTGAAGCTCTCAGTGAAAGTGTCAAGATATTTCAAGCTTTCCTAAATGGAAGCTCTTAGTCAAAAATTTCTCAGTGTCTCGACTGCAAATGTACAAGTTGTTGTACTTCATGTTTGATAAAGAATGCAGCAAATTATTTAGGCGAAGGGAGGGAGGACAAAAAGGTTAATGACAGACTTGGTTTTGAAGATGAGCTGTGAATTAATGGATTCAGCTCAGATCCTGTTGGTCATGGTCCAATGGTAATTCATTTATAAAGACAGTTATCTCATCATCAGCTTTAAACATGAGACAACCAGGAGATAGCTTCTTTAAATTAAAACTTGGATGCGTTGCATTAAGATTAAATTATTGTTTAAAAGGCTTCATAAACGTAATGAAAATATGACAGAAGACATTGTAATTTATGCAAATGCAGCCTATTGCAAGCAACGACTACGGCATGCTGAGGCTTTCATTTTTTCATTCTGCATTACTCACAGAAGCCATTTTTACATCATGTTGTTCAAGAAGCCTAATCGTAGAGGTGGAGAGGACAGCTTATCAGCAGCAGATAAAAAATGTGCTATACTTAGCTTTACTAGGTTAGCATGTTGAATGTGAATGTCTGCATCCAGACTCCTACTCACAGTAGGTTTCCCACCCCCATCACTCTTGTATTGTATTATGGTAAAGTGAAAGGAAGAAAAAAGGGGTATAAAACCCCTACAGAATCCACAAAAAAAAAGGTATTTTAAAGGCAAACATGACAAATTTCTAAAATTCATGCAGATGAAGTCTCACATTCACAGCAAAGGACAAAAAATATGTAGTAAAAAAAAATCAGTTCACAGGTTTGGTAATATTTTCATTATTTTTCTGGGGTTTTTTGCCTTGTTGACCATAAGAAGTACTTCCCATACTTAATAACACACCTCCACTGGATGTTTTTATTACAAGATACACCCCACCACCACATGTCATGCCTTCCCTTCCTTCTAGAAATATTTTGTCATATTCCTTAAGAAACAGGAGATGTGTTGTTTTGAACGTGGTTCCTGATGAGAGGTTATTTCCATGTCCAGTCCCTCCTACTTACAGAGAGGCTGAAACCATCTGCAGACAGGAGAGCTCTGTGAGGAGCCGGGCTCCTCATCTTCTGCCATTGCTTTGAAACTCCTGCACGAACTCCGGCTGGTGCTGTTGTGCAGCCGACACATTCATTAAGGCATAAATTTGGTAGAAATACTAATATTCCTCTGTCTCTGTAGTTAGAGTGTACGTGCTAAAGGTTATACAGGAAATGCAGTTTTAAAAATTGTGTGTAACAGCTTTGTGATTTAAATACTTGTCTGTCACTTGGAGTTCCGTAATTTGGTTGATGTGGATGGGCAGAGGCAGGCATGGCTGGCAGAACCCTGAAGGCCCTGGTGAAGGAGACATGAAAGTCCAAAAATGCCATTGGACACAGTAAGTGACAATTTGGAAAAAGAGGCTTCCTCTTCCACCCTGCAAGTCTTGTCCCGTGTCCTTATGCATTGATACAAAGAGGTAAAAATTGCTGGTCTTCCCCTGGCACTCAGCAGAGACACATTTTTCCTCGTGGTGGCAGTCTGGTCCTCACATCTCAGCGACTGTTTAGGCAGGATGCCACAGTTTCCTTGGAGAAGAGAAGTGTGTAAGAGGAGCAGCAGCATTTAGGGGAGTGTGTGTCAGCAGTAGCCGAGTGCAGTGGGGCAGGGACAAGTCACACAATGCTTCTGCAGCGAGAGGCTGAGCAGCCCAGGAGTGTTAGCTGAGGCTGCAAATAATGAAGATGTCACCACAGTAATTATTTTGTTCAAGAAAAGGTTACAGGAGTTTTTCATAAGACAAACTGATAGGTAATTTGCTAATGATATCTTTCAACTGCACTGATGAGACACAAGTTTTATTTCATTCTTTTCTCGGCAACAGCGCCAGTAAGAGTCCTTTGGTAAATATATGGCAAGACCATATTCTTCTATATTTTACTTTCACGTTATGGTAGCATAATTTCTTTTCTTATTTGCCACCAAACTGAGCTGTTCCGATACCTTTTCAGTATAGATCCAAGTTAGCTATCAGCCACACAAAATATATGTGGATTTGCAAAACCCATAGAAAAAATAGATCAGTTTAACTTTATTTTTTAACAAAGTTTTGCTCAGCAATTTTCAATAAATTATGCCTGAGATATTTCCTCAAGATATTAGAAGCATAGTTAATCTGCTACAGCATGTCACGTACCACATTGATCTTGAACGGCATGCATTACCTAATGCTTAAACACTGTAAATTAAGATTCAATTAAGTTGAAATAAAACTATGACTCTACCAAAAAAAAAAAAGCAAATATATAGATATTTATTCTCTTCTGGAGACTAAAACTTTCTTAATTATCTGACATGATATACACAAAATACTATAATGAACAAAATTGAATTAAATAAGAAACTTATCTATTGACAGAGCAACAAAACCTGCCTAGAGCCTTTGACAAACAGTTAGAGTCAAGCTCTGATTTGCCTCTAGGGAAAAAAAGCAATAAAACTAGATTCAAATGTAAGTTGATCTAACAACATAATGCAGTGGCCAGATTCCACAGGTCCTAAAAGAGAAACACATGCATGTGATGTCACATTTAAAATTGCTAAAGTTGCAACAATTTGTACTGTTATCAGAACTGCAGTCAAATCATAAATTAATTAAGACAATGTTATATATGTCTTCTTAAGCACTGTAAACACATGTAAATGTAGGTCATGTAGGGTTGTCTAAGAAGGTTGCAAAGAACAAAGGGATACATAATTATAGATATGGGCTGTGTGTGAAAAGGTGATAACTTTGTGTGTAACAGACCACCTGCATCCTCACAGGGAAAAATTTCTTCCTACTATCTAATCTAAACCTACTCTTGGTCAGTTTGAAGCCATTCCCCCTTGCGCTGTCACTCCATGGCTCTGTAAATAGTCTCTCTCCATGTTTCCTCTGGGCTCCCTTCAGTTACTGGAAGGCCACGATCAGGTTGCCCCAAAGCTTCTCTTCTCCAGGCTGAACAATTCCAATTCTTTCAGCCTTTCCTCACAGGAGAGGTGCTCCATCCCTCTGATTATCTTGGTGTCCTCCTCTGAATTTGCTCCAACAGGTGGATGTAACATCCAGGATATGATGGGGAAAGCCTTTTGGCATTCATCTCCCATTCTGTTTTGTAAGGCTGTATCTATTTTCATAAGGAAATGCACTTTGTAAAACAGATCCAATGCTGCATCCCTCTGCTTTTTACAGAAGGAATAACATCTCCAGGTGCACTAAACACTTGTATTTAAATATAACTGAATGGTACCCATGTTGCCATCTCCTAAACTGAAACAATCAAACTTAAATACTTAAAATTATTTCTCTTACCCAAGAGCAGATAGGAAAATAACACTATATCTCAGAAATACCTGTTTTTCTGCAGAGACTGATAAACCATGAAAAACATTCTTTGCAGAGCTAAATCGTATTCTAGGTAATAATAGAAATTTCACCTCAAATAGACAGCCAAACGTTTTTCTTGTTACTGTGATTCCCTCTATCATCAGTGCCCTTCACCAAGTATGAGGTTTTACAGAAAAAACTGCAAGATGTTTACCCAAACTTCACTCAGCAAACCAACAGCTGAGCAAACAGATTCAAGCACTCCAGCTCTCTTCCCCCTTTACCATCCATTTTTAATAAACTAGAAACACTTCCCTAGTAGAGATGCCCTTGGAGGGTGTGGGAGAGTCTGTTTGTAACATGCTGAGACTTATTTGTGTTTGGGTGTTCTGACCAAATCACAGACACCTCCAGCTAATACCACATGCACCAAACAGAGCTTTTTGGCTTCAGACACAAATTGATAATAGCAATGGTAATAAAATGGCTTTTTAGCATCTTAACACTATCAGTCTTTTAACATGTATTTTATATTTCAAAGAATAATTCAGATACTGAAAAAAGAAAGTAATTAAACATGGAGACACCCAGATTTTTTTTTCCCCTTTTTACCCCCCTCTTTTAATATAACTAGGAGATCAAATTTCTTAGCGTGAATGGTGACAAATCAATTTCTTTTCAATAGCTGTCTAGTTCAAATTTCATTTTTTACATGGTTTTCTGAGAAACTTAGTTCCCTTGCCACCATATCTTAAACTGTATCCCCAATCAGATTAACATCATGGCAGGATAGCATGTCATGTAATGATTTTAATAACATTTATTCATAAGATTGTTACTCCTCCCAGCTTCTGCCTCAGGATCTGCCACAATGCCATGTACATCATTAGCAAACACACTGAGAAGTCAATGAGGCAGATACAATGTGTAGATTAAAAAACCCACAACATTAAGTTTAACTCTTTTGTAACCTTTTAAAACCCATTTATAGGCTTATTTAATACTAAAATTCAATAACAGTGCATATTGTTTCAAATTATACATATTTAGGAAGAGCAAAATATAAACAAGTTCAGTATCAGACAAGGTTATTCCAGGACTGGGAAATTTACCAAAGAGAAAACCAACAACAAACAAAAATTAGGAAGAAAGAAAAAGGAAAATATGACATGAATGTTCTCAGAAATGTTATTAAAATGTCTCGTAAGGTTTTGCCAAAATACTAATGTAAACATGAAAAGATAAATATTTATTCAGAATAATTATATAATATTTTCTGAGTTGTTACATATTTTTTATGATCTTTATATATCAAGACACATATTTTCTTAGAAGGTAACATGGTTTGCAGAAGTGCAAAAAAAAAGTTAAAAAAAAAAGAAAAAAATGGGCTTAAATTGACTACTTTTGCTATGGGGAAATATGTATTTATCTGTAAGAATTGCTTTCTTTTCTGAAGACAGCTAATATTTCACTGTTGATGCATAACCAAGCTGTCCCATATAAACTTAAATGTGGTTTATAAATACATATACACCTCATGCATATATTACCATAAATATTATTTTACTGTGGTAATGTATTTTCTGAACTAAGGAGCAAGGAAATATCTTCAAGATGAATACTTGTCCATGTCCTCATACCAAAACTCTCAGAGCCATGGTTCTGTATCAGCCCATTTGATCTGGTCAAGGATTTTTTTTTCTAGGAGTTATGTGAAGGAGCCTTTCATACATTTACAGAAATACTGCTCAGTTCTCATTTCTTGGGAAAACTGACCTTTCTGTATAATCAGCCTTTGGGGAACTAAATCAGAATCAGAACCAAACAAAATTCTACACTTCTCTGCCAACCTAGTTTCTTCATCCAGCATGAGATGAATTAGTTGCCCAGGTTTTAAATGATAATTTAACCATGCTTTATTTTTCACAAGCTTATGCACCTCTTTCCATAGAAAATTAGGAAGCTGTTCATAGAATACTATTTGTTTTGAGGTTTGATCAAAACAATTTTTCCATGCATGTAGTTTCTTTTTTCCTTGCCTTAGACTGGGTTACGCCTGTTAGAGTTTCATTTTCAGGAATTGGAAACAAAGGATTGCTGTGTTTCTGTTCATGAGAATAGAAAAATGTCTTGCTTCTGGCATTCCCTAATGAAAAGGAATTTGATTCTTGAGAGAATGGTCCATGAACGGTTATTCCTGAACAGGCAAGATACTGAAGGATATTCCACCTCCCCTACAAAGACAGGCTGAGAAAGTGGACGTTGACCAGCCGGAGAAGAGAAGGTTGTATGGAGACCTCAGAGCATCTTCCAGTATCTGAAGGGACCACAAAGAAGCTGGAGAGGGACTGTTTATCAGGAACTGTAGTGAAAGCACAAGGGGGAATGGCTTCAGACTGAAAGAGGGGCATTTAGGTTAGGGATAAAGAAGAAATTTACTGTGGGGATGATGAGGCATGGGTTGCCCAGAGAAGCTGTGGCTGCCCCATCCCTGGAAGTGCTCAAGGCCAGGTTGGATGGAGTTCTGAGCAACCTGGTCTTGTGGAATGTGTCTCTGTCCATGGCAAGGAAGTCAGAATTAGATGGATTTTAAGGTCCTTTCCAGTCTAAACTATTCTATGGTTCCCACCCTGAATATTGAATCGTCTATGGCACTGATGGCAGTGTTTGGATGAGGCAGACAGAAGCTGGTGCCATCTGGTGTGTAATGTCATGGTTACCTCGTCTACCTTAGTGAGGAGATCATTTTGCTGTACCAGCCATTCGGCAAACAAGGCTTGTGTCAAATACACACCAGGTGTAATGATTGCTACCATCAGCCATATTAGAATTATTTAAATAAAGACAACGAGATATAAAAGGAGAATAAACCCAGGCACCAGAAAGGAGCTCCAACATGGGATTTAGCTTTAATTTCTAAGCTTTCATATGCCAAAAGCTGAATTATTCAAATCTATAAACAACAACATAAATGAAAACACATTTGGCATATACAATTTAGGTTTTAAGTTGGCCTGGAAAGCAGTAGCAAAACACAAAAATAGCGAACAAAGAGTGAAACAGAGCCAGTGTGGCATCTGCCAAAGTACCACATTAACTCTTATGGTTAGCCTACACTGTTACTGTGTTTTAGTGGACACTAGCTGGAATATTTTTGACTGTAGTAGCAGAAACTTATAACCAAACACGTCAAGATATTTGTGAGACACATTGCTAAGAGCTATGCACAACATGGTGCAGATCCTCTCAGGGAAAGTGTGATCTGCCTTGCCTTTGACTAACAAGGACCAGCCATCCTGCTGAGGACATGTCACAAACATTCTTCAGAAAAAAATGTAGGTTTATAAAGCAAACAAATCAGTCAATTGGATGTAATAATCTAGAAAAAAAAGAGTCCTAAACTCATCCAGGTGATATAAGCTTGATAGAAGATCTTGAATTGTTAAGTCAAATTTATTTTACTGATTATGACCACAATGCTACATGGTCCTGTGGGCTCATAGCAGGTAAAAAAAGAAAAACCAAAACAACCAGCAACCAAGTCCTTCCCCCTGTTTTTTCCAATTAATATGATGCCAAAAGTACTTCAAAGCCACTGGCACACAGAAGCACTCCTTTGTGTCTGTGTCATATTTGTTGCTTCATTTGGTTTGCATTTGTATGAACAAACACAAAATTCCTGTATTTCTTCATATAGATGTCATAATCCAGAATGCAACAATGTGAGGAAAAAATTCATAATTATTCTCCTGTGTTAGCCTAAGAATTTTACAGAAGATGAAGACACAGACAACATTTAGAGCTGGTCTTACTGAGCACAGTGATAAATACATAAATAAATAGAAAATGCCAGTCTTTTCCTCTATTAAATATAACTCAACAGAAACAATGAAGAGCCAAAGTAGCCAGTGGCCATCCACAGCTTGAAGCTTTTCATCCGGGAGACTTCAGATCTAGTGTCAAGTGTTTTTCTGGGAAATGACAAACTTTCTCTTCTCTTTGTACAAAGCCAGATGATGACTCTAAAAATTTCCTCCTACCCATCTGTTCTTTCAGCTGGTATGTGGCATCCTTCTCCCCATTTTTTAGGTCTTTTTATACTAAATGCAAATTTTCAGGTCAGGAACCTTCAATATTTAGAATAAAAAAAATCCCTTAGGCTTGACAAAAACCCCCTGACTCTCAGCAAAGGAGTGTTCTTCATTTAGGTTCTCAGAGATATAAGCAGAGTAAATTATTGTGCCATCCATGATGAATTACTGAAAACATCAGCAAAGAGCAATTACTGTATGTCTGATCTTAATTTGGCTTCCAGTTAGAAATACGATACCTTATGTAAGTTACCTCAGGGAATAGATGCCAAAAAAGAGCAGTGAAAAACGTTAAATATTCTGTGGATAGAATTCACAGCTATAGCAGCTTCCCATGAGAGCAGATGCAAGTTTTCAGGCATTTTCTGAACATTAAGGACTTGGCAGTATTTTCAAACCCCACCATGAGAATGCTTATCTTCCCCATCATTAGCTTAACATCGTGTTATATTGCAGTGCCCATCTCCACAGAGTAGAGAAGTCTGGCTGCTTCCTTGGACTGAAATAAACATGATTTTATTGTGCATCCTACTGATTGTATGGAAGGAATATTTCTTCAGCTAAGCTATTAAAGACACACTTAAAATATTCCTAACTGTAGCAAAACAGGCGGCAAGGAATTTGATAAAAATATGCAGTTCTCTTGAGCTGTGAAAGTGGTTGTTTTGGGAAATGCTTAGTTATGTGAGAACCAATGTACAAAATCAAAACATTTTTTCAAGTCAGTAGAGCTTCTGGCGCTATGATTTTTCTTATACTTAATTTTTCTTTCCCTGCATAAGCTACATTTTTAGCAATGATGAGCACTTTTCACTTGTGTGATTTGGATAGATAATAAGAGAGAAGAAGGTGGAAGGACCTTCATGTTGGTCTTGTTGTTCTAGTTTGATAATTTTTTAAAAGATTCAATCTTAGAAAAAAACCCCACAACAACAAAAAACCCCAGGAATCTAGATTTGTTTTGCAGTAAAAGAGGTTTGGCCAAAGGCTGCAATGATTTTGAAAGAGTCAGAATTCAGTGGTTTCCAATATATCATAAACTGTATTTACTAATTAAAAGGAAATAAATCCTATATTCTCTATAACATTGTTACTTCCTTTTCTTCTTTCAAGAACATCTTCAGAAAAAACATCCCACTTTTGCTTTTATGAAACAATTCATTTTAGATCTTCCCTACACAAAACCTAAGATCAAATAAAACCCAAAGGCAGCAAAGTGTGCGGTGCTGCGAGGGCTGGTGTTGTGCTCTGATGATATCAATTACAACTGATACATCTGGCGCTCCACTTCAAAGGCGAGATTGGTCATGCTCTGTGTTCTGGGTAATTGCATGCTCTGCTGTACATAATAACGTTTTTCAATTCTGCTTGTTCTGCGTAACATAGATTCAATTATTATATAATTCCTACCTCTGCAAGTGAGTATATTTCTGTTTTCTGGTTGATTTAGGAGCAAAACTTACAAGTTGCACAGGAAATTTGGGGTAACTTGAGTATCAATTCCTCTCTCATGGATTACTTGGTCATCTAGAATATCTGTTTTCCCTCCAACCTACAGATGAAGAGACCAAGTTGCTAAAGTTTGTTACAGAACTTCCAAACACTTCCCTGCAGAACTGGAAGTACATGTTGAACTGGTTACCATTTCTAATGAAAAAGTTCTTTGTTGACTAAAATATCCTATATCTTTTTGTTTTTTGGTTTCCCCCTCACCCCCCACCTCACTGCAGCTGGATAAAAACTGGATAAATTTAAGTAGATCATTATTATTGTTTCTAAGACCTTTTAAAATAAATTTTGTTAATTAGAGAAATTTATGACAGCTTTTTACTTAATGCTTAACTGCTTAACTAAAAGTCCACCACCCTCCAACATACACAAGCAGTCAAGTACAAAACTGTACATTTATCATCTCATTAAGGAATTATTCTGTATTAGTTGCCAGTCTCTTCCACTTTAGCACCCTATTTCTAGTAGAATACAGTTCAGCTGAAATACACTGAATGCTTAGTGAAATATCTGTGTTATGTTGCAAACTGCAAATATATCTTCCTCTTATTTTAAAAATCTCATTCAGACAAAGGAGCACTTTTTAGCTATCAGAAGATGTAATCTAGACCTAATGTTTCTTTAGACATGTCAGTTGAACATTGTGATGATAGGCTGTATTAACTGCATCAGAGTGAGAATGTATCGATCAAGCATTCATTGATTTCAGAATTCAGGAGTTACCAGATTTCCTTGGGAAAAAAGGATGTTCACATGATGAATTAAGGAGAAAAAGAAGTTCAATCCAATTAGTAAAGCAACATTGGATAAAATATCTGTAGCTCTATATCTTCTGTTATTAGGGTTTTCCGGAATAATACAATGCATCTTTCCTACAAAGTATTTACTAATCTGTTAACTTTTAATTTTACAGAAAGCAGAAAAACATTTTTGGGCAGCCTAGAAAATGGAAGGACAAACGTATTGTTCATAAAAGCTGTAATGAATGAGAACTGCAAGAAAGAAACCATTCTTGTTGTAGTGTGAAGATACTATTTAAGAGTAAATGCTTTGGTCCTTTTAATGGTATTGAAGACAAACATGGTTGCTATAGAACAGATCTTGGCAATGAAGATGAATATTTTACTTAGTACAATTTTGTTCCACTAGACAAATGAATCAAGATGAAATTAAATAGTTTCACTTGTCATTTAAAATAAGTCACTAAAAATCATCATCGCTAAATATATTAGATAGGAAGCATTTGAAAAATTAAAATTTACAAGATGACAGGAATTTATTGAAATAAGCAGAACATATGACACCTACAAGGCTTGTTACTGCCATCTGTATCTGAAAGTTCAGCATTTTTAGCTGTACATGTGGGAAATAAAAGAAAGGTTAAAATGACGGTCCTGGAAGAGAAGAAAAATCAAACAAATCATTTAACAACAAATGCTATTGCTAAAAGAATCTGTCAAGAAATAGAATGCTATGGCAGACAATCCAATTGATATATCAAGTATTCACGGCTAGTCTTAAGACTCCAGCTTCATGATCAAATACCCCAGGAGGAAAAACTTTCTTTCACCACGAAAATAAAATATAATAAATTCTCACACTCTGTATGCTTTTAAGTTAAAAGACAAAAAGGTTGACTTAATGGAATTTGTCAAATAAAACTAATTTTAACAAGGTAGAGTTCTCTATGATTAGGTTGCACTGGTTAATTAGGATGTACTGAACTGGGAAATCCTCTTGCGGATGAAGCATTCCCCTAAGATCTGATTACACACTGTAATTTTCAAGAGCAGTGGCTGGTGCTTAGTAAGGCTGGCAGCAGCCAGAACTAAAATCTGATAGAAGAGAAGAGATCATTGGAGATGCAGAGATACACTACAAACAAAATTTGACCAAATCATGGGAAAAGTTTGCCAAAAAGGTTGTAAAGCCTGCAGGAAGGATGGATAGAGACTATTTACAGAGCATGGAGGGGGGGATGAAAGAAAATCGCTTAAAACTGACAGAGAGTGGGTTTAGATCAGGTATTAGGAAGACATTTTTTTAATGTGAGGGTGGTGAGGCACTGACACAGGTTTCCCAGAGAAGCTGTGGCTGCCCCATCCCTGGAAGTGTTCAAGGCCAGGCTGGATGGGGCTCTGAGCAACCTGGTCTAGAGGAAGGTGTCCTTGCCCATGGCAGAAGGGTTGCAACGAGATGATCTTTAATGTCCTTTCCAACCCAAACCATTCTATGATTCTATGTCCTAAAAATAAAAAGAGTAAGGATTGTTTTCATTGTTTCCCATTGATTGGCTTTGTTGGCCATTCCTGTGCCACGTGCTGTGAGCTGTGATGAGCATCCCATCGGGCCAGCGCTTGATTCAAGGCAGTACCTCCCCCTCTGAACCAGGCCAGGCACAACAAGCATATATTCAGGGAGAAGGCATTAATATTTAATCATTAAGTTCTTCTGAGCAGGAATTTTGGATAATTAAACTGAACAGCCATCTTGATCAACAAAACTCTACAGTATACAGTATGTAAGAGAAAAGAAGCCATTTACGAAAAAATAAAGCCTAGGAAAGCAATAGCAAAGTAGGATATCAGCTGACTTCAGTACTTCTGCTGAAAGCTTGTGTTACTGCTGCCAAATTCCAGGCTCACTTAACAGATTCAAACAAGAGTAATGCCTCTAAAAGTTGTGACATTTGAAGCTGAGGTCACGCAGGAGAGGGAAATGTTTCTTAATTTTATTGTCTGACTTTCTGAATGTTGACATTATCTTCACATCAGGGACTTTCATATATGAAATTGACTTACTGAAATTAGTGGGGCAGATTTCTCTATCTGATTTCTGGCAGGTAGAGATATAGCAGAAACAGATGATAGGTTACACATTAGGTAAAGATATATACTGTGTTTTAAAATCTTTGGGTAGGGGTTCATTTGCTGAAACTAACACGTAAAGGACATGTTAGAAGTCGTTAATATATAAGCAGATATAATTTACAGGATGAAAAAGGAAATAAAATATTAAATAAATTATTAAATACTCATTTAATGCTTCTTATAAGTGTACCGTGCTTTCTGCAGTGGTTTTGCTGGTGGGAATGCAAATAATAAAGCCTGAATTTTTCCACATATAATTCTTTCCCTCTTAATAATCCAGACTGAGATGGAGTTGAACAAATTACATAATGCAGGCATAGACAGAGCAAAACTCTCATCTCTTCCTTCTTCCCCATATTATGGATGGATTTCCAGCCAGGGCTTGCAAGATGATCTATTATTTGCATGAAGGCAGAAAAGATTCAAATGAAGCAATTATTAGACAAGAATACTTGATAAATTGCAGCAATATATTCAGTAAAATGCACCTGACACAGTTATTTCTAGACAACCACCTCAATAGTCCTAAAAATTTATTGGTATGAGAGTTTAAGAGAAAATGTCTTCATTTGAAGCAAAGAAGAATGAAGTGACAGAAATATTTCCTTAAACGTTCAACAGCAGATATTTCAACAGAGATAAAGCCATGGTGCAGGTACTCTGCTGTGTAACCCTGTTCTCCTTTTATGTTGATCAGGCTTTGCATTTGCACTCATACCCTCACAAATGTAATAGCTAAAAGATGTGTACATCTTGAAATATTGTATTAATCTTTAATTTTAAAATAGCATAGATGTTGCAGCCCCTGTGACCTGTTTTCCTACAGCTCGAGAGCCAAGGCGGCTCTTTACAGGCTGGGAAATCCTGCTGCTCTCACAGCAGTGTTGACAGCGAAAAACAATAAATTTAGAAATCAAGTCAGCCATTCAAAATCCAGCCAGGGAAATCCAACTAATTAGTTTTCATTAATTTCCCGATGGAACACCTGTGGTCCATGTGGGTGTCCTGTACACCTCTTGCTGTTTTGGGAAGTCCACCTTTCCTTCAACTGCAGCCAAAAGATTCAGATTTGGTGGGCACAGTGCCTCAACCCCCAAACAGGCAGGTTTCCTTTTAACCTCAAAGATGCAAAAGGAATATGGCAAGCCACCTCTTTCAGAGGCAGAATTAATAAATCTATCCAGCCAGAGTGTTGTGCCATCTGCCCTGTGTACAGTAGCAGCATTAATCACAGCTGATTTCTCAGCTGGGTCCATCTCCTATCCTTAACCAGATCCATGAATCAGCGGGGTGGGGAATGGGGGAAACATTAGACTGGAACAGTGGTACAAGTTTGCTAGTTTTGACCAGGGTGGGTTCATGTATGTGAAGTCCCCCAAAATCAGAGCTGAAAGCTGACCCTTCCTGCTTGTTTCATCAGTGCAATTGCTACTGTGAGGGGAAATACTGCATTTTGTACACTCGCAGTAAGGGTCAATGCCACTCTTAAACTGACCCCAGCTGAGGATGAGAACCATCCGTATATGCATGGTAAAGTTTGGGCACTGAATTGCAGTTTCATGGAATCCTTTTCATTATATCATTCATTTTTCAGACAGAAAATCATGAGTAAACTCATCAACACATACAGATTAAATGGATCAGTAGCTTCCTAAAATGTTCCATAGCACTAGGATTTAATAAGTTTTTTTCAACAGAATAAGAAACAGGTATGTTTTTGTTGTTTTGTCACTTCATCATCCTCCCAGTTACCTCAAGCTAGTCACTCACAGATGTTTCCTAGTTCTCTTTCTCACTTTAAAAATCTGCGTTAGACTAAGCAAGCCTCATAAAAGACAGTAAGTCCCCTAGGCAAAAAAGAAGTATATTCCCAACTGAAATATCACTAACCTTACTTTGTAAGTTTTTCAAGAATATTGATGCTCTTTCTTCAGTTCCTTCTCTGTGAAAATGCAAGGCTGTATCCTTTGGTAATCTAAGTGCCACAGAATCAGACAGAAAAAAAAAATCGTGATAACAGTAGGGCTTATCAGATAATTAGTATGCAAAAGAAGGAAATTCATAAAGAATATTGTTTACAAAATCAAAGCAATTTCATGTTTCACTCTGATAAAATTTACATGGAGAAATAAAAATACTTTATTTTAACTTTATCACTTTGTTGGTCTTTTAGATAAAATCAAAATGATTTATAGACTAGACTGCAAACCTCTCTTCTTGAACCTCAGGAAAATTATTTTGGAAAACTTCTATGTTTCATGTGGCTTGATGGCATTTCTTTTTCCCTTTTTAAAACATCTGGCAATCTGGGTATCACAGCACTAGTATATCCCTACTCTTCTGATATTTCTGGGCTATTTCTGTCCAACTGAACACACTTACTAGGGAAATACTTTAATATGGATGTTTAGAGTTTTCAAAGAAGCATTTTAGCAATTCAGAATTTCAAATGAGAGTTTGAAATTTTGCTGAGTTACAGCATGAGACTTTCAAGGGTATTATAAATCAAAACTTATAGCTAAAAGTATGCACCAAGCTAGAGAAAATAGATGCTCAATGGCACATAAATCCTCCCTGCTGTTCAGTGACAAAGGAAAATAGAGATACAGGGAAGTTCATTTCCCTTTTTTCATGACCACAGCTGATGAGTGCTGCATTCTCACATGCACTATGGCAGCCAATAGCATCTAAAATTTTTCTGCCTATTCTGTTTTTATTGCCTATGCAGTTCTTATTCATATGCAGTTTATAAATCTTTTCTTATTCCTGTTCAGCTATTTGCATCAATAAGATAATTCAACAGTAAATTTCACAGTCTAATTATTCATTACATTAAAATACATTTCTATTTATTAATTTGAAACTGTTTGCCTGGTAATTTTAACAAATGCCCTTGTGCTTATTTTATGAACCAGCCTTATTTGCATTCTTTTGAGCAATAATTTTAATTATTTTCCCTTTTCCCCTAAGACAAAACAGAACAATCTGGAGTTCCTGATCTGCTCTCCTACTAACGTGGGATAAGCAGATGCCTGACTTCAATGGGAATTAGTCACATGGCTGCATTTGCAAGATTACAGCAGCCTTAGTGAATGATAGCTGTCATTTCTCCAGTGAAGGTTTTGCACCTGTAACTGCAAAGTCTGTGCACAATTAGCTAAAAGAAGGAGGCTTCTAATTTTGAAATTTCTGACCATAGGTTTCAGGTTATAATGGTCACCAGTATTTTCTTCATATTTCTTTATATAACTAATTTTTGTGTTGTCCATTGGTTCTTTTTGCTTGTTTCATTGTCAAGTAATTTTTATTGAAAAATTAACTAGATCATACCCTAGCTTTTCCCCTTCATATTGCAATCCAAACTGAGAGAAACTTCTGCTTTGTGAAGGCACCTGGCAATAGAATATTTCTCTTCATGCTTTGCAAATTTTTTACAGCTGCTGTGCAATATCCATTTTCTTCATATCAGGTCTGGGCCCCTGTGGCCTGGAAATAAGGAAGGCAAGGGCAGACCCACTCCCAGCATATGCAGCTCCAGCCTGGCTAGAAAGGGGAAGCCTGGCCCTGCCATTGGTGAATGGTAGTTTTGGCCTCACACGCTCTGGGACACCAGAATTCAGATTCTCTCTGTTGTTATTTTGGGAGGGTTTTCTTGGCATAAAGACAATTGAGCTAAGTCTCAATCCTTCTACTTTCTTTCATGCAGTACACAAGTTATAATTCTTTAGGGAATAAGACAAACATGTTTTTCACAATGCTAGGGCAGCAACCTACTTCCTAAATCCCTCTCAATCTCTTTTGCTCCTCTCTCCAACTTTCTTTAGGCATGATATAGATTTGTGTTTTGCAGTCTTTAAACAGTGGTTAGAACTAATAGTTGATCTGAATAAATGCAGATGAATTGGTTGTTTTGGGCCACTGAATTAGTGGGTAGATCAACTACACATATTAAATAAATAATACTCTTTAGCACGATAAGGAGGAGAAAAGAGAAAAGCTCTTTAGCAGTAGACAAGTATGAAGAACCTTCAAATACTTCACAAGGATGCCAATACATCAATCCCAGAGAGCTTTCAGGCATATATGAAATATAATAAAATACCTGTATGCTAACACAAGAAGCTTGAAGGACAAACAAGGAGAAATTGGAAGCTGTGACTAACAGGGAAAAATTATGTAGGAGACTTGACAGAAACATGGTGGATGTATGACCTCAGTAGCTCGTAAACACGATGAGTTAAAGCCTAGCACTACTAGTTGAGGGGGAAATACAAATGTATAAATTTGAACAACTGGGAAAGTTTGAGTCATGACATAAGTAACAAAGTAGAATTTCAAAAGATTTGTATGAATCTAGCCTAAAAATCCTTACATTGATTGTGGCAGATCCCAGTGCTTTTGCTGACAAATATCATCAAATTTGAAGACCAATTTGTAAAGAATGAAATAGAAGGGCTGGAATTAAAAGAAGTAAACAAGAATGGATAGATGTGAAAGCAAAGGTAGTCAGCAACCTGCAGTGATCACTGTGGTTAAAAGAGGAGGAGAAGAAAACCCTTAATCTGCAGATAAAATTACCTACTGACATTCCAATGCTGCCAGAATTCTTGTCTGTAAATATTATGCAGGAGTTAGTACTTGGCACAGCTTTCCTATGGAGAACTACCGCTCAACTATCCTGTTAATTACTTGTATTCTTATACAGCATGGAGTAAGAACAGACTTAACAGGTTAAAAAGACAACAAGAAACCCCCCCCTCCTG